>JAKULF010000002.1:1200000-1617756 GCA_022661535.1 Eutypa lata
ATATTCGAATTCAGTATTGTGTTCATGGCCTTCTCGCGAATCGAAGGGTCAACTGTTTCGAAGCAGAACTGCCGTTGTCAGGTTAGACGCATAGTACGACTTCCGGGAGGGATCAGGATGAAATACCTCAGCAGCGAGAAAAACGCCGGCAGTAACCAAAGGCGCGATCTTGTGGGGATCCAAGTTGCTCAAACTCATTGCAAGGGCTTTGGTTGATTTGAATTGTGGTAGGTATGTTTTAAATCGGCGGAACCATGCAGAATTTGAGTCCTTGCGTGGCTTATTCAACCACGTGTCCCAGTTATCGACGCCCAGATTTTGAACATCTTCGAGCAAGTCTTTGACCATACCGTACAACTCTGGACTGTCATTCTGAAAGCGTGCTTGTGACTTGGTCCATATTGGGGTCCTGTCGCTTGAGGCTTGAGGCTCTGTCTCGAGTGACCGTGTGACCGTCGGAGTGTTCTCTTCTGCCAGGGCTACCTCTTGTTCTCTCGGTTCGTCTTGACTACCTGACACTTCTCGGGGGACCTCGAACTCTCCAGGTTGCTCAGGGGGTTGAGGAGCGACGTGCTCAGGGGGTTGAGGAGCGACGTGCTCAGGGGGTTGAGGAGCGACGTGCTCAGGGGGTTGAGGAGCGACGTGCTCAGGGGGTTGAGGAGCGACGTGCTCAGGGGGTTGAGGAGCGACGTGCTCAGGGGGTTGAGGAGCGACGTGCTCAGGGGGTTGAGGAGCGACTACGGGGGTGGCATTGTCGGGTACTCGAGTGCGTCGCTTGAACGATAGCTTGCCGTGTTTGATACGGCGTTTCAACCACTGGCAAACGGAACGACGAGACAATGGCATGTTTCTGACGGAGCGACCGCTTGGATGTTCCTTATTCTAAAATTAGGTATGATAGGAAGTAAACGAGATTATGTCGGAATGTTGTGACCCAAAAGAAGACACTGGAGAAAGAAACGGACTGACCGTCACCTATAATCGGAACAAGACGCCCAGGATCACGTATCAATGATCCATAAGTATAAATCGCGGCTTGGAAGGGATGGATCAAGCGATCTACCTACTAAGGAGAAGTATGAGGATAGAATGGGGATAAATGTAGCAATGGCTTAGGGGCTCGGAACGCTATATTTGAATTTAATTATTAATTCTCTTTAGTCTTAAGGGTTATAGGGTTCTCCCCTCCTATTCGATGACAGGAACTAGTAACCCTCATTAAGTCGTTGTTGCTAATTTAAATGATAAATTAAAATGCATAAATCCGAATAATCGTAGCTTATTTAATAATTATTTTAGCAACGACTTGCTTATCTATATATAACATTAGGTATACGTATCTTTTTACCAAATCGCCACTCGCTTACGGTGTATTAGCTTTGCCGGCATATTGGGCATTCTTATATCTTCCAATAACATTAAGAGTCATTATCTTTACGGTTGTTCTTGCAGCTAATAGGTCTTAGCTTTATTCCCGTATGACAATAAGAAGCAATTCATCTTCTGGATCTAGTTAATCATCCTTAGCTGTCAACCTAAGTCTTCGGGGGATTTCCTGAAGTGGAATCTTGGGGGGAGTCCAAGAAACCCCGGTGGGTGTCCACCGTATGCAGTTCAGACTGGTGGAGGGTAATAAGCGGGGTTATCCCCAAGGATACGGATCTGGTAACCGACGAGGGCTCTTTTGAGCTTTTGAGCCACAGTGAACTCTCTTGGCCCCGCCGTGCTAAGTTAATAGACGCCGTCGTGCCACATGCTTGATATTGCGATAGGGGCTCTGGCACGGCATGGTTACAGGCGTGCCGAGGTTTCTTGCTGACAGTAAACCTGCCTAGGTCAATCATACACGTCTAGTTCTCTGTCATTCCACTGTGGCGTTTTTACGTTGAGTACAAAACTGCATTTTAATGCTGAGATGGTGCGTGAAAGATTTTGTTGGACGCCCTTACCCTTTTCTCTTCTAATATGTCTTCTATCATAATCAGGATTGAGATGAGAATTACTTATATATTTCTAAAACCATTATCGGAACTATATGTCTAAGCGAAACTTGAGAGAAAAAGGTCCAAATAAGGTCGATTCATAAAGTGCTTCTAATAGATGGTATTAAGGGATTAGTATACAAAGTGGGTATCTAGATAATACTACTAGGCGGACTGAAGGGTATAGTTGTCAATGCACCAAGTGCAGCATAGTCACGCCATCAACAAAATTTGCGAGCCTGCTGGTGATACTACGCCGCTCATTACTAAATGAGGAGAGTTGCAAGCTCGCTTGATAGGGCGAACACACCCGATAGCCTCCACCCACCATGAATTGTGCTTTGGAAAAGGTTTGGCTCTACCCCCCACCAATGATGCTACCATGATACGCAGCTGGCCGAAGTGAGAAGTGGTTACTATCTTGTTCACACCCCCTCCCACATGTTAGATATTTTGGGCTTATCCTTATAGGTAGGAATGTACGCATGTGACCCCTGTAATCACAAATAGGGACGGGATGTGTACCCGACGTAATAGCTGCAAAGTCCCGAATCCGGAAATGGACATTCGACATTGACGTACATTCTTCGTTGTTAATAAGCCAGGTTTAAGGTATGTTAAATATAACACATTTTTAAACCACTAACATATAATATCAATATTGACTGTAGCAATTCAGGATGCTCTTCTACGCAGTCGATCATTCTTGGTCGTTGGTAAGGCGGCAGGCGACGATCTCGCAGCCCAGTTTTGGCACAGCCGTCGGAGCTGAATATATGTAGGGTGTGCTTACGGATTGATACTGCCACATATCCATCACCAAGAGTATCGTTGAATTGGAACTAACCATAGACAACATGTTATTTTTCAACATGATAATAATGAACAAGCAGTACTTGACCCCTAAATAGCATAATTGAATTGTACTGGAATGTTAAAAAAGTCTGCAAGGTGGACCGACTTCTAAAGCCTGACGAGTAACGTTTTAACTATTAGATATATATCTTCGGGAAGTAGTTAACTGCTGGTAATATGTGTTCTGTTTGAAGAATCCAAATCTGCCTAAGATCATGACGGGTGCAAGAGCTTGCTTGAACAGGGAAATATTCTATGCAGTTAAACTCTTAGTGGGACGATACTTCAAAAGGTGCCCATGTCTTTACGCCAGCATTCAAGTGGGAATGGCAAGGCCTTGAGTGATGCTAGGACTTCGTATAATCGCAACATATAAGATGGTGGCCAAGGCTAACAACCACCCCCCCAAGTGCAATTGACGTGAAATATGAAGTATACACGGATAGTTGTACATATGCTGTTTTGGTCGATGCTTAAGTTAATAAATCCTCTTACGTTCAATACTCGATGCTATTGCATATATCACTACTGTTTACTTCTGATTCAATAATGATAACCGGCAATAGAGCAACTTGGTTCACTCTTTTTTAAAAAAATAAAAAAAAAAGTGTAACAGTTTTAAAACTACAGAACAGGTTTGTATCATGCAGCCTTTACAACCGCATGTAGTGACGTGGGCTAACGCAGCCTTTCTAACGAACGTGACACGATTTGAGCTTCCATCTACCCTACCGAACCAACCACCCCACCCCAGGACACAGCGATCTTAACAAGGTCATCCTTATAATCCACATCCCTACGCGGCCAACAACCAGCGCTCAAGAGCATCGCAACGATGTCGTCGCCGGCTCCCCCTCCCCGCCCCCACGTCTCCTCGAGGAAAGCGCGCATGAGCTCGAGGCCGTTGAGCAGGGCGCCGCTCGACCAGACCTTGCCGTCGCGGACCCAGCGCTTCTCCTGCCACGCGACGCCCGGGTTGTCGCGGCGCAGCGCCTCGAGCATGAACCGCGGCGCCGTGGCCTTCCGCCCCTGCAGGATCCCCGCCTGCATCGGCGCCAGCATGCCCCCGCAGATGGTCAGGAACGCCGCGCAGCTCGCGTAGGCCTTGCGTATGAACGCCAGGTCCGCCTCGTTCGCCTGGTAGGTCACCGATTGCGCGCCGATGAGGACGATGTCGAGGGGTGGGCACGTTTCGTACGAGTCCTACATACGTACACATTTTAGTCTCAGCGCTGATTATTCTAGCGGGCATTCACGGCCTGTTGTCATTGAGAGGGCCGGTTGGGTGGTTGGGTGCTTAATTGGTTGCGGATGGAACTTACCGTGGGAATGACCTTGAGACCACCCGTTAGAAGGCCAGGAGCCTTGCCCGTCTCGGAAACCCAGTGGATCTGAAGGTCTATGGCTTGCTCCTTCAGGTGAGGCGGCACCATCTCGTCCGGTAATTGGCTGATAGTCTCCTTACTGATGCTATGGATAGCATCGATTGGTGCGACGTCGAGGATCTCGTTGGTGCTGTGAGAGTTGTTCTTGTTAATAGACGCATGTAATACCTCACCAAACCAACTAGAAGCTCCATAGCCCTGCTAGGAACGTACCTGTTTGGTAGAATCACACCGACGTGGACTACGCGGCCCGGGTTCTTGAGATCAAGCGGCTGCGACATCTTGGTATTTATTTTCTGAGTCGGTGTATTAAAGGTATTTCCTGGAAGGGACTTGGTATTTTTGGATACTCTTAAGGTTTTGGATGGCATTTGGCAAGTTGTTGAACGGTCTACTCTTTTATATCGAACCGACTCAACAACCTCCGAGGGGAGTCGGGACGATACTGGCTATACTAACGGTACGTCCCGCGACTAACGAAAGCTCCGAACACAATCGGATGTAACTCCGCCAATTTCCATCATTAATTATTAGACATGCCCTTGAGCATGTTTTCGGGCTCGGAGTGTTGCGTCGTCCGCGAGTTTTACCCTGCCTAATCATGTGAGAATAACAGCATCTTCTTTCTTTCTTCCTCCAACTGTAGCCTCGCATCCCATTTTTGTTCTACGTGCTTGTTAGAGTAGGCAAAACCGAGGATCTGCCTTTGAACCCACTTTAATAGACGTCGACGCTTGGTTATTTGAATTTATTTGAAACTAGTTTCAGATGATTTATACATTCATTTATATGTACATCTATCACGATCAGAACCGGCCAACTATATCATGATAAAACTATATATCTTTAAAACCAACAATCCCCGGGGGAAGAGAAAGGCCTTTTAGTTCCAAGGTTTTCCCGGCGAATAGATCAAGACAGCTTAGTCAAAGCGACGAAGCACTTCTGCGGAGCCGACGTGATGGAATCAACAACAGCATGCGAACTAAGCTCATCAGACAGCTTACGGAACTCGAAATTCCACACGAGCAGCGCCAGCACCAACCGAGTCTCCAAATACGCGAGGCGCCTCCCAAAGCAGCCCCTCGGGCCCAGACTAAAGGACATCATAGGGCCGGCCTGGGGATCGTAGACCTCGCGACCGCCATCGCCGTCCCCATCGCCAGCCTTGAGCCAGCGCTCGGGCCGGAAGTCCGCGACGTCGCGCGGATCCCAGCGGCCGTGGGTGTGCTTGGCGCGGGACGTCTCGCTCCGCGCCCCGTCGGGGATCGCGATCCCCGGCTTCAGGAACCCGGGGCCCTGCGTCACCATGTACACCTCGGTGCCGCGCGGGATGCGGTGGCCCAGGAGCACCGTGTCGACCGTGGCCTCGCGCTGCGTGATGGGGAGGGGCCCCGTCACGCGCAGGCACTCCTCCAGGAACGCGTCGAGGTACGGCACCGGCGTCTTCGCGAGCTCCGTCACCGACGGCTGGCGCTTCTCGTCGGCCGCGCCCGCGTAGGCGGCGCGCAGGGCGGCGCGCAGCCTCTGCTGCGAGGGTTGCGAGTCGGCGAGCCATTTGATCATCCCTGTTTGTGTGTACGCACGTATGTAAGTAGGAGTTTTGGGGGTTTTAGTAGTATAGAGGTGGCATTTTAGGGCGTAAAGGGAATTGGGTCGATCTTGGGATGGGGCGTGTGTGTAGGAATCATGGGGACACTTACATCTCAAGGCCGTGGAACTTGTATCATGGCCGGCAACGATATATCCGAAAAGCTGAAACGGTTATCAACACAATAAATCCTACAGTTGCAATTAGGTTGGGCCTACCTCATCGTGGATCCTCTCGGAATGGAATACAGGCTGTCTACCAGCTTTCTTGGCAGCGCTCATCTCCCGTTGAAGAATATGGTCCATTGCAGACCGCGTGGCGTCGTTACCACTTCGGTAGCGGGCCAATGCCTTCTCAATCTCATTGTAGATGAATTTATCCTTTACTTTGAAGGCGTTGAGTATAGAGGGATTGGTAAAGAGATTGTAGTAATGAGACAACTTGGGAACCATGGATTTGAATTGGCTCCCAATATGGTTGCCGATCTCGTTGATAGCAGCGATTTCGGGAACATCAGGTGGATGGGTGAATTCGACTGCTCCATCTGCACCGACTGGCAGCTCAGCATCGCTTATCGAGGCAAGAGAATCTAGCTGGTGCCTCAACACGCTCATATCATCATCGATCCCAAAGGAAGCCGCGTTGATGATGTCGATTGCGGCATCAACGATATCCTGATTAGCATCGAACGGGCGACCGTCTGTAAGTTGTGTCTTCACCGTCCATAACTCGACTAGACTAATCGCTTTGGCATATATCTCTGGGGCCGACACCTATGTCCTAATGTTAGCGAAGTATTTTTGATTTCAATAAGAGAGAAGATAGAACAATGCATACCTCATTAAGAAAAGCTGGGGTCATGAGATCCTTCACGAGCTCCTTGTTTCCTTTGAATCGAGGATCCGATGAGCGCATGGCAATATGGTGATTAGACACAATTCCCGAGAAGAAGTCCACGCTCCGCTGGCTGCGATCGAACTCCTTGGTCCGTCTGAGAAGGAGATCTTGAGATTCCTGAAAGTCGGATATGATGATAGAGGGCTTCTTGAAGGGGCGTGCCCAGAATTGCGTGATGGGCGACTTGTGTCTTAGGGGATGATCTGAAAGCCATGGTCGAAGGCGGCCGTTTTTCTTAACGTACGCCCGTATCTCGGGCAGGTTGCCAAATATAGTCCTGCTCGCGCTCTCATCGTACGGAATACCGGGTATGGGCCTGGGGAGCGCCCAGCGGTAACCCAGGTATAGCAAGACTATCGTGAGAATGAGAAGGGAGGATATGGGCAAGACACCCTGCTCCTTTTCTGGTAATATATACATATGGATAATTGAAGTGGACACAGGTGCAGATGCACAGACGGATATGCCGGTAAGACTGATGTCAGCTTGAAAGTTAGGTGTAATAGATAGGGCTTGATTAGTAATATATCGAGGGAGGAAAAGAAAAGACTGCGTGTGCATATCCGAATGAGACGGCTCCTATGCGCAAATCAGAGTGGGTTTTATTAATATTTTTCCTTTGATTTGTAGCCGGTGACTGAAAACTAGCGAGCCGCTGAATAGCTTAGGTACTAAGTAGGCAGTAGGTAGCTGATCAGACCGAGTATTTCGCCCGAACGATCGGCTCCGACTCTGATGACGGGATGTTTTACATGTGCTGCCTGTGATTGGACGGTTACGGAATGCTGCGCTCTGAAACGGGATAGAAAAACAAGGAAAATGGAAAATGGAAGAAAACAATAAAGTGGTACATGTGGGTATTATGTATTTTAGTTGATATTTTAGAGTCGGCCGCTATGTATGGATTTGACGTGGGCGCATGGTCCTGATGGATCGTGGCTTTCCCTCCATCATCCATACTAACTACCTACTAGCCTCTAGTAATCTTCATAGTGAGATCGGTAATTGGTCAGATGTTTAAGACCCCCATAAACTACCTACCTCCCAACGGGTACGTGTGTATCTTGCAGGATCATACATACGTCCGTATCCATGTTTGACTGATAACCGGCGAGGGATCAACCTGATTCGAATGATGCTTCTATGTAATACCTCCTTGCATATACGACAGTGGTCGTCTTTTTACTTGGTGTTACGTATTCCCACTCACAAGGATCACCATAGATAGATAGACAGACAGACAGACAGACAGACAGCGTTGTTGTGAGCTTGAACTTTGTACAACCGGGTGATGTGATGTGAATGACGGGACACTACCTTAGGTAGTACGTAGTATAACATAAACTGCATTCTAGAGCTGACCGTAAGGCAACCAATCATAAAACATAAATTCCTTCAAAATCGGTTGAATACCAAAGGTACGGATGGAATGACAAGCGTCCCGGAAACCCAGTTACTGGAAGTCAAGTGGCTGTATTCATCGTCGTTAACGAATCCTTGTTATAGTTAATAGTAATAAGTTAGATAATTAACAATTATTAGTTATTACTTACGTGGACATAAACGTGGACGGAGTTTACGGCTTTGGGAAGTCTCCTAGTTGGTGCTAAGTTTTTCCAGGAATGGAATTCGTGGTATTCCGTAATGGGCCTCGGTATGCAAATGCGGAATGCGGGATGTAATAACTGGGATTAGGTATTCGAATTGCCTAACTAGGTTGACCCATAAAACTAAAAGGGTTGTCATTGACTTATTGCGCAATGGCCCACTTGTTTCGGCTGCATACACCTGCCACTCAAGTAGTGCCATCTAGCTACCGCCTACTACATACTACGTGACTACGTATTAATAGCTGTAACTACCTGGTAGATATCTAGCTGCTGTCGCCATCCTGGACTGTGAATAGCTTCGAAAGATGCTGGCAGTAAGATGAACAGATAAATGGATAGGTAGGCAAATGGCGGTGGCAGCATCCCTTAGCTTAAGGCTCACGATATCATCAAGCTATAAGGGCATAGAGTCGTTGTATAGTTGTCCTGGTGACTAATCACTACCGAGGCTTATTATACTAACATAAGACCTTATTGAGTTAGATATAAGCATAATAATACTCTGCTTTTGAAACGACCTACATCAATTCAAGCTGCACTTTCTATATATAATGGGTCTGCGATGAGGCTAGACCAATTAAACTTTACCCAAGCCCTATTTCAAAGCTTGAAGTCGGAGACACAAAAATTGGAACTGTATTAATATAAATACATGCATGAACTTCCCGCGATTAATTTGAGAATCCTTCCTAGCACCAAGCCCTACAACACCCAAGCTCGGAAATACGCTCTTTATACCATCGCCATGGAAGAAACATCTGACATGGCTAGCAACACCACCTATCGAGTGGAGCCCAAGGAAGCCCACACACATACCGTCATTTTCCTACACGGCCGTGATAGCAAGGGCAAAGAATTTGCGGACGAGTTCTTCGAAAGCGAGGCCTCTGGACCTGTAGAGAAACCTAGGACACTTTTGGACTTATTCCCAACTATCAGATGGGTATTCCCTGGTGCGCCTATGCTGCAATCGGAACGATTCGGTATCGAAATGCATCAATGGTTTGACATGTGGTCTGTGGAAAATCCGGCAGAGCGTCCAGAGCTACAGCAGCCAGGACTCCGACAGAGCATCGAACAAGTTTCATGCATTATTAAGGAGGAGGAATGTTTAATCCCGCGGCTGAACATATTTCTCTGTGGGATCAGTCAGGGCTTTGCAGTAGCAATAGCAACATATTTTTCTGAGAAACAAGGCGAATTCGCTGGATTGATAGGTCTATCCAGCTGGATGCCTCCCACGCTGCCATACATCCAAGAAAAGCGCCAGGGAAAGAATTTGGGAGAGGTGCCTGAAGAAGTCATCGATACGGAGTCATCACGTTATAAGACGCCGGTGTTTTTGGGCCACTCGGTAGATGACCACGTTGTTCCGATTAAGAATGGCAGGGAGCTTAGGGATATCATCTCGCTGCAAGGCTTCCAAGTGAAATCGCGGGAATATCAGGAGGGTGGGCACTGGATTAACGAGCCTCAAGGAGTGGATGACATCGCCAACTTTTTGACAACAAACATGATTACTCATAATTCTTAATTATCACTTATAGGAAACTTATTGATGCATGAATTTGGTGATTTAGATCCGGTGTGAATTGGGATATCATATTGCCTCTCCCGTAGGTTGTTTTAATAGAGAGTCACATAGCTATTCCTTTATGATAATGCACTAATGTGACTTTTATTGGGCTAAGGCTTAAATTGGCCCTGAAGCTATCGCAACCCCTGAGCTAGTGGGTAGGATATTTGATACCGCAGGTATTGTAGCCGCCACTCATCAATCTACCTACCTGAGGTGCCTAGTCTAGCCACTCATATTGGAAGCCGTTCACACTTTAAAAACTAGTAGCCTACCTACCTACAAATTGGCGGCAGGTGGAATGGGTGGGTCACTGCATTGTATGGTTACATTTCATAGTAAGTTTTGGTTATAAGTTTTTGCCAACTTGTTTCCGCCCCCAATTCAGTTAACCCATCAAGTTATAAAACACCCCAACTCCCCCTGCGCCTCAGCTGTCTTCGTACAGGAAATTCTTTTATGATTCATTTCTTACTCACACATTACCAGCTGATACTCTGTCGCGTCAACAAGCCAAGACAACCGACTCCAAAAATCAACAACCAACAGTCATGGTCGAACCAAAAGAAAAGCATGAGGAAAGCGGTGCAGGTAATTTTCATCCAGTGCACATCAAGTTACATTGTAATATCTGCCAACCGAAGGAACTTGTAGGAAGGGATGTTCCCACATCCGTCCTGGAACGCGCACGACTAGAATGAGTTGACCTAAAAGCTGTTATCGTCGGGGGGGGTGCCATTGTCCTACAGCATCTGGGATGGTATCTACACATTAAATCACTGTGGGAGACTGGATCAAACAGGAATGGAAGATAGACTGCGCATGATTTGGGGCATGATTGCCTTATTGATCTTGCTGTATATCCGGCCGCAGGTGGCTAGTCTCTTCCGCTATATCTTCTACGGCCCCCGATGATTCAACTGCCAGGGTTATTAAACACAGAACTTTGCGCGAAAACACAAGTCGGCGAGGAAAAGAGACAAGTGACGAAAAATCTACCTTCAACCTGGACCGAAACCCAGCCTCCGGAATCGTGCTGGGTGGCAGCAGAGTGGTCGGATCACAACACTACAAGATGATGGAAGTCTTGTCTAAGACCCTACTCTGTTAACTATACAATCAACTGAATAAAGAGTCCCGTCTTTGCTAGAAGTGGCTAAGTGGACGAAATACTGTCAACAAAGCAATTGCTTTACGATGTATTTCAGGTGCTTTTGGGGACTAGCCAAGGCAAATAAGCCAAAATGAGATCCAGCCAAGGCCGCTTTGCGTGATCTGCATACAACCTATTACATCCTAGTAGCATTGGTCCTCGTGATTCTCACCGTCTATGTTTTACGAAGTCGGAACATAACATAACAGTCCTCTTCCCATTATTAACACGATCGTGGGGATAATCCGGCCCTGTAGATTGACATACAGAACCTACATTTATTCATGATGAGATTGCCCCCCCCCCAGTCACCTAGTTGAAAGTAGTGCTCACTGGGATTATCCGGCGAGATTATAGATCATGGGATGTCTTTCAGTTACAACTTGGTGCTCTGCAAAAGACACCCAAGCAATATGCGAGAATCGTTTCGCCCAAAGATGCATCAGTCGCCTTCAGCATGTAGAAGAGCTATGCGTGCATGCACTCGTGCTATTAGTACATAGTTAAATGCACCTTGTCCCTTTTTCCTAACTACTAAAATATTTCCGATATCATTACGGCCAGTCCTATACTTATATTATGTTTTAAATACAGCCAACCCGTTGTTATAACCGCCTCCGCATATTCTCAAGACGATGAAGCTTCACCCAGCACTCACCAACATCATCCTCGGCCTGCCACTGCTGAAGACCGCTGCTGCTAGCCCTACCTTGTTAGAGACCCCCACTCTTGACGCGCGCGGGGACTTCGACTGGCCGAAGTGCCTCCCGGTGGGCAAGGAATCTTGCACGGTTTACATGGTGACGACTGACGGCAGCTCGCGAAGCAAATATCGGATTGCCACGCTATACGACTCGGACTGCAATATGTTGCAGGTCTTGAGGACAGACCTATCCACCCCGACCGAAGATCACCCTCAAAGGCACCCTGCTGGAGTACATGGACCTCTATGTCGACGACTTATATCGACTGAATGGCCGGCTGTCGTATAAAGACATGGATCGCCAGTTGGAGAAGGAGCAGGCGTGTTACAAGTTCCCAGGAACTGATGGTATGGGTTGCAGGATAGCTTTTCCATGCAACTAGATGAGATGAAAGTCTTTCTGCCTCAACCCTAATCTATTGACGGCGGCACGATACTCTTGCATATACTAGATCAATCATCTAAGCGATGAACTAGACTGTCAAGATGGTGGCATGAGCTACTCTTTCCTTAGCTAAAATCTATATATACCTTTAGAGAAAAAACCTACCTAGGAGTCACTATCATGCCACCCAGTCATCTGATACTGTGAATATTACCCCTGTATAGTGCCATACACTACAAACAATTAAATATACTATCTCTTGTAGATAACATGTTCTCCTTCCTCGCTTTCATACCTAAGAAACTCTGAGGCATAGATGTTGCATATCGTGGTAAAAAATGCTAGTGATGTACCGTATGTCTTAGTTAGGTATTATGTTAAGGGCGGCTGGAGATACTGAAATGGTTAATTTTAACTTTATATAAAAATGTCCTTCGGACATGATGAAATGAAATAAAACATTATTCTTCATATTGATGCACATATTGTAAATCTTACTTAAATACTATGGATTATTTAATCATTTATGGCCCTTATTTGAGGCGGATACATGTGGTGTATGCATGTTCGTCATTGATAACCACTGGCAGATTCACCCCTTTCTCAAGCACCTAGCTTTAACTGCCTCAAAGTGACCTTCTTGTGAAGCGGCCTGCTTACAGCTGTTATTCAGATATAGCCTATAAAAAGCCAAGCCAAAATAAGTACAGAAGTCATGGCACAAGACTCCTTCCTACATTTGCACTTCGATCAACATCCCCTTCCCTTGTTCGGCAACCCTCGAATTCGCATGCTCGAGCGCCCCCTTGAATTCCTTCACAGTCCTGACTCTTACCCCTTTCATCCAGCCCTCGGTGGTGCCAGTACCATTTTTCGTATTATTCCCCCAATTATCACCACCACCACCACCACCTTCTGAACCCGCAGCTGCCTCCGCTAAAGCAGCATAATTGGGCGTTGGTCGAAAAGAGAGGTTGGTCTCCTCATCGCTCGCCGAGACGTTCAGACCCTCTGGGTACATGAGCTCGGTGGAATTCCGGGGAGACTTCCATCCTTTTCATGGAGAAACATGGTGTTAGTTAAGAAAGAAAAAAAAGTGCGCCTCGAATATTTGTTTTTGACAAAGCGTATTTTAAGATTCCCACTTACCCCCGTTGTTCAACAAGATGGTGAGCACCGGGATCTCATATTTACTAGCAACCCACAGTGCGCTCGATGGCGCTGCCCCCATGAAGCTTCCATCGCCGACTACGTGGCATACAAGGCGCGGTTTGGGCTCGTCTATCTCCCGGTCTTCCAAGGCCATCTTCACACCTAATGCGGCACCGTTGCTCCATCCGATTCCCGTGGCGCCGCAATTGATCCAGCTCCCAGGCCGGTCGGGCCGGATTTGGTCGGAAAGGCCATGCGCCGCTGTGATAGTCTCGAGGACGAAGGTTGTCGAGTTCGGTAGGGACGTCTTGAGAAGATGGCCGACGTTATGCTCGTCTAATGCTTCTTGGTCTCCAAGCCGCCGACGGGCAGCGATATTTTCTAAACGCGCTTGGTAGGCCTCTACTTGCGCAGCTTTGCGGGCTGCGTATTTGGAATCTCGGAGCGCATGCAGCAATGAGCTGTCCTTCTTGATGTAGGTGATCAGTTGCTTCAAGGCGGTGTAGCTCTCTGCCTTCCAACGTCCATTGGCAGGAAAGAAAGAGACTGGGATTTGTTGATTAAGGGGGTCGCTATCTACCTATATAACATTTTGATATCATTACTTAGCGGTAGGCTGTGCGAGATAGAATTGAGTGGGCCGTTACTTACCTGGTATATTTTGGCATCCTTCGGGGGTGGGTTGCGTGCTGGGATCCAGGGAACATCACAATCTAGCACGAAGATGGCGTCCGTGTTTCGGGTGCAGTCGTCGAAACCGAGACGGAAGTCTTCAGAGGCCGGGTGTGAAAAGGGGAAACACATGTCGCTACCGCTCGTATTGTGAACGCGAATACCGGGAACGAGGTCTACCAGCTCCACAAGGACCTCCGGAGTTCGACGGTCACGGCCAGAATACCCTGTAATAATAAGCGGACGCTCAGCGTTGATAAGAGCGGTTGCAATGCTTTCAATAGCATCGCCCGGTAGCGCGCTAGGTCCGATCGGCCCCCATTGCTCTTGTTCCAACGAGTACGGCTGGATCTGTTCGGCTAGGGGTTCGCGTGCGCTAACAACATACACCGGACCCCGAGGCGTACTATTAGCGAACTGCAATGCTCGTCCAACCGTTTGCTTTACATTCAACCCCGTACGGATTTCGCCGGTATACCGGCAATATTGCCGCACGATAGCCTTCTGGTCCGGAGCTTCTTGAAGCCAATGCTGGTATTCTGTCCGCGACCCGAGAAGCTCCCCCGAGTCGGTATATGGGCAAAGTCCGGCGAAGATAAACACAGGAACGCGGCCTATACTTGCGTTATGAATGCCATGGCCGAGAGCTTGTGTTCCGACATCGACATGGACGAAGACTGCCTGCGGCTGGCCTGACACTCGTGCGTAGCCGTCGGCCATGGAAATAGCGGTAATCTCGGATGGACATGTAATTATCCTAGGCCATGACTCGGGCCGTTCTCTCTTGCCTTTTATAATGGCCTCAATTAGGGACGGATGATCAGACCCAAGATTAACGAAGCAGGTTGTTACCCCAGCCTTCTAGAGTGAGTCAAACTGATACATTATAGACAAGGCACTGAACGTACCTCCCAGAGCGCCTCTAAGAGGGCAAACGCAGTTGTATAGCTGCCCAAATGTCAGTTCATCCTAAATGATAGTAGCTGCTCCTATACGGCGATAGTCAGTCGTATAGGTACTTACGATGCTGAGGTATGCTGGGATCGTGTGGTTCTGCGCTGTTCGGTTGAAACAGCGGTCATGATAGACAGTGATGTCGTCTGGGACCAAATTGGACGGCGAAGGAAAGGAACCAATGCAGGGGACCTACGTCCCTTCAAACAGGTATTCCCAATTGCGGGGCTACGGACGATTCGACCCAGGGCGTTTCCGAATCCCATTTTCGCAAGCACGAGCGACGACTACCGTCATCGATCTTGGGAAGTAAAAATAGAGAGAGAGCGCGTGTGTATTCTGGGTGTGATGTCAAATGGACGGTTTTGGTAGGTGTTCGGAGAAGTGACAAAAAAGAAATCATGCACTGTAAGGTAGGTAGGTAGGTAGGTACTTACCCGGCTAGGTACTACTCACCCTGCAAGGTGGTGTCTAGGTCGGGTACATTTACGTCGTGCAAAGGCTAGGTAGGACTATAAAACATTACCAATGTTAGGGAGGCAAGGGGGTCGGGGGCTGTGGTTGATTGCTGATTGCCTGATTGCTGGGTTACAACCTGAAATAAATTTGATGCATGGAACCCCCGCTTTCTAATGGTCTGTCAAACGATTAAGGTATGCCTCTAAGTACCTAAGATGTAGGTATATCAATCAATTTGGCACCCACCTAGTACTACCTAGCCTGCCTGTGATTGTGTCCACCCGGTTTGGGTTACACAAAATTCATAAATGATAGTGCACTGCATGATGCAAGGCTCATTAAAAGTAGAGCGAGCTGATTGATTGTAGAGGTAAACTCAGGATAAGAACCAATATCAACCATGACTAACGGCATCGTGAATAGTTAATAATACAATCCAGCATTCCTGTATCCGACACACATAAAACTTGAACACAATGGCAAAAGATCATGGGCAGCTTCAAGACCAGTGTAATATCCTATTTCTGAGCGGACCAAACATTCATCGAAGACTTAAGGAGACATTGAATCAAAGCAAAAACTGACTGAGGTTTAACCACGAGAGAGCTGCGAACAATATGAGCGATATGATAGGAAAGATCGGGTTGAGATGTTAAGCAGGGGTTTCTCACCACTACACCATATCATATAGCTTTAAACAGCACGTATATCATGCCCTAGAACGTTCTTGATGTTCAACTTTGATCTCGTTTCGGAGTACCACTACGCCATCTGGCGCGCTCGGGGGCGACTGCTTGACAGGTACGACTTGCACAGCGTTGCCTTGATCTTGCAGTTCGATATATTGATTGTCGCCATTCGTGCTGAAGGCGGTGCCGTTCTTGCTGAGGATGGTGCTCATGAGACTCCGGGCAGAATACGGATCTGAGGGCGGCTTGGCTGGCGGACCCTTGGATAAATTCCACCCATGAAGTTCCGTGTCGGTGGGCCGGCGTGCCTTATACGCATTGCGGCTCTTCTTACGGAACAGAACAGCAAGCTCGGGAAAGCAAACGCACAAGATACCAGAGGTCAGCTCGGGCGCTGCCCAGAGCAGGATCTCGGGCTGGTTCCAAGTCGTGTCAGGATTTCCACTGTTGTTGAGGCGGACGACGAAGCCGATGGTTGCGAAGACAGGGGCGCTGGGCACGTCTAGATTAGGACGACATTCAACATGTGCGCCTTGAGGCAGAGGCTAGTCATGCATACCATAGACCAAATGTAAACGCCAGGACAACGAGGACTCGTTTGGTTCTGCTCATCTGAAGCTGTAGTACGGCATGGACAGGAAGCAACAAAATCAGCCAGTCGCTGACCGTATTAAACCCTCCACTCACATTCAATATCCACTTTATTTGTATACATCTCCCAGGGATGTCTTTGTTCCAAATCCTTTCCCGCGGGGTGCATTCGAAGATCTTCACAAGTGTAGTGCTTGTGTAGAAGGCGATGGTAAAGCCGGCCAGAAAGACAATGGCCATGTCGAACGGACTCCATCGGACGGGCGAAAACACACGGCGATATAACCAGAGAACGGCGAGCTTCGTCATTCCGATGAAAAAGCCGTACTCGACGGCCGAAACATGGAACCAGTATGCAGCCTGGCTGGCTTCAGCGTGCGTGATATCCCAACCGTGCTCGCCTCCGTGATGTGACATGGTCGTTCTCATGATGGCGCAGTAGCCGATGGTGCCGGCCCAGGCAGTCGCCACAATAGCATCTTCGAGTATCCATACGCGTTTAATGAAAAGACGAACGTACATTCGCAGGGCAACAAAGATGGTGACAAGTGGTATGCATAGCCCTATGGTGATGTTGGCCAGAGGAATAAGAGTGTCTGGGTGGTCAGGGCTGGAATTCACGCCGGGCGGCGGCTTCAAAGCCGGTGTAAACTCGGGGGGTGGTATTGATGTGATTCCCGACACCTGGGGTGCCATTTTAATGATAGGAGGTAGGTAAATAGTCAACGGGTATAGACAGATCCACTATGCTAATGTATCTAATTAAGTAGGTAGTCAGTACTTTATCTAGTCGGTACATAGTCAGGGTCTATAAGTAGTTAGTTCAGGTTGCGTTCAGGTTGTGCAAGAACATCTTCCTGAACTGTAAGTCAGCGTGATTCTTGTGGGCCTACGAAAGCTGGGAATGACAAATAAATATATAATAATGTTGCCATCACATTGATCTATGAGGCTGTCGAAAGGAGATGAGACATACCTAGTAATCCTGAAGCATATAACAAAAAAAACAAAAAAACAAGCCAAGGTAGCTTGCTTGCCAAGGCAGCCTGCTCTGCTCTGTCCAATGTTACGCAGGACGGACCGCCCCACGCTGCTGGCCAGGCTGGTTGTTGCATTGCATAAAAAGGAATCCGAAATTTCCCCAACACGGCCTCCTCAGTTGGCCCTTACACCGGAATCATATTCATGCCGGATCATTTTTCGGCCTAACAATAATTATGGTTGAAGCCGTGGCGTGTGCCCCCTTGAGGCTCGACCTGGGGATTTCAATACCTACATACTTCCTCATCATTCCCGCAACGTTGTTAGGTAGCACGGGTATTTGAGCACGTCCTTTTCCGCCCTTCTTGCAGCAATAAACCTAGCCAGCCGCAAACCTTTGCAGACAGATACGTGCAGTGCCTGACATTTCAGATCACACCTCAACTTATGCCCCGCTCACCACCCAGCTCAGAGAAACCATGGGAGCTTTCAGTACGTCGCTTCACCGTACCTTCAGTCGTCACCGTTACTAATCTATTTTAGATGGTGACACATTCAGGACTACCTCGGCCACGCCCGAGGCAGACTCTGTGTCCAAAGCGGAAGTCACTAAATTGAGGCGCAAAATCGACTACCATGTGCTTCCGATGCTGTTTATCATCTACGTTGTCGCGTTCCTGGACCGGTAACCACTCTAGTATTGCTTTGCCTTTCCCTGCTGACACGTGACTCCCTAGAGCGAATATTGCGAATGCTCTTACCATGAGCATGCCCGAAGAGTTAGGGTTGACTGGTCAGCAGCCAAATACTGCATTGGCTATATTCTTCGTTCCCTACATTATATTCGAGATTCCTTCGAACATTTTAATGAAGAAGCTTACTCCCCACGTCTGGCTTTCTCTTTGCATTTTGAGCTTCGGCATAATCATGATGGCCCAAGGCTTCGTTCGAAACTACAGTGGGCTGCTCGCAACACGATTCTTGCTGGGCTTTTTCGAAGCTGGCATTTTCCCTGGAAGTTTTTACCTAATCAGTTTCTGGTACAAGCGAGAGGAATCCCAGCAGCGGTTTACCCTCTATTTCTGCTCCGTCATTTTTGCTTCTGCATTCGGAGGTTTACTCGCATCAGCCATCGCTCAAATGGATGGCATCCGCGGCCTGAGTAATTGGAGATGGATCTTCATCCTGGAAGGGATTCTCACTAGTATGGTGGGGGTTGCATCTTTCTTCCTGGTTAGTGACTTTCCCAGCGAAGCCAAATGGCTATCCGAAAAGGAGAAGCAGATTGTGCTGGAAAGAACCGACGTACGTCGTACCGCTGCTACGGGAAGGGTTACAAGGCTGGATCTTGCCGAATTCTTTAAGGACCCAAAGAACTACCTGGGTGCAGTCATGTACTTCTGTAAGTATCTCCCTATTTGGTTGTACCATCCAGTCCTAACGTCTATCAGCGGTCGTTGTGCCGATCTATGCATTCGCCTACTTCACCCCAACTATTGTTAGGACTCTCGGGTACTCGGTAGTCCAGACACAGCTTCACTCAGTTCCCCCATTCGCCACCGCACTCGGCATGTGCCTCATTCTAGCATATCTTTCGGATCGAACGCAGAGTCGCTTTCCCTATGTCCAATTCTCGGCAGCCGTCTTGATCGTTGGTCTCGCGCTCTTGATGACAACCCATGGGAATTTCTCGGCACAATATGCCGGCATATGCCTGGTTTGTGCGGGCGCTTATGGTGCCGGTCCGATTATCATATGTTGGTATCTGATGAATCTCCAAGGACACAAGGAACGAAGTATTGGTTCCGGCTGGATGATCAGCTTTGGCAATACTGGTGGAATTCTAGCCCCCTTCATGTTCCTGCCACAGAATGCGCCATACTTCCATCCTGGTTACTCAACATGTATGGCCGTCACGGTGCTAGGGATTGTTGCGACTGCTTGTTACGCCGGACTCATTCTAAGAGAGAGACGAAAGGTACCCAGCGAAGGGGCCGAAAAGAACCACACCCTTTCTTTGTAAAACTAGATTGCTACTTTGTTACACAAGCAGGAAACGGAGGTGCGGGTTTGTTGGTGAAGGTTATCATTGGGTAGAGACGGAGCGGGAACGCACAATGTAACGTAGCCCCATTGGTTGGTAACATTATATCTTTATACCAGTTGATGCTTGCGCTTGCTTCGCAATCGGCTTAAGGGTTAGCATATAGATAAGGGTTAACTTATTTTATAAATATGTTATTTTGCCCGATAACGTTTATCGATAAATATATTTATTTTTAAAATTTATATTTATTTTTAACGATTTATTTAAATAATTAATTAAAGCGAATAATAATTACTTCGTAATTTTTATTTATTTTTTAATATATTTTAAAGTTATTTATATAATTTTATATAATTTTATACGATTTATTTATTTTTAATTTATTTATTTAAATTATTAATTAAAACGAATAATAATTATTTTATAATTTTTATTTACTTTTTAATATATTTTAAAATTATTTATATAATTTTAACTTTATATATTTTCGACGATTTATTTATTTAATTAATTAATTAAAACGAATAATAATTATTTCGTAATTTTTATTTACTTTTTAATATATTTTAAAGTTATTTATATAATTTCGTATAATTAATTTCGTATTTAATTAATTTTATATAATTAATTTTATATTTATATAACTTTATATAATTTTATATAACTTTATATAACTTTATAAAATTTCGTATAACTTTATATAACTTTATATAATTTCGTATAATTAAATAATAATATTATAAATTATTTAAATAAATAAATAAATTTATAAATTTATAAATAAATTTTTTAATTTTTATTAATAAAATTATTTAAATTAAATATTAACGTTATTATCGTTATAAATTAAATTTATACTTTATAAATTTATATATTAATTAATTTTTTATAAATTATATAATAATATTTAATAATAATTAAATAAAAAACTTAATAATTAAAATTAAAAAATAAAATATATAATATATTATTATTTAAAAAAAAATATATTCGAAAAAAACTTAAAGTAATTATATAACGACGTCGAAAATAATAAAGTTTAAAGTAAGATTTTACGTATTAATTAATTAAATTAAGTGGCTATGGCTTAATAAAATATAATAAGAGTAAATAATAATATAAAAACCTTGTGTGCAGTGGCCATCGAACCAATCTTAACGTTTACCTTTTCTTTTTCCAATCAAACTTCTTATATCAGAATACAACTCTTACATGGCAGCGTCCCGGAGCCATTCTCCCCCAATGTTCGTGGAAGTCGAATCCGGCATGGCATCCAAAGAAGGCAAAGGTATCTGTTCAGAAAGCCTGATTAATCACATGTATAACTAACTTTGTTGTCTTAAGTATTGGATGTAGAACCCATTGTTCTGTCTACTCCTCGGGACGTAGCAGCTGGAATGACTACAGTAGGTGCCGTCCGGCTGCCGTGACACCGCGTTCTCACATGTATATTTAGGGCCGGAAACTCTTCATCTCAACCACCGTCCTGCTGCTCAACTTCAATGTCACCCTGGGCTCGACTCTGCCTAGCGGCGCTGGGCCTACACTCTACGCCCATTTCGGTGTCACGTCAGAGTTGCAAAAGCCACTCCCTGTCGCTCTATTCCTTGTTGGTTACAGTACGTGCAGAAAGCATCCATAATGTGCGGTCCCTTGCATCGCCATGGTCCGTGCTACCTCCACAGAGGCTGTCCCACTGGCTTACTTCTTGTCTAGTATTCGGCCCAATCATATTTGCCCCGATGTCCGAATCGTGGGGTCGCCGCCCGGTGTTCCTGGTCTCCTTCACCATCTACACGGCATTCACCTTGGGATGTGCTCTCTCCCCGAATTGGCCTGCATTTCTGTTCTTCCGCTTCATGCTGGGTTGCGGTGCAGCCGTACCCCAGACCGTCTCGGGTGGCCTCTTCTGTGATATTTACGCCGACCTCAGATCCCGCGGTATGGCTGTCGCGATGTTAGGCCTTACGAGCAACGTTGGTCCCCTGATAGGACCAATAATATCAGGATTTACCTCGACAACGGTTTGGCAATGGCAATTCTGGTGCGCGTTGGTCCTTGCGTGTGTTAATTGGGTCATGCTCCTCTTTCTACCCGAGACCTGCGCCCCAGTGCTTAACGCGTGTCACCCAAACGGTGCTGCAGGAGAAAACCAGCATAAGCCAATCGCATCCGCTGCCAAAGAGATGCCACTCAGCCTGCGGCGTCAAGCGAGAGTGTTCACCCGCCCAATCCGGATCCTCTCCGAGCCACTCGTTTTATTTACCGATCTCTTTATTCTATATCAATACGTCATTTACTTCCTTTACTTTGGCGCCTATCCCGTCATCTTCCGTGGTACGTATGGTATGTCCGATGGCATGTCTGCGCTGATGTTCATTCCCACCGGAATCGGCGCGGTCTTGGCCATCGCCATCTTTGCAGCGTGGGACAAGTTTCACAAAAGAGGCGTGGAGCGTGGGAGCCCCTGGGCGTTGCGGGAGGAATACAGACGCCTGCCGCTCGCGTGCCTTGGAGGTCCACTATTTGCTCTGTCGGAGTTCTGGCTTGGGTGGACAGCCCGGCCTGACATCCACTGGATCATTCCAGCAGCATCAGGCATACCATTAGGCATCGGCATCGACCTCACATTTCTAGCTCTAAATAACTACCTCACAGATGCATACGATATCTACAGTGCGTCGGCCCTGGCATCCAGTGTCTTCACGCGCAACGTCCTTGCGGCGGTCCTCATTCCATTCACCACATATCCATTGTACGAAAACATGGGAACGGCCTGGGCCTGTACGCTTTTGGGTTGTTTGTGTGTAATTTTGATACCCATACCATTCGCGTTCATTCGCTGGGGTCCTGCTATGAGAAAGCGCAGCCCCTTTTGCCAACGGCTGGACCGAATGAGGAACGGAAGTGCTGATGAGGACCTAGCATTTCCTCTGTGATTGGATGCGCCAATCTTTTCGTGGTTACTGTGCGTTGTTGGAAACCATTCCAATTTAATCTCATTAGTTGGTAAGTGATTAGTAGAGCCAACAACTGGTCGTACGTAAATTGATGTTGCATAGAGTTAGGAACTATACTTTACTCGTAAAGACATAAACTGAGCAGAATTCGGCAGCATTTCTGCGCTTCGAGAGATGAGCAACCTTGTTTCTGTGCAACAGTTACTGGTGTAAAGTCTTTATGGGATAAATTAGGTGCATTGTCCGTTCTAGCACCTTTACTAAATCCAATAACGATTGTTGGTACAACAATGAAAGTCGGCTTTAACAATCATTAGAACGCCTTACCAACCGTTGCAGTCAAGCAGCAAGGATGTAAAACTTTGCAAAGAATATAGCGTTATCCATCCATTTAGGGATAGTACAAGATATGACTACATATCCATTATGAAGGGCAGAGATTAGCATAATCACCATGGTTATATAACCTTGTATTTTGGGTCGAATGATGGTCAACCAGCTCTTTAACCATTTGATCGACTGGTTAATTTTAACTGCTGCATACTGAAGACCTAATCAATGCTTCATTTTACTTCGTTGATAGAAATAAGAACTGAGTTTTGTTTGGAACAGGTAGTGTTACTACTACCATTGGTTATCCTGATACTCATATAAAACCTGGTTGGCTTTAACACACCTATATCAGCATTAACTTTCTACTTGGGTAAGTATGTACTTAAGGTAACCCCGGAAAACTACCATATACGGTTTTGCCAACTCTTAAAGTAGTAGCTAACCCCGCACACACCAAAGTTGAAGCATAGCAGAGCCTCATGGCACTAACAACTTAGTGTGTGCGTCTTTGGTTAAACCCCGCAACGGGAGCTAGCCTCTAATGTGGCATTGATCAGTAAATCCCATCCTGACTGGACTGGACCTGCCCGGCCTGCCCGGCCTCCGTACCCGACTAAGCTACCTAACCTACATAAGTATATAGGTAGGTAGGTCAGTTACATTGTGTCCGGGTAAGAAAAAACTTACCTCTTTTTATAGTATCAAGGGCTCCAGAAGCTCGATATCATCGTCTCTAACTGCTTTGTAAATAGGAGTCTTTCAGAGAGACTCGGTGGAGTCTTCGTATGAAGTAAAGAGGGAGCTTAATCCCGACAAATTGCTTCAGATCTCCAAAGACAGCGACGAGAGCTCTTACGATGTCTAAGTATGAACAAGCGGGGAAATGGCTGGTCATCTACCTACCATTAGTTATGAACGCTACAGCTTCAAACATCGCGGCAAGATGGGGCGGGTGACAAGGTGTAGCGTTCGTATATCCTCGTGGAAGCTAGCTTCGGGTAGCATTGGGGGGATTGGGAGGAGCTTCCGCTATTTCCGCATCTTGAGAAGCAACAGTGGATATATTCAACGAGTACTTAGTAGTTTCTTTTCGAAAGAGCTCGTGGACGCCCCTTTAACATCGTAACTATGTAGTCATCATCAACTGCTCCAAATGTTCTATTAAACGGGTGCGCTGGCCGTGTGAGTCTGAAAGATTAGTGCCTTTATTAGATGGTGTTAATCGCACTGTATATGGATGGACGGTCCAGTGGTCTGGGCTAAACCCAAGCTATCACAATGTTTACGATTTTGAGGTGATGCAGAATGATCTTGGAGGGTCTCCGACATTCACCTCGCATTATTTCAACATCAGCGATATGGCTCTATCATGTTCACTCACCTCGACGATTTCTACCGTTAAGCTATCATGCTCATCTGCTTCGACTGAGTCTGTCACACCAATAGGTACCTTGGCAGCACGTACAGCAACAATTACCATGTGTGCTGCTGGGGGTGTCCTCAAGTGACGCAGTCTTCTCAAGCTCTTATTGCACACTAATAATCAAAACCAACGTTGTAGCATTCCTCATCACTTCGGCCACCGTATCATTACCCCACTTCATAACAATATTATGTTGAGATTAATTTATATATTTGAATAAACACAATAAGTTAAAGTTTTGGAGACAATGTCAAGTTAGATACTATAATGCCAGTTTTTATATCATAAGAAACTTGTTAAGGGTATATTTGCATCAAGAGATTTGTTGTACCGCCGAGGCAACCATCGCCTTCCTATGTTGATTACACCGACATTTTTATATATGTTGCAATAACTTGGCCCCTACTTATGGGTATAGGGAATAGGCTCATACTGCATTGCCGTATTATCAAACTTCCTCAAAGCCAAGGTATTTAAGGATTAAGGCTTAAGCAGTTATTCGGTGCTACATTCTTGAAGGTCATACTTATTTCCGGTTATGTGGATGTATATTGAGTGCTCTACTGTACGTAGCTGTCGGACTTGAATCTAGTCCGACAACTGTTAATTCCTACAACATGATCTACCAATATATACGACCAGCAATGACATTAGAATTCAATAGCTCGATCTCGAAGGAAGCAAGCGTACTTATGTATGACTGGGCCGAATATATTATTTGAAACCACTCGTTTATTGTCTCTAGTAAAGCGCTGAGGAATAAAGGGGGAAGAACGTGTTATCACAATCTTGTAGGCTCAGTGTGGTAATTCCACCGACTCCATTGGTCCTGCTATCGTGACGACGACGACGAAACTACATGACTAGACGAAAACACGAAAGTCGAGAGTCCAGAAAGATCAACAAATAAATCGGAAGCCTATGCATAATGCTGTTCCTATTGATGATTATTATTTGAGTGCTAAGTTTCACGACCATTTGAATAGATCAACTAAGTTGAAAGCGCAACGTAATAATATAATTATACGTTTATAATACAATCTTGATAAAATATAATTTGAAAGCGGTCAGAGTTAGAATGTGCGGGTTAATAACGACGTTAGTGGTCAGCTGTATCTTGCTGCCCCAACATGATACCACACTAGAGTTCTCCGCATATTTTCTTATAACCCAAGGAAATTGCCCAATTGCTGCCCATTAGAGCCGTCGTGGCTGTGCTGTCCAAGGCAAACTTGCATACTCTGCACAGCCGCTACTCTCTTGAACCAACCCGCCCGGCAAGATCAATTCTGTCGAAATATCCCTTTTTCAATATATATCATTTTGTTTCTCAGCTGCAAAAGTGACAGTAGCTTTCACCCTGTTTTCAGTCTTTATAGGATCAATCATTACCTCAATGAGTTTCACGTATGGGTCTTTTGGTGACATTATCACCACCGTTCAGGTTGTGTGCCGCTTTGCCCAGGCACTCAGCGAAAGCCGCGGCTCTGCGCGCGAGTTTCAGGACTTGATCGTGGAGCTGCGATTATACCAGAATACTCTGCAACAGGTAACCTTCTCATGCTGAAAAATCGTTTAGTGACGTCCCTAACCCCTGCTTGCCTGTCGTAGTTCATACCATTCTGGGAACGTAAGAGACATAGTCCGCAGCTCAGCGACCTTGCGAATATCGTCAGACCTGCCATTTCGGAAAGTCGCGAGACGATCGATGCATTCCTTAAAAAGGGGGTAACGAAGTACGGATCAACCCTGTTGCGTGGGGCGGACTCACGCAAATCCATACGGGATGTATTCAAAATGATACAATGGAACCTGTGTGAGAAAGAGGACGTCAAAAGTCTCCGGGAGCAGCTGCATCGCAGTATGAGCATAATACAGTCGGTGCAAATACAGGCTCATCTGTAAGTACCTCCATGGTCAAGATTTGCATGTATTATTCCAGAGCGCCATTAACAATATTTGGATACCAAGGCTTGCTGACGAGGAGAACGGCTTTATATTGGCGGAAAGAGTCGCGTCCCGCATGGATACGGAAGGACGGGCGGACGCGAAGATCGATGCACAGTTTGCTGCGATGATCGAGAAACTGGACGAGGGAAACAAGACAATATTAAGGGTTGAGGCGGCTGCAAATGCAATTTATACCACTATGTAAGTTGACATGACAGTCGATTGAACAGCAGAGCTCTGTTGACAAGTGCTCATTTATACAGGTCAACCATAGGGAGCAATGTTCTGGCTATCAAGAACATGATGTATAATGTCGAGCAGGTGGTCCTTGCGCTCCCTGGAATGATGACTCGCCTCAGTCTGTTCAATCAAAACGTCGTCTATGTCGAGGATGCTCTTGGTTGGGTTCTTCCAATCCTGTTGGATGCGCGTCCATCTTGGGAGGTACTTGAGCAACATCTGTCTAAACATACTAGTAGGAAATGGACTAACCCTATGTAGACCGTCGACTCAATCATGAAGGATCAATTTACCAGCCAATGTTCGCCAGGATTAGAGTTGGTAAAGTCCAGAAGGTATGCTCTCCACGATGAGAGAACGGGAAGGGATGCAATACGAAGCACTCCTTTATATCAGGTTGCTCGTCCGGGACAGAGGATTGTAATGAGTATGGTACTTGACAGTAAATATGACAAGTCCGGAGGCAGCCAAGAAAGTACATGTCCAAGGTGCGGGCGTACTGACATGGTTAACGATCCAGATCTCGATGTTACGTGGTGCGTCAGCTTTAGTTTTGGTGGTCGTGCTCATGTGTCCTAAGTTCGTCTGCTGACTCGCTGCAGTGCAAGTCCACGATGTGGGCTCATTTATCGAAAGGTCCTCGATGTCACAAATTTTGAGGATGAGTACCACTTTCCAGAAATCAATAACCTCGAGAGCAACCACGCCGACAACGACGAAGAAGAAGACTTGGATATTACCACCGCAGTTCGGGATAATAATATACACACCGGTGAATTTCTCACAAACGGACCCGAGATCTTCAAGAGAGTCAGGTTTTTGTCCCGATGGGAAACCCTCGCCGAATCACGCGGCACACCTTTTAATACGTTTCGTGGGTGGCATATATCTGGATATGGTGCTGCTGGGATGGCTGCGTATCAAATTCGGATGTCGCTCAGTGTCCAGATATTATTGTACATCCAATGGATCTACACTGGGGTCGAAAAGTTAGCTTTGAACAATATCGGCTTCATTTTCGCTTATATCGGTACTACACGAGAAAGCTCTGTTCCAACTATTGTTGTGATGTCATTATCGAAACAAGTCAGAAGACGCTGTTCTAAGGTGCTGAATCGCCTGAGCTGGCTTGGGAAAGGCTCCCGAATTCCGCTCATTATCAGCCAACCGTCTGCCTTCGGTGTCGCTGAAAGTTGGATGAGGCGAGTAAACAACACTGAACCTAAGCATAAAATCGAGGCAAAGAAACGAGTCAAGCTGTTACGACAAGGCCAGCTCTAAGGTGGTACGTGGCAGGTTGGGTTAAATTCCCTATGTTACAAACGTGGTGGTTATGTGTGAGATGAGCGGTGGATGATCACTTCGGGGGTAGGTCATATGCTGGAGAGTGGTTAAGGCCCTAAGACATCTGTAGTTTACTTACTATACTAATTAATCTTTCTAGAATGACCATTAGATTAGCTCTGCTAAAGCTCCCCAGGATTATGGTAGAATAATCACACCCTTATATACTCCAAGGTGATGCCCCTCGACCCCCATTGGTCCTGCTATTGTGACATAATTGTACCACAAGTATAGCCTTGCTGAATAAAGACAATTACTCGGATGCTTTTTTAAATGCAATATATTTATTCTATTGTTGGTACCCATAAAGCCGCGTTATCTAATACAAGTTGTCAATGGTCACATGCTTGGCTATTAAATAGAACGGTCCATCGAACCGTTTGGACCTGGTATAGCCGATAGAGTATAGTTAGTATTACTGACCCTGCTTATATATCCCCTATATAAAGATTCCAGTAGCTACAGCCTTTACTTTCTTAGCTCCCGCTGTTAAGTTTATCTTCATTTTACCATGGCCAGAACACGGATATGTACATTCTGTTAGTGCCCATGACGCTCTGTAGAGATTTCCCTCTACGAGTGTATATTAGGGTTTGTTGAGGTGGACCAACACAAACCGCAACCTACTTATCGTTTCGTTTTATTTTCCACGTATCCTGCACTGGGGATTTGCAGAGGTGGCTGAGTGCTATTCGCTTCAATATCCTCCTTCTCATCCCCTTTAAGAACCACATCCGATACAAAAAAGCTTCCAAGTAGACATAGAGCCATCACTGGCACAGACATGACAAACACAGCTCGAAATCCTTTCAGCTTGGCCTCGAGGATAGTGGGTTCGAATTCAGCAGCATCCGCATCGCCGACCTGCCAACTACCATCTAGCACTCGCTCGAGAAGTAGTGGCGGAATAGCATTGCGTAAAGCACCGGATGTGACGGCGTATACCATGGCCGTGGATACAGCAACGCCAGCCACTCCGCCGAGCGACCGCAGCAGGTTGCGGGTAGATGTTGCTACCGCACGATCTTTACTTGTAGAGAAGGCTTGTAGGGCAACGAGACCTTGTAATGGGTGGATGTGTTAAACGTGTTGTGACCGTAATTTTATTTTAATTTTGGAGGTACTTACCTGGTTGATGCACAAGACCGACTCCGGCTCCCTCGACAGCTAGAGCTACGACGTAGACAGCGATGGAAGTATCCAACGAGAAAAGAACCTTTAGGCCGGCACCAAGTGTCCAAAGGGCGAACCCAAATCGTAACACGGGAAGACATCTATATTCCATATTGAGCCTTGTTAAGATAATAGAGTCCTTGAAAATTCGACTTACCTAGCAAATCTGGACATGATAGGACCAGAAATGGATCCAGCAATACATTGGCCAGCTAAGTATGGTAGGATGAGAATGGCACTCTGAAGTGGACTGTAACCTCGAACAGTCTGGAAGTAGAGCGGCATGAAATACTGTGTCGCCTGCCAGACAAAGTCGTGGAGTAGGCCCTGAACATATAGAATAGTACGTGGCCGCTGCCTAAACAAATATAGCGGCATGATCGGAATCTTAGCAATATAGCCTTCGACCAGGACGAAAACGACGAAGAATATGCTTCCGATGGTCAACATGGAGATTGTCAACGGACCCGTCCAGGGAAATATACTCCCTCCTGAGTTGATTGGTATCTGACAGGGATCAATCAGTAAGAGCCACGATCTCAAATAGGCACCACCCTACTTCGTACTCACCAAGAGAAGGACAATCCCCGTCACAGAGGCCCCGACCCCAAACCAATCAATCTTCAACAATTTCTCCCTACCGTTCCCCTTTACAGACTTCAGGGGCAAGAGGAAGAACATCAACACAAGGCAACCAGCAGCAACCATAGACGGGACCCAGAACGCCCACCTCCACCCCTCGGGCCCAGTGCGCACGAGACCAGCCGCGACAAACGGACCACACATGCCCCCGGTCCCGATGGAAATCGCAATCAAGCCCTGGTACTTGCCGCGGTCCTTCAAGCTAACCAGATCACCGACGATGATAGCGACGAGCGAGCTGATGCCGGCGCTCCCGGCGCCGTTCATCGCGCGCGCGACGTAGAGCCAGACGGGCGAGCGCGCGAACCCGGCCAGCAGCCCCCCCGCGCAAATGCAGAACACCGCGGCCATCATGACGGGCTTGCGGCCCGCGATGTCGGATAGGCGACCGAAGAGCGGCTGGAAGGAAGTCTGGCCTAGCAGGAAGGCCGTTCCCGCCCACGTGATCGACGGCCCCGCGTTGAGGGACTTCGAGATGGTCGGGAGGGACAGAGTCACGGCGTTCATGTCGAGGTAGGACGTGAAGTAGCAGAGGCAGAGGCAGAGGTAGGCGGCCATGAAGCGCGCGAAGGGGAGCCGGACGCTCTGGTCTTTGATGGCGTGGTCGGATACCATTGCTGTGGCCTTTCGGGTCGTCGGTTCGGATGATGCTGGTGGTAGCTGTTCTTGCTCGCTGCTGAATACACCAGATGTTTCTCGCTGAGCGTGACTTAGATTTGTCATCGGGATGACATCTGCTGGTTGCGTAGACTGCATGATTTTCTATGTTCGATGTAGCGGGCATCAACTTAATAAGTGGCATAGAATTGCTATATATTCCTTGGATATAATTATTCTCAAGTTATATTTTCGAGAAGAGTTTAGATTTCGCAGGCTCTTATATCTTACTCCCATTCCTATATACCCGCCCCTGGTAGCGCATAATGACAAGCTCATGGGGTTACAAGGATTAACAGCCAATAGGTAGTTCCGCTGTAGGGGGTAACTGAGCACGCTATATGGGGACCGACCCACAGGATGAGTCAATGTGCAATCAAATCTCGGATATATGTCACTGAACAATCCTACAGGAGTCTCCGTACTGTTGCCGCATCACGCAGCATCCGATACCGGCACTCAGGCAGAGATACGATAATACGGACGCTAGGGGGGTCTCAGGGGTCCGCTAGGCATCAACGCTTAACTGACCTTTTCAGAACTTGGGGTAGACATAGAGTTGATAACAGTAGGTTAGGGAGCTCATGAGTGAATTATATTTGCACCATGGTCCTTTTCAATTATCGAGTGCCTATATAGGCAGCCGATAGGGCATTGGTCGGGATATTTCACTCAGATCTCCCTATATAAGGGTGTACTCACAACATGCAGCCATGGATAGTATTCTTTTCTTGCCTCAGGTCTTTAGCAAGGTCAATACAATAGAGCGCTTTGGATGGAACACGATATAATGATTAGTATAACATGTAGCTTACCTACATCACATTTAACATTGCTCTCCCGTCGTAACCCCGACAAGTATCAAGTACTGCCTAGAAGACGACTCTAATCATCTAAGAGCAATTACAGCAGCGCCTTTAGCACGCTGGAGTGGCGTACTCCTCATCGCTATCTTCACTTTATCTCGTGTGGTTTATCTCGATACTGATTTATTATTACGTAGGACATGATCATGACGCCGGCGTCAGGGGCACACCCACGATGTTGTCTAACTCTGTATCATGACTGAAACAAGAACCTGAGTTGAAGATTTCTGTTAGTACATCTATCTACTTAGTCACTTAATTGAACCCGTAGAGGAAAGTACGATGACGCAGAAGCCTAAAGATGGATGATACTAAGGTGGTAGGAGTGAAGGCATACATAGAGTTGACATGATCCAGATGTCAACACGTCTTTAGTGACTAGACTAGGTCTAACTATGTATGTGTGAAAGCTAGACTGCGCACATTTGACAAGACAGTATTTTATAGGTGTCACGAAACCGAAGGCTCGCATGTGACAGCCCTACCATTAAGGCATAGATTATCATCACGTGAATTAATAAGAAACCCCCTTTCTTTTCTATTCATGTTGTATTCACACTCAACTGACTAGTTACACCTGAAATTAGATCCTCATTCTGTATTGTACAACTATCCTTCCAGCGAATAAGTGAAATTCAGCCCGTTGGTGTAAATTGAGAACTGACGAAGAATCCAAGCACCAATAGCAGTGATATCAGCAACTCTCTGAGCCTCACGTAGGTATCGTGCAAGCTCTTTCTCGCCGTGTGCAGAGTTTGTGTTCCGCTTCTGGTGCGGTCGGCCACACCAGGGGTGGTGGCAGTACCGGTTTTGGTCAATGGCCAAGGTATCACCCCCGATGGGATTTGCGGCCTAGGCGAGATGTAGGTGAAGATAAGCAAGAAGCACATCCAGCTTTCGTGGACTGGGAGATGGAGCTTGGAGGCGAGCTATGATAGCTCCGTCTCCTCCACCAGCTCTAGCTCGCCCCCCTCCTCCTTGCCGTCCGGGCCGAACCATACTCCGTATGGATTGCCTGCACAGCCCTGCCTGTGCAGCTCTGCCTTCATCGCAGCGCCTCTACCTCTGGCAGTAGGCTTTCCTGGTGGGGCGCAGAAGTGGAAGCCTCTGGGCCAATACAGATCATAGACCTCGTCTGGCGTGTACCCAAGATCCCAGAGAGGAAACGTAGGGTGACTCTCTGGGGAGGGTAGGCCAGATGAAATGGCTTCGAATGCCATACGGCTCCGAGTCTTCTTCTTCATCGCTCCATTGTAAGCATTCGCCATGCTCTTCGGGTTGGAATAATCCAGGTATCTTGCCAGCTTAACTCGGTCCACCTAAGACACCTTCGCTGCAGCCTCTGCCAGCTACTTAGCTAGTATTGTGGGTGTGGAACCCAGCCATGGTGTGGTGGGATTCTTGGCGTCGCTTGACAGCCTGCTGATACCAGCTAGCCAATACCTAGTAATGACTACTTAGGTAGCCACCAAATTCACACACTCATAACGTGGTTTTGTACAAAGACATCTTACTCAAGGCCTAGTTTTGCCTTGAGCTGGTTATTCTCTAGCTCTTAACGTGCGTTCTTCAGTTTCTCCTCGGCGAGCTCCACCTTGAGCTTTTCAAGCTCTTCTGACTATATGATGGATCAGTTACACCATAAACATCGAAATAAATGAGTAAGTGTTTTACCTTTCATATACAAGCGTTCCTTTAACCCTTCGGCGATGTTAAGGTCCACGGTGGGAGGTGGAACCTTCAGATGGCTTTTAAGAGCCTTTCGATCAGCCTTGCTAGGGTCTGATGGATGCTTTGTTGAAAGTGGTGACACAGATCTAGAGTTTGTTGGAGCTAGCTTGGTTTCGGTGACCTTAACCTGTGTTACATTGGCCTGGATGTCATTCTGTGTCATCCATTCGTTCGACAGCTGAGTCTGCCAGGGTATTGATGTTAGTGAGGTTAATGTTGTTGGGAGAATTTGTGAGTGATGACATTACCTTTCTCTAGAAACCGACGGGCTCTTGACAAAGTTGATCGCAACGCCCTGTGACTGAAATTATTAAACCGTACTTGGGAAGTCGGAGAACGTAGCAGTAGGACAAACTACTTACCATCTGGGGATGTGGGAAGCACCACATATCTCTGAAAAGCATGAGAGGTTTGTAAAAAGCATGGAAGTGGTTTATAAAGCATGGAAGGTTTTCAAAAAGCATGGAAGTTTGTTTCGTAGAGGCAGTCCTTATTGCACCCTTGTGAATATAGACGGCAGAGCCCCATAACCGATCAGAAAACCGGTAATTGCCGGCGCCATGAGGGCAAAAAAGGTGATGAAGCCTCTTTATGCTCCGGCACCAGCTACAACTATAGTAGCTCCCATGGGGCAGGGGTGGTGGTCGGAATCCCACCAAGTAGCTGGATAGTTATAGCCGAGTTGGTGCCGGCTGGGATATTGGCAGTGGCCAATCCCCGGAAAAGGGGCCCTCTAGCCAAGCGGCTCCACTGGGCCCTAAGTAAAGAAACGGTCAGAAAGTATGTTCCCCTACGACATGGTATGGCTCTAGGAAGGAGATAGAAAGGAAGAAGAAAAAGCAGGACTAAAAAAGTGAAACTCACTGCAACAGATCTTCGATGCGCAGTGGAATGTGTGAGGCTGTACGTGGACCATGGTTAGTCACATATCAACCTCTGCCCACTCAGGCCACTGATATAGATCATGTGTAGCGGGTACAGGACTGGCTGAGGGGATGGGACGAAGAATGAGGCCACTTAGCAGTACATACCTCTGCCGTCTAATTCTTGACAATTTGGACAACTTTGTCATATAGACATCGCTTGATGTCACACAGTAGGCTGCGCTGATCAGGGGGTTTCCCATCGCCCAAGTCTAATCGCTGGATTAGTAGAGTGGATGACGTACACTCTAGAGTGTGCTGTTGTCACATTCTACTATCCGTAGGTAGCGCTTCTGCCTGCCTCTAAGCGGGTCTCCCCTGTTCATCTTCTTCATTTCGGCAATGTTGCCGGCCTAGAGCAACGCATGCTTTATAAGCTTCAACATACTCTCTGTGGCATTATTGCCCTATCCCACGTTCGAGAAGTCAGTAAATACCCATCTTAATGTGTCTTAGAATCTCTCGCAGGGGTCTCACACTCACCCTTCACGCCGTGAACCACTCGTAACTATCAAGAAGGAAACACTTACCTGCAACATGGGAGACCCGCTTATGATGACGCGAAGGGTGCTACCTCGTCCGAGAGCACCAAGGCGCCAGTGTTGGCAATCTCTAACTTACGAGCAATTGGAGTTTCCGCCCAGGGATAAACCTCCACGCCGTTGCGCGGGTAGGGATGCACTCATAACAAAAGTTAGAGGCGAGATTGTTGAGACCGTCGTCTCCGTCTAAGCCCTCGGCATTGTTATCGGCGATGAAGTGGTTACGATGGTAGCGAATGTAGTGAAACTCGTGAGGCCTTGGGGCAGCCACGGCTGCCGCTACCCGTTGCAAGTAGGGATCTTGGCCCGGCGGCCTCCCATGAAGCCTAAATTCTTTCGAATTGCTAGGCCAGCCTTGCAGACTACCCGCGAACCTATTTTCTCCCCAGGGACACCCATCTCCTATTTGCCACTCTGGGTGGAAGTCTCCAGGTAGAGATGGTTCTTGCCGGGTGAAGAAAATCTTGCCGTTTTGGCCAACCTTTGAGCGCCAACAAGGGTGCTTCAACCGGTTCTTCGAGCAGTTCCGGAGGGGGCCCACGCTGTACTAAATCTAGGGGTGGTCTAGAAGAGAGCCATGATTCATAGAAATAGGGGACTCCGTCATATCGAATAAGAAACCCACTGCGTCGCCCGCTCCGGTGAGCAATGACAGCACCACTTGGCAATAAGCGGCCATGGTGAATGACCCGCTTCCTAGATGGAAGTGATCTTATCATCCTCCACTGGCTGTGAAGACGAACCGGTGACGTCAAGCCCGGTAGCTTTTTGCAAGCTGGTCAAACGACATGCGTTCGGTTGACCGGAATTGGAGACTCCAATGAAAAGGCAATGGCAGTGTATAAAACTAGCAAACAAAGAAAATCCGCAATGGTGGCGGAATGTGACGGCTATGCCGAACCATTTAGGCAATGAAACCATGGGCAGCAAGAATTCCACCCCGTTCCACTCTCGGTATCGCAGTCGAATGCAGAGACACTCCAACTACTTAGGTAGGTGGTAGTAGTCTAGCCATAGTGAGGGCTCTTTTCTCCTCACTCAGCACCCCAGCTTGTACAACTCGTCAACCAATCTACCAAACAGTGCGTTGCCGTCCAGCTTGACGAAGGCTGCCTTGTCCGCGACTGCGGAAAGGATGGCTCGAATAGCCTTAGTAGTCCAGGTGGACATCTCTGTGGATGTGTTTGGTATGGACTAGTAGCGTCCTAGGACTTGATGTCTCGGACATCGGGTGTGAACCGCTCGTCGATCCAAATATCCAAAGGATAGAAGACCAAGTAGCTCTTAAGCGAGTTTCAGGGGGTGAAGCAAAGCTGGGACACCAACGTGAGCTTCTTTCCAACGACCATAGAGACAGCACAAAGGCGAACTTACTTGAGGAGCAATTTGGTTAAGGCCAGAGGGAGCAATAGCCTGGCGGCTTTCGATTCATCAGGGAGACAGCTGTAGATCTTAACAGCGCCCGGTGGCGATATTACTATCAGTGGGTAATATTCGAGCCCTTCACGAAACAGTCAGTGATTTGGCAGGAATCATTATCAAGTGAATGCCATGGACATACCGAGGCTTCGCAAAGTTGATGCGAATAGGACCGGCGTCCGGGGATATCTCCTTCCCGTTCATGCTGGCCTTTGCCATTTCTGCTCGCCCCCGTGGGTCATACCCGCTTTTGCTGGTCATGCCCCCTTTTTCCGGTTGCAGTCGCCTTTTCCGTTCACGCCCCCTGTTCCCCGAGGGGGGGCACACTACCTTCTGTAGTTGTCGCTACGCGTCGTAGGGACGAGGAGGTGCCGTTTGCTGGAAGCTCGTAATCCAGTCTAGCACCAGGGCCCTTTACGATGTTAAGAGGCGCTGGAACTATACTCTCTGGGTATGTCCCAGCTGGTAAATGCGATGTTATACTCGCCTTTTCTGGCCGACCCGCCTTCTCCGTTCATGCTTGCCTTCGCCGGCAGTCGTGTATAGACCGGTGTCAAGGTCATACTTGCTACTGCTCTTCTTGCCGAAGAACTGGTGAATCGACTTCTTCTGACGCAGCAAGCAACCCCCTGCTCGCGACTGTGATTGCGGCAGTGACGGCGAATATGCGTTCGGTGACGGAGCTGAGTAAGACATCAGTATCATGCTCGGCTTTGACGTTAAGGCTGAACTAGGATATAGTCAGAGGAGTGGAGTGTCATGAGTGGTACCGACAGCGACTATGTTGTCATCTATAAGATGTTGATGGCTTGTAAAGGCAAATGGAACCATAGATATGTGAATCAACCTCAGGGTATCGACAGGCTTGGAGCTTGGGGGAATGCCAGTTCTGCCCCTTGCTTGTATGAGTTTGTAAGCTGGTAACAGCTATGTGCATACATGCTGGAGATGAAGGACTATCAATGGACATGAATAAGGAGATGAAAAGAAAAAATGATTGTGACCAAAGGTGAAAAGGAATCAAAGGATCAGCTTACCTTAAAGCGACATGAACTGCCATTAACAGTTGCAGGGTACATCCCACTCGTCTCATTAGTCTTCACTGTCCCTTCTCTCTCTCCTCTCTCTCTCTCTCTCTCTCTCTCTCTCTCTCCACTGTTTTATTTTATTTCTTTAAACTTTTTTTTTGTTTTTATTTTTTATTTTTTATTTTTTATTTTAATTTCTTCATTGGTATTTTATTTTCATTAAATCGTTTTTAGTCATTTATTTGTTTAATTTCTTTTTTTCTTTTTTTTCTTTTTGATTTTTGTTTTATACTTTTTTTTGGTAGTTTGGTTTTTTGTTTTGTGGAGAGTAGATGGATAATGACTAGACGAAAGTTTCTTATATAGTAGAGTATTAGTAAAGAGGTATAACTTTGGGAAATCATGCTGGTGTGTGAGTTACATACACGTCGATGGGTGCCTGCGGCCTGTAGGCCCTGAAAGTCATGCCAAATATTCTGTTTGGGATGAAGAGCGGTTTTCCTACTCGTCGGATACGGCGGCTTGTCGAGTTGATGAATAGCCAGGCACCTCTGTGCTCTTGATCCGCCCTTGAAAATACTCCTTCCCGTGGCCTGTTTCAAGAGCTTATTGTCAACGGGTCCCTGCGGCCCTTCGAGGTCTTTGTAGGGGTTCTCGTTGCCCGTTGGCACCCCAGTCCTTGAATAAGGCCGGGTTAATGATGTTGTAAGTAAGACCATCAGTCTGAGTCTGCGTCTTGCCCGTTGGCGTCCCAGTCCTTAAACAAGGCTGGGTTGATGATGCCATAAGAAGGGCCATCGATCTGCGTCTGCACCTACTGTGCCTGCGCACGCGGAAGTGGAAGCGGAAGCGGAAGCGGGAAGGCTTGACTAATCGTAGCGTTCGTGTCGCCCTGATAATAAGGCGCCTGCTGCGGAAGCGGCAGCTCCCCGGCTCCCAGGGAGACCTGGTCCTGCACTAGGTGATCCATCGTGCTTAAGGCAATGAGGACGGGATTCTTGACGCGTTCTTCTCCTGCCACAAGTGGCGTTCAGGGTTCGTGAAGTTGGTCTCTTCACTGGATTCCAGGTCCATGTTGAATGAAACAGGCACGGCTGCCGACGTTGCTTTATAGCAAGATCATTGATCATTACCATACGAGATCATCAATCACCGCCCTCTTCCTACAGAACTGCCGACATCCGTAACGCAAGTCGGTAAAGCTTCCCAGCCCATCCGATTAGACATCACACGAACTCTTCTTGCGATGGCCGGCGCCAGAGGACGAAGATCTCCGGACGCATTCCCGTATGACAGCCCAGTGGCTATATAGCTGGCGACGAGAGGGGTTTCTTGGCTGGAGTAGAGTAGCTGGAACTGGTTAGATTTGATGGCTGGTGTGTTGAGACAGTGGCATAGCCTGTGGTATGACTACGAACCACGCTAGGTTCTGCAAGGTCTGGTAGGAGAGGAATGTGTTGACGAAGAGACGTGAATGTATCACAGGAACAAGGTAGAAGGGAAGTGAGTGAGTACTTGTGTTGATATTGATATAAGGGATGGATGGTGACACATACGTAACCTATTAGGAATTGTGAGTGCTTAGGTTGGATTATGTATATTGTATGGTGAACGCAGTGGTCTAGAAGTAATGGGGTAAACTGCTAGGTATGGGATGGGGATGAGAGGTGTATCGTTGCTGAGTGACGTAGGAGTTAAAGTGGCCTGAAAAAAATACCAGTGTCCTTGTATGGATAAAGACTGCTACAGGGCTGGGAAAGGAATTCATTGGCGCCTAAACTGAAATAAGGGCAAACTCACCAAGTGGTATGTTGAACTGAGGGTTAACTCTGAATTGATGTGATGAATGGTGTAATAAAAGGCAGCTTGGTTGATGTAGATAGGAAGATGTTTCTCTCAGCTAATCTTATTGTCCTAGATTTTGGTATGAAAAAGTTGCTTTGTGGGAGAAGAAAATAAAGAAAAGAAGACGCTAGGAAAATACAGACGAAGGTACTTGTGTGAAGCTAATCTACCGTTGTTTTCAGGCATCAGGCAGAAAAGGTGAGGGCGGTGGAACGAAGGTTGTATGTGTTTAGGGCTCAGGGATTCCGTGGGCAGGCGATCACGTGGCTATGAGGGTTATATTAGTTACCTAGGTACGTCGTCGTTGTATAGACACTGTTGCGTAGTCGTTGCTAGATGTACATTACTGTTGCCTCATAGCACGCTTGGACCAAGGCCAGCTGGGGATATGATATGGCATAAGACTGGATTCTGCTATATTACTACTCCTACAGTACCTAGTAACTAAAGGCTTGTATCATGTTAATGTTGAGATTACTAGAGCACTATCCTTCTTTTTGTTAGAGTATGTGTTATACTGAGCAGACTGAGCTACTATGAGTTCAATTCTGACCCCCACCAACAGTTACTTGAGCGTTAGAGGGATATTTAACTCTTAGTGTTCTGGTTTAGATTGTTAACCGACTAACCTGTCCATCTCTTTCATGCAAGGATACTCAATATTACATACAGTAGACAAAAGTTGAAGCACGGTTGAATGACTAGGAGATCACGAGACAATTCTACTTCCAAACTTATGTAATAATAATTAAGGGTTGACATATATATAAATTTAAGTCATTATCTACTTGCATCCTATTACCATCTACTTTAATTCTAAATAGACACTCCTATCCTCAATGTATGCCAAGTTACTAACATCAAATTTGACCACTAGTCAGCAGGGGGTGCCATAGTGAACTGTACAGTGATCGTAAACCTCAGACGGTCTGACGGAAGACAAGCAATCACATATGACTACCTCGCCTACCTAGATCCACGACAACGATTCCATAGATGAAAGAACCATTGTCCCCAACGAACGCGGTTGATACAAGCAGAACGGACATCATAAGATCAATGATCAAGAGAGCAAACTACAGGTTGAAAGGAGCTGGCCAAGATATAAGCAAGTAACCCGAAAACTGTCCCTGGTGGTGTCGTACGCGGGCGGGCGAGCATTAACTAAATGTGTCGTTACGAAGCATCAGGGCCGGACTTGCAGGCAAACATTACCCCTTATTTCGACGACTGTCACCTTCGTCGCCCGTGTTATGTGAATACCAAGTGTCAAATGAAACTTAAATCGTTTGTAAAAAGGGAAAGAAAGAATTCTCGCGGCCGGTCGATTCATATTCATCGATAAATCATTACACAAGACTTTGCCTCCCTGCCTGCCTGCGTCGTGCTTTGCCAGCCAACCATAGCATAGGTAAATCATTCATAAAGCCATTCATCCATCCATTCATCCCCTAGCCATCCAGCCACCCTAACCGCACACCAACATATATACTACCATCCAACCAATTTCCCTACCAACGTAGACATAAGGTAGCTGGCCATCATTTCTATTGACCTAGACCGACTAGTTGAACTACACCTACAAAGCCAAAGTAGTAGTAAGACCCCCACCCCCACCATGTCTCGCACTAGCACCTGCGGCACTAACACCAGCCCCAGTGCCACCGGGACGGTTGATGAAGTCCTTGTTCTCGATGGTGACGCTCTTGGTCATATGGTTGACCTTGTAGACGCCAACGAGGCGGGCGGCCAGCTCGAACATGTTGTTGCGGAGCGAGATGACGATGAACTGGGCATTCTTGGTGCGCTCCTTGATGTAGTTGGCCACAATTGAAACCTGTGGTTTGGTGTATGTGTTAGTCACAAACCTAATAGACAAAATAATAAATAATAAAAAATTGAAAGAACTTACATTTCTGAAATCCAACGCAGCATCAATCTCATCCATGACGTAAAGTGGTGTAGGCTTATAATGGTGCAGAGCGAAGACCAGGGCCAGACTACTCAGGGTCTTCTCGCCACCGGACAAATTGCTGATATTCTTCCAGCTCTTCTTGGGCGGCATAACCGAAAACAAAATGCCCTCGCTGAAGGGATCAAGCGAGTCGACCAGCTCCAGCTCCGCGTTCCCGCCCATAGTGATCATCTGGTACATCTCCTTCAGCCTTAGGGAAATAGTGCCGAAGCCCTCCATGAAGCCCTCCAGGCGCAGGCGGCGCAGGTCGTCGCAGCGCTTCTTGGCGGCGTCGCGCTGCGAGACCGCCGTCGCGAGGTCCGAGGACCGCGCCGCGTGCTCCTCGACGCGCCGCCGGTACTCCGAGAGCACGCCGAGGTCGACGCTCGCGTTCTGCGTCTTCTCTTCGAGCGCCGCGATCTCGCCCTTCAGCGTCCCCTTGTCCATGTCTTTGAGCTCATCTTCCGTGTAGCGTGGGAGCTCTTCTGGCTGTCGTTGCTGCTGTTGCTGCTTCTTCTGCTTCTGCTTTGGTTGCTTCCGTTTTGGGGGCTTAGGTGATCCATCTTCGTCTTCATCTTCTGAATCTCGTTCCTCTGAATCATCATCTGCATCTTCTTCCTCGCCATCTTCCTCTTCGTCCTCCTCTTCTTCTTCATTCTCATCTTCCCCGCCTTCCTCGCCCTCAGGCCGCGGCTGTTTAGGGCCAGTGGGAGTAGCAGCCGCAGCTGCAGCCGGTGATTGCGTCTCGCCACCGATGAGGTCATTCACATTAGTCAGACTCAGTTTCCGCAGCTTTTCGTCCCAGTAGCGCAGCTGCCGCTGGTTCTCAACGAGGATCTTCTGGTTTTCCTCAAGCTTATTGCGCATCTCGATCTCAATAGCACGAGTCTCATTGAGTTCGCCCATCTTCTCATCGAGTTCCGATTTGAGACCTGCCAGCTCCTTCTTCTTGGCCACGAGCTCCTCTTCGGCCTCATCGACATTGGCTTGTAGCGACTCAGCCTTAGAGCCCTGATTCTCGACTTCCTCTTCCAGGGTCTCGAGATCGTGGATGGCGTTCTCGACTTCCTTGGTTGCCTTCGCGTGGTCCCGCTCCAGCTTCACCTTGGACTTCTCCGCCTTGGCTTTCCTCACCTCCGCATTGGAAATCTCCTCGTTATTGGAGGCGATGTCTTCCTTGATGGAGTCGACCTTGGACCGCTGGGCACGGAGCTTCTCACCACCAACTTCCATGATCTTGTCCTGGAGCTCCTTGATTTCGGCCTCCACGCCTTCGGTCTCGGCGTGCAGCTTCGCGACCTCCTTGTTCAGCTTGGCAATCTCCTTCTGCAGAGCCGCCACTCTGTTGTCGTCGGTCTGGGAGGGCTGGTGCTCCTTGCTCAGCTCCTTGACTCGTCTCTGGGAGTCGGCGAGGTTCTTCTCAGCGCTCTGGACTTCGAGGCCGATCTTCTGCATCTTCGTGTCAAGTTGAGGGATCTGCTGGTTCAACTCCCTAAGTCGATTCTCGAGCTCCCGCTGCTTGTCCTGGAATTCTTGGAACTTCTGCTCGATCGTGTCACGATCGCTTTCAAGTTTAGTGACCTGCTCCTTAGACGTGTCTGCCACGAGCTTGCTAGACATTCCGCCCTTCCTCACGGTAGTCCCACCACCAGACATGGTACCACTCTTGTCGATGAGTTCTCCAGCGAGAGTGACCACACGCCACCTCTTAGCTCCGTATGCAATCCGGTTTGCTTGAGCTAGGTCTTTAGCCACCAGAGTATCTTGTAAGGCGTGGTAGAATGCCGGACGGAATTTATTGTCCTTGGCGGTGATAAGATCGAATAGACGTGGAGCATTCTCGGGTGTCTGCATAGGGTCCATGCCCCGGACTCTCAGTTTGTCGAGACACATGAAGTTACCACGTCCAAGATTTGTCTTGCGGAGATACTCAATGCACTGCTGTCCAGCCTCAACCGTATCGGTGACGAAGTTGTCCAAGGCACCACATGCTGTAGAGATGGCAACATCGTACTGTTGATCAATAGTACCGAGATTTCCTAGGCGACCATGGAAGCCATCGATACGACCAGACTCTTTCATCCGCATCAACGCCGTAAGCACATTGCCCCGGTTCTGGTTCTGAGAAAGACTAGATCTAGCCTCATCGGCCTTCTGCCTCGCATTCGATACCTTGGAGCGGATTGCAGGTTCCATCTGGGAGATGTTCTCGAGTTCAGCCTCAACCTTCTTCGCTTCTTTCTCGAGCCTTGCCTTTTCGGCTTGGCACTCCTTGAGCTCAGAAAATTTAGCAGTCCGACCATTCTCAATGGATGCGATCTTGGTCTCCAACTCTTCAAGAGCAACGGCTCCCGCATTCGCCTTTTCCTCGAGGATGGTCATTTCGGACTCAGCAACCGCAATGGCAGATTGCTTTTGGTTGATCTTCTCCTTCCACGGCTCGAGGGACTTCTGCTTAGCGGCAATCTGGTCCGAGAAAACTTGCGTCTTGCCTTTGAGGCTATCGCGGATCGTAGCAAGTTCGGCCTCCTCTTCCTGAAGTTGCTGCTCGAGGTTGGCGATTTCCTCGGCGCGAGAGGCAATGTCTTCAGTGCATTCTTCAACAGTCTCATCAGCATCGGCAGAAGACTTCTCAGCGTTGGCAATAGTCTTCTCGAGTTTCTTTCGCTTGTCGGTCAAGAACTTCCTCTTCTCGTCAAACTTGACTCTCTCTTGCTCAAACTTAGCTACTTCCTTGACAAGACCCTGGACATGCTTGTCTTGTGCCTCAAACTCCTTGCTACCTTTGGAGTAGGCCTTCTGTAGCTGTTTGATGATGTGTTCGCTGCCTTGGTGTTTCTCTAATTCGGCATCAAGCTGAGCTTGCATTTGACTAATGGCTTCCTGGATGACTGCTAGATTGTTATTGCACTCGCTGAGGTGAAGTTGATATAGTGCTGATTGTTTCATGACAAGCTCATTTTCGTCACGGACATAAGCTAAGGCCTTATCCTTCTTGTCCTCCAGGCTGTTCTTCTCCTTTTCCACGTGCTGTACACGACCGCTCTTTTCCATGCAGATCTCATTGAGAGTCTCTACCTCGGTGGCTGATTCCTCGATAGGCTGCTTGTACTTGGAGGTTCCAATGATATCCTCCAAATATTCGAGTAGACCATCCTCGTGTTCATTGGCGGCTTTCGGCTTCATCTGGGCAATAGACTCGACCTCACCCTGAAGGATGAGGAAACGCTTGTGGTCCAGATCAATACCTCGATCTCGTAGAAGGGTTGTCACAATGGTGAAGTTCGATTCCTTGCCATTGATGTAGTATTTGCTAGAATTGTTCTTGAATGCTCTCCTCGAGATGACGAGCTGGGAGTCAGGTACAACGTGGGTACCTTCACCAGGCTATATATGTATCTGTTAGTAAGTGTTCTCTCATGATAGGGTCGGTGGTGCAGCGTGATGAACTGACAATATCAGTGACCTCTTGGAAATGAACAGCGACTTCACAATGGTCTAGGTTGGGGAAGGCGGCAGAGTTGTGGATCAAGGCTGAGATCTTGCCCTGACGCATCTTGCTGGCTCGGAAACCAAAGACGAAGAGAAGTGAGTCAATAACATTGGATTTGCCGGAACCATTGGGACCAACTACGGATGAGAAGGACGCGTGGAAAGGACCAACTTCTTGTCGACCGGCGTAACTCTTAAAGTTATTTAGAATAAGATACGTGATGACCAAACGGTTCTTAGGACCGGTTTCTTCGACTACAGGCATAGCCATAGTTCGCGACTTCAGCACGATATCCATAGGCTTCTCAAGTATCGTGTCCATGGGTTTAATGGGCTTGATCTGAGTAACTGTGTCATCGGGTGATGGCCGTTTCTGTTCGTTGATGCTATGGTTGGTAATATCAGCCAATGGAGCGGCTTGGAGTTCTGACGGTTCCTCGGAATGTCTGGGTGTAGGTAATGGAATCTGCTCCTCGGGGGCATCCGGTGTAGTCTCCTTGCTTGGATTCTTGGGTGCAACACTCTTTCTTTTCCGGGATGCAGGCTTCTTTGCAGGTGATTCAGGTGCAATTACGGTAGCTGTGGATTGATCGGGGTCCAATATCTCGCTTGGTTCAATGGAGGGTGGCGAGGATGCTGATGCTACTGAAGCGACACTCTTCCTAGAGCGAGCGGGGCGAGGTGTCGCACGGGGTGTCGCATTAGGTGCTACCGATTTCCTAGATTTCCGTGGACTTCTGGTTGGAGCAGGGGCTTCTGGGGTGAAGTCATCTTCGCTTTCTTCTTGAATCTTCTTGGTAGTGTTTGCGGCGACTTCTTCTTCTTCCTCATCTGACTCCTCGACAATAGCTGCGCGCCGGGCAGCGGCGGCGCGACGGGTTGGTCTCCCCGACATTATAGGGGTAGGGTTAGTTATTTCTAGGAGAGTTCGAATTCAAAGGAAGTTACACGCTTAAACGGGAATATTAGTGTTAAATCAAAGTGGCCAGGATAGTGTCGTGTTGTCATAAAATCCGACCCTGTTGGTTAATTGAAGTAGGTATGATGTGTTGATGTGATTTGAGGTTGATCGGTTGCTTTGCGGTGATGCGGTGATGCGGAGCCCGAAAGTAAACAAAAACAATTAGCCCCACCAAATAAAGGATTAGCCCTAAGCTAGCACTGAACGCCCTCCAAACATCAAAGCTCCCATCTCCAGTTTAACGCGTTCTCCTCCTATTGGAACACGAAATGTCTCATCCGAAGAAATCCCGACCCATCTGCTTGGGTTGCAATTCTTCTACCGGGTATTCCTAAATTCGATATATGCGTTGATCAGGAACAGTTCATCCCTTCCCTACCAGGTACATACAGGTCGAAAGCTACCAACTCTACCTTTGTATACTTTCCAGCGCCTCGTCTCTCAACCGTACCAGATCAGACCAGATAATATAGTCGGATTCGAATTGAATACTAATCCAAGATGCTCGATTATACACAATTCGATCAGGTATTCGGGTCGTTGAACCCCTTCCCATTCGACAAGTCCTGGTCTCAAAAGATTGAATCTCACCGTCGTAAGTTCGATGGAGCTCTCTTCTTCGACCGGGTTCTGGGTGCTCTGAACCTCGGCCAAGGTATGTGCATTTAACACCTTCGCAACATGCCGCAATGCATTCAGTATTCTAGAAGGGCTTAATATTGAGAGAGAATACATTTCTAACCTAAATATGAACTACGTCTAGCCGCCAAGAGCTACCCACCCAAGAACGAGAACGCCCTCCGACAACTACATCAACAAGTCTGCGATGCAAGCAATGTAGCAATGCACCACAAGCTATCTATCCTCTACTACCTCCTTCTCGACCTCGACGAGCGCCACGTAGAGCAGCAAGAACAACAGCAGCAGCAACAGCAGCAACGCCGCCCTTCTCACATCGACAGTCTCGCCGAAGACTTCGCCGCGCGCGCCGCCGTACCCCAGAAATACTCCATCTTCATGAAAGGACTCTGGCTGATGGACGCCGGCGCATTCGAGTCGGCCCTCGAGTACCTAACGCACCCATCCCTCGTGCCCGACTTCGCCGACGACATTATCGTCGCCCTGGCGCGTCACGCCTCTTCTTCTAAGAACGGACCCACGCTCCCATTAGCCTACTACCACGCCGTGCAGCCCATCCTGCGCACCTCCCAGGCGCAAGAAGCCCTCTTCGACGCGCTCGCGCAATCCAGCATCTCCGAGGCACTGGCCTTCGCGCGCGCCCGCCCCGAGTTCGTGCACCAGCAGCTGTTCCGGCGCTTGGTCCTAGGGGCGTTGGACCCCGCGCGCCCCCACCACGATCATGGCGACGAGCTCGCTAGTCTCTTGCTCGATGGGGATGAAGAGCGCTGGCTCGTCGAGACGCTGAGTAGTGGACCCGAGGCTAAGAGGTTGAGGGGCGCCAAGGATACCCTCCTTATGCGCCGCATTGCGCGCGGTGAGGTTGGTTCGGCAGGTGAGAAGGGGAAGGGCGATTGGGCTGTTGTGCTGGAAGGGTTTAGGGCGGGGAGTGGAGGACGTGCGTGATAATCGTGTGATGGATACGATTTGATGGTATTGTTGCGTGTTTCGACATCAGGGGTTCAATTCTGGGTTTTCTGGTTGCATAGCGTTGGCATCGGCGTTTGATTGATAAAACTCATCATTCATGTGTTGTAGGAGTAAAGTCATCTGTACAAGAATGAAACAGATAAGGGGTGGGTGAGTGAGTAATACCCAGTTATCCATGATATGATACTTAATTGTTGCTTTTCCCTTTGCTGTTATTATAACATGATTGTATCAGCAATGACAGCCGAATCATCATAAACGCATCAAATATATCTATGTACTTAAGTGATCTGATCGAGCACAACTATATCAGATATCATAACGTTGCATCACGATAACACCTGCATACCTAGGTAGGTACGAAACGGACGTAGATCCTAGATCGGTCGAGCTATAGGATAGCAAAAACACGGGATAACTAACTGTCTTATCGACCAACGCAACGGCCTATCAACCCCGCTACGTGAAGCATTCATATATAGGTAGACACTGATAAATACCCGGGATCTCCTAACTTAAGCCTTCTTTTCTTTTCCTACAGTATACTATCTTCAAAGTAAGAAACACAAGCTTCCCATCGCAATAATCCCAAATAACGTGTTGACCTTACCTACCTCCCTACATCCCTAACCATCACATACGTACAGTATCAGTAACCCCAACTCTCCAAAAGCCATGCCAGAAACAGATACAGCCAGCAGCATACCCATCGGCACCCCACCCCACCAATGGACATACACGCCCTCGACGCGCACCTACAGCTTAGTCCGGCAGTCATCCCAACATCCCCCCTTCGTCTTCGGAACCACCCAAGGCCCGCCCGACATATCGGTCGCCGTGGCGCCGGAACTCACGGCTCTCGTCGTCGTCGACATGCAGAACTACTTCCTGCATCCGACCTGCAGTGATCATCCAGCGGGCCTCGCGGCCGTGGGGCCCGTGTTGGATGTTGTTGCGAAGTGTCGTGAGGTCGGCATCAAGGTCAGTCTAAGTAGTTAATCGATTCAGTTTAATTAGTTACTTTACATCAAGTAGGGAGGTAGCAGTAGTTGGAGTAAGTTGGGCACTTATGTGTGTGGCTGTTTGTTAGGTACTTATGTATGTAGTTAGACAGACTAGCATAGTGCAGTGTAGTACAAACCCCCGGAGGATATATATGATATATATAGGTAGCTCGAATAGAAAGGAGTAGACTCAAGCAGGCCCCTCGTTATTAGCTAACGACCTCCATCAGGTAATCTGGCTCAACTGGGGCCTCAACGAAACAGACATAGCCACCCTCCCCGCAGCGACCATCCACAGCTTCAGGAAAGGGTTCGTCGACCCGCCCACAGCAGACGCCGCAGTCGCGGGCACGCAGCAGCAGCAGCGCCCTACCTTCGGCGACGACATGGGCTCGGACCGTGGCCATCTCCTCATGAAGGGATCCTGGAACGCAGAGCTCTACGGGCCCCTGAAGGATGCAGCACAAGCACAACCACTAGACGATAATATTCTCGTAGCCAAGGACCGCGTCTCCGGGTTCTGGAAGGGAGACACGGAGTTCGCGCGGGAGTTGGCGAAACGTGGGATCAAGACCCTGCTGTTCGCCGGTGTCAATACGAATCAGTGCGTCCTGGGTACACTCCTCGATGCGTATTTCAGGGGCTTCGATTGCGTGTTGCTGGATGATTGTTGCGCTACTACTACGCCGGGGGCGAAGGAGGTCGTAGGTTTGGATGTCTCGGTACGTTTGTGTTGTTCCCTTTTTTGCTTACGATGCGGTATTAGGCATGCAATGTTGTGGTCTGGATCATTATGCATGCTGACGTGTGGTCAATTAACTAGCGGTTGTACGGGTTTGTGACGGACAGCTCTGCTTTCGCGAAGGGTAAGGTGGGCGTTTGATCTTGCTGATATCGTAGGCAGCCTTTTTTTCAAGTGAGCTGACTTCTTCGGGTGAATCTGGGGATGTCTTCATTAAAGGGTAATTTGTCAAAATAAAAAGAAATCAAGATTTTTTGCTGGTAAGAGGCTAGATGAACCTTTAGGATTGTTTTCATTACAGCTCAACTGAGATTTCTATAACAAATACGTAGATAAATACAATGAATTTCCAAATAAGAATGTATCCCCATTGCGATATTCGATAGTTAACTACCTAAGCAGTATCTAACCTCACTACCCCTGTCTTTCGAACATTCTCTCCATCCTTGCCAAGATAGCGTTGTGATCTATAACTATCTCGAATGTTAGAACCTGCGTAAAGTTTCGTTTAAGCAGCTGCAGCAACACTATTAATGACATACCTCCAATCGAGATTACCCCTGACTTGATCTAGTGCACCTCCTAGATATCGCTGTACCTCCCTATCGGTATTGCAATCCCAACATGGCACTTGTGATAGAGCAAAGTCCCACCGCCTCATGGAATGTTTGATAAGCTCGTAAGAGTGGTCAATCGCTTCCTGTACTGAGCATCCCCTCTCCCGGCGAAGAACATAGATGATATTGTCCTCGCTAAGGGTGTTCTGAAAGAGAATGATATATCAGCTTACATCCAGCTGTGGATGAGAGTGGAGTGGAGTGGGCAGCTACCTGTTCTTTCTTATAGGATACCAGGTCGTTATGACTATAGAATGATTGTTAGGATCTCCATTCAGTTGGGAGGCATCTATAGTGCAATTGACACAAATAGCCCGGCTGTGAAAAGGGGGACGAAGGGTATACAATGTCATCATCTCCCGGCATAGCTCCTCTGCTTCTCTGATAGAAGGGTGGTTTATAACTTCATCAGGCAAGTTAATGCCGTAGCCAATCCTAACGAACATCGTCTTAGCATCGAAATAATAGTGTTTCAGGAAGGAGCCACCCTACTGGAGAACGACCTGGCACGGGTACAACCCGATGGAATGTGCGCGGCCCTTGAGATACATGTCCAAGGTCTGGTCTAGCCGTGGACACTGGGAGGACCTAAATCGGTTGTCGACTTGAAGGATTATGCCTTCGAAATAATGTCTCAGTGCACCGATGAATCGTTTCTGCAGATCTGCGATAACACATGCTTAGTAGGAAGGCATTTCCAATGTCTCCCGAGAACTTACCAATAGATGCAGTCTGAAGTGAGATTAGTTTATCAGGAACTTCTATCAGGTACTTGATCTGCAATTTCGAACGTACCTCTAAGATCCGTTGCCAAATGCTTGTGTACATATGTCGCAGCGGGTGCTGGTGGGGATCTGTATCGACGGTTTCGCCAGCAACTAGAGCCAGGTACACATCGAGCTCCTGTCTAGCCGCCTCAGGGGCTTCGGCAAGACTGTCGTCGTCAAACACTTTTGAGGGTTTTATTAGCTCGTTCTCAATTCACAGGGGCAAAGTTACATGCGTACTATCATCGAAGCAAAAAACCTGTGTATTGACTTGTAAGCATAGTCCTTGAGGGCCAAACTTCGAGGAGTATGTTACCGGTCAGACTAACCCAAGACATATACTCGGCCACGATACGAAACCCTTCCGGGCTTGAGTCGGGACAGAACGACGCGGCTAAATTAAGGAAATCGGAGGTTTTGAATTTCAACCATTCTTTCTCGTTGAGGTGAAGCATACTAGGTAGGTATTAGAGTAAATATCGGTACATGTCGATTCAACCATTTGACATAGACAGGTATTGGTTTGACTTTGATAATAGGTGGTAACAAATACCTTTTAGCCCATTCCTCAATTTCATCCTTGACTGGTGTGTAGTACCATTGGCAGATACGTGACTGAGGCGCGAATATTCCGATGAAGAGGTCTGGCAAGATCATCTCAGTGGGACTAGCTGTATCTCTTTCGTTAGTTTGTTTATGCTTGACGTTACTGAGTCCACCATTGCTAACAGTCTGGCCATTGGTGCCTTCGAATGGGGTCTTGCTGTATTCCATAATGATGCAGAAATTGAGCTTTGCTAGTGGTGGGCTGTTCCTATCTGCTCACCACGGAGGATGGTGAACACTACTTTGCGAGGTCAAAATAGAGGTGCTTGAGACATTTAATAGCCCTCTATGTAAGTCTTTCATAATTTGTACAGTGGTCAAGGGGTTGTGGGCTCTTATCGTTTTAGGCTCGCTGATTGTAACCTAGTAATATATGCATGGTCATCTTATTTCCATGATGACGCTGGCTTGAATGTATTTTCTACTTGGTTACGTAGAATCATCTCCGCGGGCCATAGTACCAATGCTTACATTTCTGGGTCGCTTCTACGAGATCTACCCTCTTATCAATACTTGACTTATCGTCTCCGTCTTGAACGAACCTTCTCAAAGAAATAGCCTCCAAATTCTCCGCTAAGGAAGTATAACAAGGATGTAAGGGTTTGGAACCGAGGTTCTATTTGACTAACAATTTTCTTTGGTCCTAATGTCCAAGCTGCTGATAATAGTTGTTGACTCTTATTAGGCAAGGATGTGATGGAATTTTATTATGGATCAGTCGATTGCAGTCTTGAAATCATTAGTTACGACAGATCTTGCATGGCCCTACGTAGGAGTCTTCACAGCTTGCATTTTCTGCTACATAGCCAGTTCAGTCTTGACGTGGTACGGGCTTCGGCATTTCGAGGGTCCATGGCTGGCGAAATTCTCATATCTTTGGCTTCTTCGAACCACTCGAAGTGGCTATGAGGAAAAGATCTACACCAACCTGCATCGAAAATACGGCCCATTGATCAGAATCAGTCCCAACGATCTTGCCACATGCGACCCGGATATCATACGCCACATGTCTGCAGTTCGGTCACCTTACGAGCGATCAGATTGGTACACGGCTATGCGGTTCAGCCCCGACGTCAAAAGCCTTGGCAACACCATGGACACAGAAGTACACGATCAGCTCAAGGCCAAGATGGCGACTGGGTACTCAGGCAGGGAGAATCCTAACTTCGAGAGAGATATTGACGACCAGGTGGACTCTATGGTTAAACTCATAAAGGCCAAGTACATCTCAAGAGGGGACGATTTGAAACCTCTCGATCTGGCTCTCCTACCACTGTACTTCACATTAGACAGCATCTCCAAAGTGGCATTTGGCGAGGAATTCGGCTTCCTAAAGACGGACTCCGATCTCTTTGATTATATAAAGACTGTTTACAGACATACGGTACTCATGATGGTATGTGGTAACATACCTATTCTGAGAAAGATTGCCTTCTCCCGCTGGTTTCTTGGTATCGTGGGCGCGAGACCGGAAGATGAGAAAGGCCTCGGAAGAATTATGCGGTATGAATTTGCCTCACATTGAACTTTTGAGGAGGGCTTATTAACAATAGCTATTAACTGGAGGATCTGAGTAGTTTGGCGAAAGAAAATGTAGCTCCTCGCTACGAACCAGACGCGGAGGCTAAGTTTGATATGCTCGTTCGTAACCTTCAGCAGCTCGCTAGAGAAACACTGAATCCTGAAGTATGTCTAGGGTTCATTTGTTCGATATGGCCTTACCAGAAGAGAATGTGAGGATGAAGCCATTCTTTCGGTGCTGTCGGGTTCAGCCACGGTTGCAACCGCCATTCGATCGACAATGCTTCTCATATTGGCGACTCCACGCGTTTACAACGCACTGACGATCGAGATCGATAGTGCTACCCGCACTAAGCAAATATCAAACCCAGTCACACGCATGGAGGCCCATAACTTGTCCTATCTTCAGGTAAGTGAGTCGACAAATGCACCTGCTATCATATTAAGATGTCTTCCCGCCAAGTCATGCCGCACCACCACACACTAAAATTTGCCCATCAGGCTGTAATCCAAGAAGGCTTACGGATGTACCCCCCTGGGACCAGTCTCGTCCTGAAGAAGGTGCCTAAAGGAGGTGATATTATCAATGGCAGGTTTATTCCTGAAGGGACGCGTATCGCGCATTCAGTGTGGACCTTGATGCGGAGCAAATCTGTTTTCGGCGAAGACGTAGATATTTTTCGCCCGGAACGTTGGCTTGACGCACACGCGGAGAGGCGGGCAGAGATGGAACGGACGGTAGACCTCGGCTTTGGCTATGGCCGGTGGCTCTGCGTGGGTAAAGTGTTGGCGTACATGGAACTGAACAAAGTGTTGGTTGAAGTGAGTCGTTGTGTCTTCTTCATAAACAATAGCTAGCTGTGAGAAGGAAAGCGGCTAACAACTTTGATCTTAACTAACTAGCTTCTGCGTAACTTTGAGTTTCAACTAATCGACCCATCGAAGCCATGGCATAGTGTTAACCACGGCTTGTTTCTGCAGAAGCATTTGTGGGTAAGGGTAACGGAGCGGGAAATGGGTTCAGAGAATGAATAATTGTAGAAGGAGCGGAAATTACGTTAACAGCACTTATTGTACTTGTATGGGTTAACCCAAAACGCCTCCTCCGGCATCAAACTTCCATTCTCCCTGTAGATAGGCACACCCACACTGACATGACCGTTTTGGTTTTGAGTAACATAGCTGTCTGACAACCAGTCCAGGATCTCGTTGTGATTTACACAAAGCCGCGGCGATGACCGGCCAAGTCGAGGGGAAGTGTAATTTCCATCTTTCCAATACCACGGATAGAGTGAGAGGTCTGGTTGACACATGCGCCACTCACGCATGATATGAATACAATGCCCTGTTTACGCGGTTAGGCTGGAGCTTCCATCATCTGATATGAGAAAGGACCTACTCATATGAAATTCCTCCTCTTCCTTGCCGTAGATCGGGGAGTTCGGGTTCAAGTATTGAGTCTTAATCCAGTGCTAGATGAAGGTTCAGTAAGGTTATGTGAATGGCATATGGGGATATGACCATACCTGACAATGGACGTCGTGGTAGAGTAGTACCGAATGCAAAGTTGACCCATCCTTTAGTTCAACTCTGTCATCATGTTCGTCGTGATATATCTTGTCCCATCCAGTTACGGGGCCTTTGAAGACACTCCCTTAGCCGTGAAATTAGCACGATGCCACAACACATTAGGAATCAAAGCCTGACGGCATACCTACTTTCCATTGTCCTACCCCAAATATCCAGTAGCTCAGGTGTATGTGTATGTCCTGCGAATGGATTCGTGATAGGGTCAAAACTATCATAGTCGAAAGTCTTATACGTGTAGTGAAAGTTGCTGCCAACTAGATGTATATCTTAGTACAATGTAAGGAAAGGGGAAAGCTAGTCTCACAGCAGGGTACATTAGGGCAACGGAATCCCTGAAGCTTTGTCCATTTCTCAGATTTGACATATAATACAACGTTCGCGATTATAAAAAGAATGTTGATTAAGAAGAATGTTCGACGCTTAGGTGAAGAAGGATACCTATCTTTGTGGGCTAACTTCTGATACCCTGTTGGTCGAAAGTACCACAACGCCCTTGCATTGACGGAGTCGTACTTGGCGAAGAATGACAACATGTTTTTCTCTTCTTCGCACTTTGGTGAACCTACAAGAGAGGAATTGTGGAAGGGTTTCTGGAGTTGTTTATGTATACCATGACCTAAAATAAACACTGACGACTAGAGACAAAACTCTAAGATATGAGATATGTACGGATGCGTGAATGCCAAAGGCCACCCCCTATTATAGATAGCCCCGTCTTATTAGAGACATAACCTGGGGTAAAACCCATATTAAAGTCCCATACAGTTGGTAGAATTTACCTCGTTCTACTGGCTATTTCGCCTATCTTGCGTCGGAAGCCTTTCTGTTGTAATCATTACCTGAAGTTGTCGCCTCAATATTGCTGCAACTACTATATACGTAAGCGAAGTATGTGAGTAGTGAACCCTGTTAGCAATGGCCTCCCATTCGCCGGGGATCATTGAGCGTCATTATCGCATGGCGTTGTACCTCGCTCAAGAAAGGCGATCTACAGATCATCTAAACACAGTTACTACGATAGGTCAGAATATAGACAGGGTCAGAGCTAAACCACTAGACTGCATCGCATTGCATATCAAAATTCAGCGGTGCGAAGGAAATAGTGTGATTTATGATTTTAGTTCTTATGTCGTGGACATGCATGCATATGCATGGGCTTTCTTATGTCAGATCGGATCTGACGCCGCCATCAACTAGTAGGAATGCAGTGGCTGTATGGCACAAGCTTATGGACATCATGCTCAATGGTAGGCATGTTACTTCATGTCCTGATTGAAACGTCAAGGCCACGATTGTGGTTGACTTATTTATATTGGCGAAAACTACCATAGTCATATTAAAGGGGTCGAGAAGTCAGAGTGAAGTACAGCAACTACTCTTACAGCCTATGTGGTTGGGATGGATTGGGTAGTTCGTGGTGGAAACTGGGAAATATCATCAAACTATAGAATATGAAAATTTGTAGAACAATCAACTGCTTCCACTTTCCCCTTTTCAGGTCATCCAAGCCAGCGGGTGTCTACAGTTCATAGGCTAGTATCGACATGATACCCCAACATTTCCGAAGATACGATTAGATCAAATCTCCGTAATCCGACGCAAACCCGTGAGCAATGATACCACCCAGAGGACTATGAATTCCCTCCACTGCTCCTGTTGCTTCAGACACTCCCAGTAGCCGAGGCTGCATCCACTCTGCTAAACCAGGCCAATCGACACATGTCTGTTCGATTTCGTCCCCACGCGCTACATTCCAATAGACTGACCCGATATTCAAATTTCCTCTGCAGAGGTTACTCTCTCGCAGTACATGTAGACAGTAGTCTATAACCTGTTAGAGATCGACAGAAAGAGCTTGTTGGTATAAAGCGCCCACCTAAGTGTTCAATTTCACTCTCGTCCCGCTCAAACACTGAGAGATTCGTTGCGCTGTATCGGTTTAACATCCAGTCCTGTATCGTGGGGGTTAATTCATCTAATCTTAACGGTGTGTCGGAGTAGGGGAAATGTCCGTCTTTGACTTACCAGACAATGAAATTCATGCATGACTCCTAAAGATGCCATATATCCCCCATTCTCTAGCTCAACTACATCGTCATGCCAGACGCCCGCCATTTCAAGTTCCTCTTTAGAAACCCGGAGTACCTGGCCCGTAAAACCTTTCTCTTCTGGAGTGACTGGAGGGTGACTGTTCTCTGTACTAAACAAGTAATCTTGGTATTGAACCGCCTTCCCAGGGAGCACTAAGATGATATTATTAATGTTGTCATTGAACTTTGAGCGGTAGTTATCATAAGAGATGGAATGTTCTGCACTTACAGAAGGCGTCATCTGGACAGTAGCTTCGACCATTAAATACCCTCCAGACTATCCAAAAGAAAAAGACGAGGTTCGAGACCATAATCACCCAATTTGTGGCATAGTAAGGGGACCTCAGGCTTGATTTATTAGGCTGAAGATGCTTCTGATCATCTTGTACCAGAGTCAAGTCATTTGAGTCTCTGCCAACACCATCTTTCGAACTTGTAGCGCGAGGCTCGGCATTGAGAAACGGCTCCTTTGCTTCGATAACATTCATAGTACGAGCGTTTTAAAGAAGCTAGTAAATATATTAAACACTTGCTTGAATTAACCAAGAGCCCTATCGAGAGGTGGAATTGCCACAGATATACTGCTGTCGTCAGTCATGTTCCATGCATAGACAGACCCATTCATAACCACGGTTTAGTATCTGCAGACGGTCAGCAAAAGACTTTGCATATCGTATGCTGACACCCCCTCCTGCATGGGATACCGTTGCAATATTAATACATTTCTGAATTAATTGTATCAAGTACAAGTTACGATGATAGGCCATAGAGTCTGAATAAAGGTCCTCGCATATAACCACATGTGGAAACATCACCGCAAACAATAACGTCCGCTTAACATCATCAGTTACGACCTATCATCACGTATAGAGACGAGCCCAATATTATTTTTACGTTTCTTGCGCTAATCTATGCAGGCCTGTTCCACGATCACTAGGATCTCGCCCTGGCACAAGTCCTCCGACTGCTCTATTAACTTGATGTGACATAGCAATCGACATGGTAGTAGAACAATCAGGTTCCTGGGTTGTCGACCTCAAATCGGACGACTAGGTGTCTGACGGGCGGAAGTATATGGGGGTTCCCCCGCAGCGCATTTCTCTAGATTAGATATTGTACCGTTCTGTGGCCCAGGACTAGAAGGCAGGACCTAGAGCTTCCAGGCTGAAAGTTGCGTCGGTGAAGATGCAACGGGTATAAAGAGCTGGTGTCTAGTGTTCGGTGAGTTCCCGTCGTGGCTTAGCTGAAGGTAAAAACTTTGATCTTTATACGTCTCTATCGAAAATAGTGGTAGGGAGTCATCCCGTCAATTCGTACTCGTGAATAGAGGAATGTTGTACACCCGATGATCCTCGGGTGATCAGTCGAAGGAAGTGGGTTTGCCCCTTTTTGAATAGGATTTCCGTCACAGGTTGGGGCCATAAATCACAATTGAAACTGCAAACACCAGGGCTGACCCGGGTAGAATAGTGAGAGCGATAGAAAGGCGTTCCAGGATAATATGCTCGGAAAGATAGGTTCAGATCTTTATTCGAAGTGATGCGTTGGATTTCGGTAAAAGTTCATGCGTTTAAACGTCAGTAGATGTGACATTGTTGTACTATACTCATAACCAGACGTTCGTCGAGCCTTTCTCGTTTAAATTTCGACGCCATGCACCACTTACCATCCGATCATACCGCGGAGTTTCTTTCTGGAGGAAACTGTGCGAGTAAATGCCAGATTATTCTTCTAAGTTTCCGATATCCAGAGACGGTAGTCGTGACCTAAATCCAGTATGCCCGGTTGGTCTCGATTAGTAAACTGAGGAACTGCCCGGTAACTACAACTATCCCCTCCCCCCCTTTTTTTTGATAGCATGAGGCAAATTCAAGATGCATCTGGTCAATTGATTACATATGTAGTATTATCGCGGAATTCTCCGCCGTACGAACTCTTGAGCGACACAGATGTGGAAAATACAGCACCTAAATCTATAGCCCCGAGCATAAATTATTCAACTTTATTTCATAAATGTCTGTTGTCATATCTATAACCAAATGCAGCTTCTAGGTATTGTCATATTGCTCGAAGTACTAGGTATCCCCAGTTGATGATATTGCAGCCTTCGGAAGTTATTTTGCCCTAGTTAGGAGCCGAATGGGTCAACTGCAAATGGAGACAAGGTTGTGAGCCGAGTGGGATATTTGTATGGACGAAAAGGGCAACTAAAATTAGTCACGTACATTTCTAATATCTGCTGCTTGGTAACGACACAATTCAGTTGCGACTTCAAGAATGGTGAAAATGAACGGCAATTGCCTTGATAAATACTCTCTCATTCCCCCCAGACTTGAGAGAGGGGGACAGACAGAGACATTCCAATGGTATCAATTTCCAGCATCGCATCTCGCTTCAAGCACATTCTTCTTCCCTGCTTTTACAGAACCGAAAACATCAACGAGACAGAAAACAACATGGCTGCTTCTGTTGACGCCGACGCTTACACCAAGCCCTTCCAGCTTACCGCAAGCGTGCGCCGGGATGTGTATCCGGCTGTTGACCCAGCCAACAGCCCAGAGCTCGAGTCTAGTTCCAAGGTTGTCATTGTTACGGGCGCCAGCGGCGGCATGGGCAGTGTGAGTATTCAAAATCTTCCCAAATATCTAACCCAAATGAGCTTCAGCTGATTTTCGAGTCAGGCTATCGCCAAGTCCTGGGGTCTTGCCAAAGCTCAGGGCATCGTTCTTGTTGGCCGAAAGCTCGAGAGCCTGCAGACAGTCGCTAGTGAGCTGAAGACCGACTCCAAGGTTCTTACGATTGCGGGAGACGTCACTTCTCTAGAGGACGTCAATGCCGTCTACAAGAAGGTTATCGACGAGTTTGGCCACGTTGACGTGTTGGTCAACGCCCACGGTGCAATGAATGTTGCGCCCGTCGGAACCATTGATCCATCCCAGTGGTGGGAGAACTTTGTTAGTCAGGACCTCAAATCAAAATCCGAAAAGATCAAGCTGACTAAACGGTATTGATATCAGGAGTCTAACGTCCGCGGCGTTTACAACATGACCCATGGGTTCATCAAGGCCACGGGCGGCACAGGCACCATCGTCAACATGACGAGCCTTGCCGCATCCTTCGTCAACCCTGGCATGTCGGGCTACACCGCCTCGAAGCTGGCGGTGATCAAGATCGGCGAATGCATCGCCTTGGAACATCCGAATCTGCGAGTCGTCGCTGTCCACCCCGGCATGGTGGAAGCCGAAAACGGCCGCGGCATCGTCATTGAGGCTTTCCTTCCCTTCTCCAAGGACAAGCAGGCCCTCACGGGTGGTTTGACCGTCTATCTGTCGACACCCCGAGCAGCCTTCCTCAACGGTGGATACATCCATGCCAACTGGGATGTTGTTGAGCTTGAGAAGCACAAGGATGAGATTGCTGAGAAGAACCTGATCAAGCTTGGGTTCATCAACGGGAAGCTGCAACCTGGAGGATACCCGTGGTCCTCCTAGGGTTTCAACCATTGGAGTGGTCAAAGCATAAGGGTGCATCGTTTTTAGGGATTAGTGCAGCCCTATGAGTAGCGCAAGTAGTTTATATGAAATTGTAGGGAATAAGTGCTAGTGGTCTATACTCTATACATTTATCATGTGCTACTTCTGAGTACTTTGTCAAGCAGTGTTCGATATTCGTGCTCGACTGATTCGGATTATCTACTATGATTACAAAATACTCCGTTAAGCGTTTTGTATTGTCTTCGAAGCTTATGAGGAAAGTGTTTATATTAATAGATAAATTAATTAATTACCTAGGTAAATAATCGCATGCGAGAATACCGTCCAAATTGTGGGACAGACAGACCTTCTCTTTATAGAGGAATGGGCGATGGGTATTGGCGCTTGGGAAAAGTCGGACCATTACGGTAAATAGGTAAACGTAGTCAACCCTCATAGAGTTCGATAGCCCGGCATTCAACGATGGAGCGGTAACCGCGCCGGATACTTAGTTTACAAGTGACATGTCGCATACCATACACATAGTTCATCGCTGCTCGTCTCTTGATACCCTCAACTCTCTCACGCAGGACCACGCCCATCAAAAGCATCCCTTGGCACCACCACGTCTGGGAGCGCCCTCCCGTACCCCAGGAACGAAGTGGTAGGGGTCGACGTCGGCGTCGACGTTGGAGGTCTATCGCCATCATCATCATCCAGACAAATGCCACCAATAACACAGACGCAATTCTCCGCACAGCTAACGCAAAAGTCATCGCTGGGGTCGGCCAACAGCAGCGCGCCGCAGTAGTTTCCGCCCGCGCGGTAGCAGTTCAGACAAGGAGGGTGGGGCGGGTCCCGGTAGCACTCGGCGACGGGAAGCTGCGGCGGGCACCACTCCCAGCAGGTTAGGCCACCACAGCTCTGGCAGCCGGGCTGGCAGCCCCATGATGGTGTTGGTTGGGCGGGGCCCGTCGTATGGTGCTGTTGTTGCTGAGCGAAGGCGGGTGTGATGATAGTTACGAAGGGGAGGAGGGAAAGGAGGGATGCGTTGGGAAGGAGATGCATGTTGTTAGTATGAAGTTATTATCGTTAGTTTGGAAGATTTGAAAAATTACCTGGTCAAGGGTACTGATGAAGCGGACATGTCGAGCGATGTGCGGGTTTATACAAGTGGGATTTCAGACCTGGCTAATTACCAAATCGGCAAGCGAGGGGGCTGGTCTTGTGGCTTGCAGATTATTGGATTATAATATTGTGAGCTGTCTCTTTCAAGCAATAGCTGACTGGAATCTCGAATCTGTTCCAATCACTCGATTCAGACGTGAATGCCCCGACTAGTTTCACATCTACCTAGACGTGAGGAGTAAGGAGTCTAGGCCCTCAGCCGCACTAGCGGTATACCCGTCTGTTATATTAAGGCGAGGAAAGAATGCCATCTTGGTGGCCGGTAGGTACGGGTAATACGGTCTCAAAACCCCCCTTTCCTCTCCGCTCTATAGCTTTGTTCCGATTCATTACGGTTGCCAATCAAATTTTCTTTCTTCCGTAGTTAAAAGATATAAAAACATGAGTTTGCCTAGTTCATCGGGTTTGAAGATGAAAGACGGGATATTGATACCCCACATGTACGTCTTGACTCTTACTACTTAGTGAAAGTGGAAGTATGTTGCGGTTGCAGACACGACGTCTAATGCCTGCCGTTATTATGGACACATTAATTCCCGTACTATGTAACAGCTGCGATAGTCTCTGTGCACATCGAAGTAGCTGTGGAAGACCTGACTTTGAGGAGTATCAAGATTCCGTACCTGACAACCGGATCTGCATCGTAGATAGTGCGTAGAGTATAAGAAATTCAAAATACGAACTATGGATGGTACATATTGACGATGATTGTGGCTAATGCAGCTGAGCCACTGTGAATACTTAGGTACAAGCTTCGCAAAGCTGCAGAACAGCCACATGCATGAAAGCTTATCAGGAATTATCAAATATGGAGCCAATATCGAAGCACTGGAGCTTGACCGAAAATTTTTGGGCTTTTTTTTGAACAGCTTCAATTCATTCAATTGTTCTCATTCTATGCACCCACCACCCACTTGACCTGGACATTAAACGCGACCACAACGACAACGCATTTCCTTCCCTAGGCGACGTCAGGTCAAGTCGAGCGGGAGTCAATCGAATCTTATTAGTAACCGACTATCTATACAGTACACATACACATAAAACGATGACGCGAGTAGATTTCTTACTGTTCGAATCCGCCGTTGGTTATGCCACCTTCAAGGTAGTTCACCAACAGGATGCCGTCGGTTTACATCTGAAAGAGGTGCAAAAGGCCGGTCAGGATCTGGCCAAGTTCGGCAAGATGGTACAGTTGGTTAGCTTTGCGCCTTGGAAAACCGCCGCCGATGCTCTGGAGAACATCAACCTGGTCTCCGAGGGAATCCTCTCCGATTACCTCAAGTCCAACCTCGAGCTGAACCTTCCCAAGTCCAAGAAGAGCAAGATCGTCCTTGGTCTGGCCGAGAAGAACCTGGCTGGTTCCATCAAGGCTGCGTTCCCCGGTGTCGAGTGTGAGACTGCCGATACGTCCGAGGTTGTCGCCGATTTGCTTCGCAACATCCGACTGCACGCCCCGAAACTACTTGGTGGACTCCAGGATGGTGATATTGAGAGGGCCCAACTTGGTTTGGGACACGCTTACTCGCGAGGCAAAGTAAAGTTCAACGTGCACAAGAACGACAACCATATCATCAGGGCGATTGCCACCTTAGACAACCTCGACAAGGGTATCAACCTCTTTTCCCAGAAGGTTCGGGAGTGGTACGGATGGCATTTCCCCGAGCTCTACAGCATTGCTTCCGACAACCTTACCTACGCGCGACTGGCCTTATATATTGGCGACAAGACCTCACTGAACGAGGATAAGCTACATGAGCTGGCAGCTCTGGTCAGTGAAGATGAGGAGAAGGCCCAAGAAATCATCAACAAGGCCAAGATCTCCATGGGACGAGAGATTGCCGATGTTGACATGGAGAACATCTCGTCCTTTGCCGGCAGGGTCGTCAAGCTTGCCGAATACCGCCGCACGCTCTACAGCTACCTGGTTGATAAGATGAACACTGTCGCTCCCAACCTTGCTGCTCTCATCGGCGAGGTGGTCGCTGCCCGTCTCATCCAGAAGGCCGGTTCTCTTACCAACTTGGCTAAGTACCCCGCTTCCACATTGCAGATCCTCGGTGCCGAAAAGGCTCTCTTCCGTGCCCTCAAGACGAAGGGCAACACTCCTAAGTTTGGTCTCATCTACCACAGCACGTACATCGGCCGCGCTAGCCAAAAGGACAAGGGTCGCATCAGCAGATACCTGGCCAACAAGTGCAGTATCGCTAGTCGTATCGACAACTTCGCCGAACACCCTTCCAAGAAGTTCGGCAATGTCCTAAAGCAGCAGGTCGAGGATCGCTTGGAATTCTACGCCACCGGCAAGAAGCCTACCAAGAACGCAGATGCCATGGTAAGTATTGTAATCTATGACTAAGCTATGGTGCCTCAATGTTAACCCCCCTCGCAGAGCAAGGCTATTGCCGATATCATGGAAGACGGTGGTGATGATACCCTAGCCATCGATGCCGAGATGATCGATGCGCCGTTGCCATCCACTACCAGTGCGGCGACGCCGTCCAAGAAGGAGAAGAAGGACAAGAAGGACAAGAAAGAGAAGAAAGAAAAGAAGCGCCGACACAGCGATGCCAACGGCGACGACGCAGAAGCCGCTGACAAGAAGAAGAAAAAGAAGAAGAGACACTCCGAGGTCGAGGCGTAAAAAGTAAAGACCAATCTGAGGAATGTTTTAGAAGAAGAAAAGACGGTAGGGCTCTTGCAAAGAAAAACGAAACAAAAAGAAAGAATGGAAGAAACGGATCAAGGGTTCATACTTGTGAGCATGGCTAGGCGTTGCGCGTTTCGGTAATTACAGGCTGGGTGGGGTGTCCGATGTAATATTGGGGATCATACCCGTTTCTTCTCCGTATAGTTGTTTTTATTTCTATTTGCTCTTCGCTTTTTTGGGAGGCGCTATGCTGTTGTTGTTGTTGTTGTTGTCGCTGTTCGTTAGGTGAATCGAATTAACACGTTACCCCCTTAAGTCCTGTTAAGCTCCGTGGATGTGATGTGATATGCCTACCTAATGTAATTCAACATAGAGCTCCTTGGGGCATGCGAATCGTGAAAATTTATAGTACGGCATGTTGGTTGATCCGTGATTTTAGTATAAGCCCGGATTTCGTCTTCATCTGAAGTATAATTAGAACCCACGAATGTTGCTTTGCAGAGTGATGTTCTTCACAGGAGCATATGTCGAAGTCGCGTATTTCGTGACTGTGCATTTATATATAAATATTAATAGGGACAATTCCATGAACCTTCTTTACAGACATGAGGATATCAACCTCAGCGGTCAACGTGGATGATGGATAAGTCGATTAAAATTTTACCTTGAACCAACCACTTCACGAGAAAATCCAACGTAGCGTTACTTGGTACGGGGTCTCCATGGGATGATAACTAGATACCTACAACCAGAACATGTTCATCTGCCCTTGACTTTTAGAAACAAGGATGGAAGGTCTACCGGACGTCAATACTATGTCGGCGCTCCAGTGTGATCATATGTGGAAAATGCATGCGTGCCATGCGACAGTTGGAGGGTGTGAACAAGAGATATGAGGATTGAATCAAATGTTAAAACGTCAAGTAATGCAGCTGTGTCGAAAGGTGCGCTTGTGACGGAATAGAATGTAAGGACCGTACCGTTACACTACGAAAAGGGCAGAATGATATTAGCTCGTGAGCTAACTACCTCGCATAGCCTTATATGAAAGACTCCTACCTAGTGCTGTGACGTGACAGCGCTGTAGTTTGTAGAATGATGCGATAATTGGTTAGGGGGAAGTATGGATGCTGAGGTAGATAGTGTTGGGCTGATATATTGGCGGAGAAAGGAAAAGGAGATAGATGGTGGAAAAGGGGGTAGACGGATTGGTGATGGAAGTACCATGGATTCTAACACCTAACTTAGGTAGTCAATTATCCCCTCTGTGTGTTTTCAATATTATATAGTGCCTGCCAAGTAAGTAACCCCAGGAATTTCTTACTGCAGGAATGTATCACGGCTCTCATGTTCGAGATATGGCGGCATGGATTTATATACATACATCATCGGCCCATTATATCAGGTTGTTCAAGACATCTATCTAGCTTCATAACATAGACGGACAGAAATATATCTGATGTAAATAACTGATAACGTTACATGTAGCCTCTACAGTGGAATTGTAATGATCCCTCTTACTAAGTAGCGAATGGTCTCGGCGAAATGCTGCTGTGTATGGCAAGTAGATGGTTGGTGAGTGAGGTGATGATTGAGTAACGGTGCAATATCTATTACATCGAGAAGTATCGCGACTTTTCTTTCTTTGTAAAGACGGCTCTTCATTTTCTTACGGTGGTCCAATAAAGAGAACACCATAGGTATGCTAGAGGTAGATAGTTACCAAGAAACCTCACTGGATAGGCTACTGAGGGAATCGATTAAGTAGCTATTAGTAACAGATCGCCGCCATATAGCTACCATAACTGGCGAGCCTTTGCATATATTTACTATAAGATATCAATGCCATGACGTATGTACCTACCTTAAGCTGTCATGATCAAGAATGAATCCATCACTAACAACACAGAACATGTCACGGGATAAGAGAACGAGCACACGCAAAATTTGTCTTCGGTCATCAACTGGTTGAAATTCAGAGCGGGAGCTAACGTATTGTTCTACATGTCGTCGCATTATCATTTCGTCCATGAGCCCTCCCTAGTCCTCAACCTGAACTACTTGATGCCGAAACCCGATACCATCCGTCCCAGGTGAATTTTTTTTTTGTTCTCCCTTCGTTCCTTCAAGGCGACCGTAAAATTTACGGCTTGTCGAAAACGTAGGTCAGGTGGCAACGACCGCAGTACTGTCGGTCCTGCATGGCAGCCATGAAGATACCAGCACCGCACTGTTGATGTGTGTTAGTTAAAATGAACGTCGACTATCCGGCAGCGGTAGTGGGGTGGTGGTAGTTATGGCATGTAAAACTTACGGTATCAGCAGGGCACTCGCGGCGGAGGCGCTCGATCTTGCCGTCGCCGTCGACCTTGTAGTACTTGAGGACGGCCAACTTGGTCTTCTTGCGCTTGTGCTTGATCTTCTTGGGGGTGGTGTACACCTTCTTCTTGCGCTTCTTAGCACCACCGCGCAGGCGGAGCACGAGGTGCAGGGTGGACTCCTTCTGGATGTTGTAGTCGGAAAGAGTGCGGCCGTCCTCGAGCTGCTTGCCGGCGAAGATCAGGCGCTGCTGGTCGGGCGGGATGCCCTCCTTGTCCTGGATCTTGGATTTGACATTGTCGATGGTGTCGCTCGACTCCACCTCGAGGGTGATAGTCTTGCCCGTGAGGGTCTTGACGAAGATCTGCATGATTGCCTGTGTTGCGTGGGAGTGAATGTTAGTATTGATTTGCTTCCCTTTTTTTTGGCTCAGAATCGAACGAGATGCATCATAAGAGAATACATCTCGTGCTCTTCGTATAAGGGTATCTAGAAAGAAAACAGAGTAATATCGTACCTAGACAATATATCTATTGCCGTCCTAAGCAACCAAGTGGTGTTGTGATGTGGGAGAAGATTTCAAGGAAGAAAAGTTCGCGATCGGAAGTTCGGGCTTAAGTCGAGGAAAATTGGTGGGCTGTCGGTTGTGGGCAAACCAGGATTGTGGGGCAATGGGTGGCTGATTAGATATCCTTGATTGGTGAATTTGCTGGGTGATTGGGGCTGCGAAAACTCGGATAGAGGAGCACAAGCCACCTTGCACTTCCACAGGCTAGTTAGGGTTTTCATGTAATTAATTATTGCCCACACAATCAACACCCCAAGCTGCAGAATCTTAGTGCTTATCACTTATTGGCCCAATATTTTATCTTAGTGGGGAAGTCTTTTCCACCAAGTCTGATTTCCACACCAAATTGAACCTTCTGAATTTCTCACTCGAGACTTACATCAACTTTCTTCGACAGTCATCCTTCACTAACCAACAGGAAGTTCAATCACAGGACAACTACCGTCAAAATGGTCAAGAAGAGAAAGAACAAGTACGAAGCCTCTCAGATACCCCTTCTCCTACCTATCTTATTACTATCATGCGATACGATATGTCAATCACAATCGAAAGAAACATCAATAAGCTAACCTCTTCTCTTCCACAGCGGCCGAAACAAGAAGGGCCGTGGCCACGTCAAGCCCATCCGCTGCAGCAACTGCTCGCGATGCACACCCAAGGATAAGGCGATCAAGAGATTCACCATCCGCAACATGGTCGAGTCTGCTGCCATTCGTACGTTCACCATATACTCGATCGACCTTACTACCTCTATGACCAGCTAGCTATTCTTGTCTAGTATAATATGGTATACTACGAATCAAGCGCTGACAATACAATTCTTCACAGGTGATATCTCGGATGCCTCCGTCTTCGCCGAGTACACGGTTCCCAAGATGTACCTCAAGCTGCAGTACTGTGTCTCTTGTGCCATTCACGGCAAGATCGTCCGGTACGTTCGTCCCTCGTCCGTGAGGGTACGACTACGCGCTTTGTCCCCGGCTGCTGCGTATGCGCTTGAGATGAGCCTTGGTCGAACCTCCAATGACGACGACAACAAGTCCCTCCCTTCCCCCAGAACCCCCTTTGCTGACAGTCTTACTTTACAGTGTCCGATCCAGAGTGGGCCGACGCAACCGTGCTCCTCCCCCGCGTGTGCGGTACAACAAGGATGGCAAGAAGGTGACTCCCACCCAGACTGCCAAGGCTACTTAGGTTCAACGGCGTCGTCTTTCGGTGTATGTGTCTTAGGGAAAAGGAATTCTGGGAATATTCCGGTCCGATGGCGGACATGGCTTCATTGGCATGAAAGGGGTTTTCGGCATGATATCTCAGATAATGAAGTCAATGAATTGAGGCACGTTTGCCAAGTCATAAAAGTCTTTCATGGCTTGACTGTTGTGAGGAGTAATTGTCGTCAGATTCCTCTACTCTATGTCAGCTTGTACACGTGACTACCCGTTCATGCGATCATTGCCTCTGTCTCCGGCCTCGAGTGAGATCACTCCTACAATGGAATCGGTTGGATAGTATACTATCTTAGCAACACCTCTGAGGATCAGGCCACCACCACCATTGAATCGAGTACAACCACTTCGCTTTTTGCAAAACATGTCCATTATCATACACCGTAGCTACCTATACTGCTATATTACATTCTAACCGTAGTAAGCGTCGATTTTGTACAGCAAACCATCCCTTTCTGCATCTATCTAGCCCTTTTCCCCAACACCCATGATATCTAAAGAAAGAAAATGTTTGATCACGCCGTAGGCCCGTTAAACCAACGAATGAGATCATCCAGAGCCGACAACGGGCCAACATGAGCAGCATAACCATCGGGCCGAACCAAGATGTAAGCCGGCTTGCTAAAGCCAAACTCCCTATGCAGAACACCATCCACGTCCACGTATCCCGTCTGCCCGTTAGGCTTCTCCGCGAATATCGCGTGCACCTTCGCCGCAATGCGGCTGTTCTCCGCAAACTTCGTCTCAGCGCGGTGCAAGTCGCCCTCGCTAGCCGCCTCCGAGTCGTCCACAACACCACCAGAGAACAGAAGCAGATGATGCGTTCTGGCATCGAGCAACTCAAGCAGGTACTTCTCTCCTTCCCCCTCCTCACCATCATCATCACACCCGCGTATCCTCCCATCCAACACACGATCGCCTCCATGAATCTTCAACCCCTTTCCCAACCCCTCCGCCGCCGTCCCAACAACCCCACCGGCCGCATCCCGATAACTAATCCCAAACTCAGACATCTCCCAGAAGTTCGCGCGCACCCTCTCCACATCAGCGAAGACGCGCGGCAGGACCCAAGGCAGCAGCAAGTTCCGGACCCAGAGGAAGACGGGATTCATCCAGCTCATCCACGTGAAGGCGCGATCGGTGGTCTCGAGCAGCTTCTGGCCGACGGGGTACCTCTCGGCGTGGTAGCTCGCGAGGAAGGAGAGCGGTCTCTCGCCCCGCGCCACCGCGCCTAGCTTCCACCCCAGGTTGACCGCGTCCTGGATCCCCGTGTTCATGCCCTGGCCCCCGACGGGCGAGTGCACGTGGGCCGCGTCGCCCGCGACGAAGATCCGTGCCCCCTCGTTCGAATACCGGTTCACGCCCCGGTGGTGCAGGTAGAACCGCGCGAGCCACGAGGCGTCGTGCAGGGTTCCGCCGAGCTCCCGCGGCATCTCCGCGTCGAAGTGCCTTTGGAAATCGGCTAGCTTCAGCTCCTGTCCGTCTTTACTGTCGGTGGTGACGCTGGACCGCACGGCGACCACGCGCACCATGTCGTGCTTGAGCGGGAGCACGGTCAGCAGGCCGTGCCCGAAGCACAGGTACGCTCGGTTGTGGTTGCGGGAGGAGGGGTCGTTCCACTTCACGTGCGCGTCCGCGAGCACGAAGTCCTGCGCGTACGAGGACCCTTCGAAGGTCAGGCCCGCGGCTTGTCGGACCGTGCTGTTCTTGCCGTCGCAGCCGATTACGAAGGAGGCGCGTACTGTTTCTTCTTCTTCTTCTTCTTTCCCATTCCCAAGCACGACCGTAACGCCCTCCCCCTCCTGCACAATACTCCTAGCCTCGATTTCCCACTCCACCTCCCCTACCCGCCTACCATCACCATCACCACCACCCTCAACAGCAGCAGCCACTCTCGCCTTCCCCAAGCTCTCCTCCAAAAAATACTCCGTATCCTTCTGAGAAACGAGCAACTGAAACGGAAACGCGGTATTCGGCAGCCTAGCCACGGCCTCGGTCTCGAAGGACGCGACGGCCCTCCCCGCCACCACCATCGTGCTGCCGTCGGCTCTGTTCCCCCGCTTCTGCAGGTCGCGCGCGATGCCGTGGCGGTGCAGCAGCTCGAGGGTGCGCGCCTGGACTACGAGGGCACGGCTCTTGTCCGAGCGGCCCTTCGCTCTGTCCACGATGCGGAAGGGGATCTGCTGCGCGGCGAGCTCGAGACCCAGCGCTAGGCCGGTGGGGCCCGCGCCGATTATGAGGACGGTGGTGCTGGTGTGCTTCATTTGCTTGGTGGGGTTGGGGTGGATGAAGTGTGTTTGTGTGTGTGTGTGTGTGTGTGTGTGTGTGTGTGTTGAGTGTTGTGAGTAGGTGAGATCGTCGATGTGTATCCTGGATATGTGCGTATGTATGCGTATATGCGTGTATGTGTGTGTATCTATGTGTCTGATGTTGATTTGTGCCACAGAATGAATGGTCTGTCGTATGCTGAACACATTATTATAACTAGATTCAATGACCTGAGTAATGACCGACCGGACATCTGAAATATTTATATATTCAGCTCTTCTCTCAAAATTGCCATCCTCTCAGCAACGTACTATGACTATGATCCTTCGCTGGCCTTGGCAGCCCTATAGACTAGATAGAACCTTAGACCGGGCTCGCCCTCGAAGGCCGCCGACCGCCCGGCCCACATCGACCAATCAGGGCGAAGCGTAGCACAGTCGCATCAAGAGACGGCGGGTCGGTCCCTCGCGCTCTGAAGATCCGAAGTCCCCACAGAACATCGGTCCTTCCGCGTCGGGAGGAGTCGGCGCCAACCCAACCAAGGAAGCTTATTAGGGTGATAATTAACTGCTTGGAATAGTTACGATGCGCAAGACTTAGGAGTGTGTCTAACTCAGCTGATTGTCGTTCAGGATGCAAGTAATCCTGGCTTTTTTTTTTAGATCATGCATTGTCCTATTTGCTCCAGGTTTTCGAATCGGGAAAAAGAAAGGGGAGAGAGGAAGAAAAGAAAAAGGGGCGGAGGCGCTGACGTAAGGGTTGTCAAATGACTTCATTCTGATTGTACATGGCGTTGACTCATGTGAGACACAGACTGAGTATCGGTGTTCTTGCCCGCTTGGAAAGGAAAAAAAAAAAAAAAAAAAGGTAAGATGATATCTTGACTAGAAGTTTTATAGCACGAGATGATCATTTTACGTAGTTGGAATTATGATTTGTTAGCGATATCACCAAAAAAAAAAATGGACAAGGCAAAATCCTAGTAAAGAAAACAACCGCCTCACGATTCACTTATACATTTTACTGTTAATTTTTTAAATTGAGTAATACGTCAAAGGTTCGAATCATTTAAAGCATTAAAACTATAAACACTTTAAATAAAAGGACACTAATGAAAGGTCCCAGGTCTGTACAGTTAATCGTGACGTTTTAAGAACAGCCCCTGAGCAAGCCACCCACAAGGACTCCGGCCAAGGCATACTACAAGCCCATGAGTGCTGAACGAAAATAACATCCAGATAACCAGATATTCAACCCGTATCAAGGCAGACTGACGGTTAGGGTTGATAATCATACAGCCAGTAATGTCTATTCGCAAATGAGAAACCAGGGCCCTGCGAGCTGTCCGATTCGAAATCTAAATTGTGTCAATAGTCCGGATATGCTAAGGGTTTCCGACTCCCGACCATGCCTTATTTATAATTAACCTACTGGCCAACTTACGACTACGGATGGGCCTTCTTATTAAGCTAAGCGGAACATTCTTACTCATGCCACTGAGGTAATCTGTTATCTTAGCGAAGGAGTACGGTTCCGATTTTACGAATGGAGAAACTCGTATCTTCTTTTAGTTAGAAGTTTATAGTACTATCGGTAACTTACTAGGTAAGCTATTTGGTGAGATATATCTACAAACAGGAGAGCTTAGCTCGTTGTCTCAACACGAGGCCCCCCCTCGCAAACATGCCGGTCTCTTAAGTATGCTGGCTTGCAGTGCAGTCCGGTTCCATAATCCTCTTCAGAGCCCATACCAGCGACCTTAGGGACAACAGGGCAACACCCAGGTGCCATTCCGTGGAGGTAATTATCAGACCGTGCCGCTTTGGGTTCAAGAGCGAAAACCTCGTCCTTCAGAAACTTCTCCACTCCGTCACCCCAGGCCGTGTTCTCAGCGAAGAAGTTGATCAGCCCGATGTAGGAGTCAATAGCCCTCCTAGCTCCAATGATTGATCGATTCAAACGACTCCGCGTCCTTGGAATGGGGTAGCTTGCCCCCTATATACCATTGTAGTAGTCGTGCTTGCCGGTGTTCTGTGTTAAATAGGTGTGGAAATAAATTATGGGACCCCAATCGCCGTAGGTGCCCGGCTTGAAGCGCATGTAACCTGGTTTAGTATTGTAGGTACAATACATACTTTGCATGCAAGGGGTGACCCCGCTAAAGGCTGCTGGCTCTCGACGCACACACTCGCACATATATAAGACAGTAGAACCATGCTCGTTGACCTGCCATCAACCTCCTGGTACTTCAATAACGCACATCGTGGGAACTTCGACGAGCCCTTCTTGAAATCATTCTTAACCGGGGTTTTTTTTTTCTTCGTTTCTTTTTTTTTTGTTAATCCGCCACGAAAACGACAACTCTCCAGTCAGCCATGACGAACATCGACTATCCTCCAGGCTGGAGCAGTGAGCGCCTCAACACGATCTCTTCTGATGATTTCAGTCAGATACCAGAAGAAGTAAGATGACCTACCTGATAACGCATCTCACCCCCCGCTCAGCCTTGCCTCCCCAATCCGCTAACCACGTCTCTAGGAACGGGTAGCGCTAAAGAAAGCTATTCGAAAGCACGCTTTCTCCCCCGAGTACACAACGCTGCAGAAGCTCAATAAGACTCTGTCGTCAGCTGCAGCCAGACCATGCACGCCGCCGTCATACGTTCCCCCTGGCTGGACCGTTGAGCAAGCCAAGGGGCTCGACATGAGGCTCGTGACCAAATTGTCCGAAGAGGTAAGTAAAGCTTCTGCTTATGTATGTTTTCTATTGCGCACTGATCTCATGCTCATTCAAATAATAGGAACAGAGGCTCTGGGCGGCTGGTAAATGCGCCGACACCACCCGACGGGCTCGCAAGACGGGAAACCAGGCAGCAGCAGCAGCACCCCCATCGTACATCCCCGCTGGATGGTCTGTTGAGCAAGGAGCATCCCCCACATTTGAGATCTTGTCACAGCTCTCGCAGGAGGTAAAGTCCAGGCAACCTACCTACCTACCTTCCCTTCTATAGAACGCAATCTTCTCCTGAGCTGAGCTCACTAGCCTCCGTTGTAGGAACTCACGAGGTACATGCAATCTCGGAACGAGCTGATGATGGTGGCGTCGTCTGCAATAATTCCCTCCTCAGCCATCACCACCACCACCAGCAAGACGGCACAAGGTAGCAACCCGCCTCTGCCGCCGCCGCCGTTGCCATCACCCCTCGTCCAGGCGCTGCAGAAGAGAGGGTACCCGGCGTGGGGCTTCGTCGTCGTGCGGACCTACTACGCATCCGAGGAGCGATGGCAGGCTTTCCAGGAACGGTTGGACACGCTGTGCGTCGCCCAGCTCGATCAGGAGACAGGTCCAGGCTTACAAGACGTTAAAGATACGCTGCAGTTCAAGATGATTGAGGACCCCAGACTGCAGGGCGCCAGTCATGCCGAGGCTAGGAAGTGAGTTCGTCTATTACCTTCTACCGTCTTCTTCTTCTTCTTCTTCTTCTTCTTCTTCTTCTTCTTCTCCTTCTTCTTCTTCTTCTTCTTCTTGTGGAGTTGCGCTACCTGAGGAGCTGAGTCAGCTGACCCTGGACCAGACATTTTCGTGCTGCCCTGGCCATGGGAGGCGTGGCGGCTGGTCTGGACTTGGATATCCTGTTGCTTGCCGACCAAGATGCCGTGGACTCGGTTCTCGACCACGAAGACTCCTTATCTGCGTCTTCGGGAGCGCTCTCGCCATACCTGGTTGCGGTGGATGTCCGAGAAGAGCTTGTGGAGCAGGGCTCCGGAGGATACCCTGGATTCTTTCGAGTGTCTGTAGATGCACTGCTCTCGGAGCTGTACCCGAAGCTATGCATGGGATTGTCCGCCAGTGATCTATGGGCCGTGCTTGACGACGGCCAGGTTCTGTGGACCGGAGACGAAGAATAACCTAGGAGAGATTCCTGACGCTGTAAAGATTGACCCTTTTAACGGATTTAACGAAAAGCATAAATTCCATAGCTGCTATTCTCTCACTATAAGATTCATCTAGGGTCTCGTGAACCAGCAGCAGAGGATTCCCCTCCTCTGATGACACGTCCACTCTGGTCCTTTATGAACATGTCGCAGGGGATATCCTCACGTCAACTGTACCTTGGTAACGGAGGACTAGGACGAGGACCAGGGCTAGTGACCCCCGGTACGTGGAACAGAGTGGTAGCAGAAGTAGCTGAGCTTCGTCTAGGTAGAGGGACGATCCACGTCCACTCACATCAACCCATTGCGCGTAGAGAGTGACCCTCGTACTCCATCAAAAGTCTCTTGCAGTAGAGCTGCGTCTCCTCATGACCTCCTTATAACCTTGGATAGTATTGTTTACCTAACTGAGTTTCTAGGCGTCACAAAGGATGGTAGTCGATGTTGAAAAACATTTAACAGTTACGGTGGCAGTGGTCGTTAAAATAAGTCGTTGTCCAGCTACCCGCAAGCGAGAACACCCGGGGCATGACATGGCTAGACACAGCTTCTTTGAATTAAGTAAAGTTAAACGAGTCCCAAAATGTGTGTGTGCCGATCTGATGAAATTGAAATTGGGAGTTTGTGACCCAGTGTCACTATCCGGGCCGTACTTGATACCCTCGTAGAGAGACTATTGCTCATGCAATATTACCTCACTATACCACTACGGACTGAATGTGTTACATCATGAATTGACCGCTATCGTGTGTTTTCCGTATGTTGTCAGTCATTTCGTTAAGTTGTGTAGCTACCTCTCACTACGCTCGTGACCTTCGGCAACAGCCACGGTCTCAGTACACCAGTGTATCGGTGCGTCCATAGTCTGTATCACAGCACCGGTGTCAGTTCAGCTACGGTCCAACTCACTGAACCGGCATGGGTACAATTACGTTGAATTAGGATCTGAAGTCGGAAGTCCTTGAAAGTGACGTGAAATGGATGTAGAAGCAAATGAGCGGTATATATTAAAAGGGGATTACTACCATGTCAGGTTCGGCAATGTGATAATCGCGGTGTTCAATTCTGTGTCTGTATTATCTAGTCTGTAAGTCTTGTATATAGGGAATCTCTAGAAGTCTAGGTTTGCAAGTGGCCATACAATTTCAATTTGCATACAACACGTATCCTGTAAGGCACGCATCTAGTCCTAATAACTACATTCCCTTCATAACAACCATCACTTAGGCCACCATATCATTGCCCTCACTCTTGACACATTATTAGTAATCATAAGTCATACTCAAGTTAACCAATCCTGTCTGGCCTTACAAGGATACAGCATAATTCTAAGCAACTCAAGACAGCCACTCAACATGTAAACCCTTGTTTGCACATTCGAGGTCACTGTGTAGTTACCCTACAGAATTGGTGCTGTTCGTCGATTCAACTTCCTCTGAAACATGTCCAGGCTGGAAGATAATCTAGAGATGATTTGTTTAGTCCAAGCTATCTACCTAGTGTAAACGTGCTTGTGCAGGAATGGGGAGAAACTGTACATACATAGAGTTGGGCGTCGGTGCTATCTGCCCATTCGACTGTGTCCATATCGCACAGCGCTGGTGCGGAACAGACGTTGGTGCCCGGACTTTTATCCTTCAGACTGATGTGCGTAGTCATCAGATAGCCGACACCCCACATACTTAAAGTGGTTCCAGAGTAAGGAGCACCTTCAGCGACATAAGAGAGTTCCCAGATGCACACTTCGCCGAGAATAACGCATGTGAAAGAGTATGATACGAGGCCTATATTCGCGCATTTAAGTCCCTGGTTATCGACGTACATACTCGAATCGGAACCGGTGAGTCCCATGCAGCGGACGCTGGAACCTCCAGCATACCAGTGAACGTTATAACCTTGGACGGGAACTGTAGAATGCCAGACACACGCATGGACATTTGCCGCTTCCGGGTTAAATCATTGCAACGTCAGTGACTTCGTTCATATTTGAAGTCGGATTTTGACTCACTTCCTTCAGTAGCTGCGGCCGCAAATGAGTAGCCAGCAAAAGCTAATGCGGCAATGGCATATTTATGGCTTTCGAAGCGCATAGCAGCAAGGTATATTAATGCTGGTTGGTGTATGGCTATAAAATAGAAAACTCTGGTTAGCCTTTATGAGGATTCAGCGTTCAAAAAGATATATGGGAAATTATGTCGTCTTCGAGTTTGGACCTCTACGATATATTCATAAAGGTCTCCAAGACTCTTAGCAGTAAATAAATAGGACTACTATGTATGTGATAATGTTCGTGCGTCCCGAAGCCCGTGAATCTATCTCATCACTGTCGTAGCTACACTCGCTTCCGGTTGGCCATCCCGTTGTTGTATGAAACCTCCGTACATTGTGGCGCCAACATTAGGGTTACATCCATTGCATCAAATCAAGCAATAATACGCGAATGAGATTGTGTGATATTCTCAATGAGTGACATGCTAAACGAGACTCAATATATCATAATACAGAGAACATGACAATTATCGTATGGGAACCTGACACCGCAAACCCCGCGCTATTGAGCGGCCAGCTGTAAGTTTTCAAATGAGCTGTTTCTGGATTCAGCTATCGGCCGGTCTCTATTTCACCCCTGGACTTTCCACCATCTCTTGAACTCTACACATTCGTCTGCTATAAATCTAAGGGAGCCTCCCTAGCTTTGATTTTTTTTCTTTCATATTCTTTCAAATTCCGTAGTCAAAACCAACGCCTAGAATGGATCGTACGGGCCAGTATCAGGGCTCACAGGCCTTCACCCATCTCGTCCCTTCGGAGATCGAGTCAGTCAACCCCAATACAGGCTCGCTTAACTGCAAGATGCCTCTCACCAAACTTCGGGGAATCAGGGACAGCATCGATCTCAATCTCAACGTATCCTACAGCATTGGCACTGCCGGGACTTTCGGACTCCCGGATAGTTGGAGTCTTGACCTTCCCTATGTTCTAGACGACAAAAGCCTGACCCTCAATGGGCGAACATATGCCATCGATTTTGGGTGGTCTGACATAAATCACCATGCATCTGGACTGAGATACCTGAACAATCATGGCATCAAGTTTCAGGCCATCGTTCCACCTCAACCATTACCCTCTGGGATGCGAGGTCTGTATGGATACAAACTTGACAATGTCGATGGGTCCTCGGACTACTTCGACGTCGTGGGGAAGCCATTGGAGCACAGTGACATATACGGCAACTATATATACTACGCATATCTGCCAGGACCAGAGGCCGGTGTTGACAACAAAGAGGTAAAGCTAGACTACATACAAGATTCCTGGGGCCAGAAGATCCAGTTTAGATACCAGACGGGAGTTGAAGTAAGAATCATTCTCCCTAATCAAAATCATACATCGATCATGTTTTCGAGCGGGGGTGTTACGGCCATTGTAGATCCTGAGGATCTCCGTACTACCTTCGAGTATACGCGCTTCTCAGGTGACGAAACTTTGCAGACCCTTTCAATGATTCACTACCCTACAGGTCTCACATCGAGGTATGATTATGGACAAATTGTCTACTTGACTCAAAACGGAACAAGCAAGAACATGCCCGCAGTTCAGAATCATTACAATCATGACAATGACAGCACCTTTTACCGACATACGGAGTATGTCTTTGGAGGATTGTCTGGAAATTCCTACACGGGGGCTTCCATAGGCGTCAAGATGACCGGCGCCACGGATGGGCTGATGGATGGGAACAATAACGCTTCGACCTTCACGTATGATCCTACTCCCTTCTGTCCCTGGATAGCTTCTCACCTAGCGTAGATACGACGTAGTGAAGACAAGTTACGACGAGGACAAAGCCAAGTTGGCTAGAACTTGCACATGGTTCAACAACTACCACTTGCCAACGCAGGAGATACGATACTTGCTCGACGGTGATGACCAATTTGTAGAGGCTTACAAAACCATCTACACGTACAGAATCGATGAAAGTGAGCAGGCTCGAACTACCAACTACGCTTATCCGGTGTGCACAGAGACCTTACATAATGTGGGAACTCAAACTAGTCCCACCTATCAGCCCCTTACACTCTCCACGACAGAGTACAACGAATATGGTAATCAGTTGTCAGCCAGCGAGCAGCTATACGTAACTGGCTCAGGCTACATCAAGCAGACTACAACCCAGAACACTTACACCACAACCGCACTCAATATCCAGATTCTAACAGAATCAACTCACCAGGACGAAGTAGCCAAGACTGAGGACCGCACAGAGAGTGTCCCAACTGCAGATGGAAGAGCCGTAGATTCCACTTCGATATTATTTCGGCCTAGCACTACATCTTCATCCGAGCTCCAACCATGGACCAAGCGTTCATTCAAATACGACGACAAGGGTAGAATTATTAGTAAAACACTTGCTTGGGCTCCCGGCGCCAAGGTCCCCGAGGGTAGCGTTGGTTCGGTGGAAAACAGGATTCAGTATTCCTTCACGGACGGTACTCTGACTCAGACCGGGTTTGATGCGGCCAATAATGCCACTGTCTTCGAATATGACGTAAAAACATATCTCGGACCTATGATTCGTAAGACTTTACCTTTGGGCCAGGTCGAAGTATCCGAATACGATAAAATCGGTAGGCTCACCAAGCAAACTGATGCCCTAGGATACACAACCACAACCGCCTACACTATCGGGCCAATGGGCAGCACCCAAAAGGTAACGTCCCCATTGGGATATGTTATCCTCAGCAAGTTCGACGTTCTAGACCGCGAAACAGAAGTGCTCGATAATGGAGATCCGACGCAGACAGTGGACGCAGAAGCAACTAGGCTACAAAGCCGCAAAAGCTATGACTTTCAGTCACGAGTACGGGAGTCGACAGACAAGCTGGGTCTAACCACAAAGTATACCTACGACGCCATGGACCGGCCACTGACGGTCACTGACCCGAAGGGAAACGTCCTCGAGCACAAGTATGATGATGTGGGTTTGAGTGTCACACAGTCTGTGAACAACGACGTGCGCATCATAACCCAGCTTAACGGACGCTCCGACCAGATCAGCATCGTCAAGGTTCCCGACTCCGACGATGAGGCTACGGATTACTGCACTGTGGAAGAGACCACTTACGATGGGAACCGAAGGGAAACCAACAAGACTCTGTCCCAGAAACCAAAGACAGAAGGCAGCGCGGTTCTCCTACGAAGGACTGAAACCGAGTACGGTGCAGAGTCGACTGTCATTGGCCGCACTATTACAGGCAGCTCGGACGGAGGGCAGGATGCTGTGAAACGCCAGTTCACTCTCGATATTCTCGGGAACACTTATAGCTGGATCAAACATACGACTTACGCCGATGGAAGGACTTTCGAGCACCATGGCCCCGTGGACATCTACGACCATGGTAACAGATTATCGCTGACTCGCAACCAACTCGGTAAGGAAGAGTCCAGTACTTATGATGCGAACGGCTGGCTTGAGAAGACTGTAAGGCCGGATGGCTCCCAGGTCGTCTACACTTGTGATGATGTGGGAAACACAATCAAAACGGAGTATCCCTCTAGCACTACGGAATTCTCTTATAACGAGGACGGGCGGCTGTATCGGGTGAAAGAGGGCGATGACGTGATTGAATACCAATCTGCCCTGGATGGGACGTTAACTGGAGTCAAGTATGGCAACGGCAGCAGCCAGTCATATACTCTCGACAAACTCAGCCGGGCTGTGAAAGAGACCGATGTATTCGGCGTCGTGCGAGAGACCCAGTTCAAGGATACGGGGGAAGTCGCAAGTCGTTCATGTAAGGGTGATACCGTCACATACCAGTACGGCAGTGCCAACCACACCTATGGTCAGTACCTTGGTTGTTCCGTGGAAGGTGGGCGTAACTACGAGGTCGCCATCTTGTACGATGGGCATAACCGTCTCAGGAAGTCTACCGTCAAAGATTCCAGCTCTAAGACTCTGCTGGATACAACCTATGATATGGACGGCATAGGAAAGCTCCAATCGTTGAAGTCCAAATCAGAGCTTGTGTCGGATCAAAACTATGAGCGTACTCTGGCCTATGATGGCATCGGCCAGCTTGTCAAAGACGCCGTAGGATCATCCACCACTACCTATAGGTACGACGGTAACTCGAACGTGACGGGAAGAGGAGAGGATAGCCAGAGTTTAACTGCCATGACATTCAACGAGCTCGACCAGCGAGCTGATGACGGGTTCGAATACGACGACAACGGAAGAATGACCAGGGACAATCAGGGCTACCAATACAAATTCGACGACAGAGACCGCTTGGTGTTTGTGCAGAGAGGTGACGGAGCAACAAACCATTTTGAGTATCGCGCAGATGAATACCTCGCCGGCGTACAAGGGCCATCAGAGAGCGCCACGATGTATCACAGCAGCGGGAAGTTCAACGCCATGGAAGTGACCAGCAGCTCCGGCGGAGAAAAGAGCGAAAAGACATCTCTGTTTTCGGGATCCAAATACGTAGTCGCAAGCTACACCAGCGGCGACGACAACGGCAACGAGAAGGCATCAGAATACTTCCTGGACTCCCTGGGCTCGACCGCTCTCATTCTGGGCCAGGACAAGAACGTATCCGCAACGTACGACGCCTACGGCGTCCCCCGGAGCTCGGCCACCGCCGTGGACCTCCGGTCGAGCTTCGCCTTTGCGCAGGAGTACTTCGATCAGCTGAGCAGCCTAGTCTACCTCCGGGCCCGCTACTACAGCCCCAAACACATGGCGTTCATCTCCATGGACCGCTATCGCCAGGAGAACCGATATGCGTACTGCGAAGGCGACCCCATCAACAATATCGACCCCCTCGGACTCTCCTGGTGGAGCTGGCTCGCGACAGCGGTCGGGGTGGTGGTCGCTGGGATCGTTACCATGGGGGTAGGCTGGGCGGTGGGTGCTGCCCTCGGTTTCGCCGGAGTCAGCGCTGCCACGGCAGCGACGGCGTCGGCAGTCATTGGCGGTGCCGCGGGAAGCGTGGCAGGGGCATACGCCAGCTCACGAGTGAGTGGCACGCCGTATACCTGGCACGATGCCCTGATTGACGCTGTGGTCGGTGGTTCGGCTGGTCTGGTGGGTAGACTGGTAGAGCCCGTCGCTGAGGGTTGGGCCAAGGGGATGTCCGAGCTGGGGAAGAGTACGTTTACCTCTGCCGTCACGAACTCTGCCGAGGAGGGCACAAGCGCTCTCCTCAGGCCTATACTCACTGGCCAGCCGGTAGACCCTTCGCAGGTCGGCCTAGCGATGCTTAAAGGGTTCTTTGCCGGTGCGGCCAAGGGCTACGCCAAGGGCCAGTACAGGTCCCTCTCTCCCCGCGCGCGCGCCGCGGTGCGCCAACTCGTGCGCCGCAAGAAGTACAACTTACGAGGCACGACCTCCGGCGGGACCAGTGGCAGCATGAAGGAGCTGTCCGGGATTCCCGAGCTGGTGGCCTTCTCGAAAACCAAATCATTCGATGCCGACGTTTCAGAGGCATCCTCGGTGGTATACCGGCCACGCTTTAAGGGGTTGAGAGAGTATGCGGGTGAGGGTGAAGAGGGCTATGGCCTAGATAGCCCTCTCCTTCTTGCGGATCTTTAGCATAGAGCGCCCATGTTAATGTTAATGTGCACCGGGCTGCTAGAAGGGGATGCCTAATCAACCAACCGCTGGGCGCGGATGAAGGAACATTAGCTAGATTGAACCTAGTCTCACTTCGGTAATATTATATATAAAAAAAGCGTTGGAATTATACAGGTGCGGATAAGGAATTTTCGGCATATGTTGTACCGAAACCGTTAGTCTTCTCCAGTATCGTATGGTGGTGCATTAGCTAGTCCCTCATGGATCTTATCACACGATTTAAGAAATGGGTAGGTGGGATTATCTCGTATTACAACCGTATAAAAGTGGACAATCCTTCTCACCTCCTTGATATAGTAAGAATGATACTGATATGGTTGGGGGACAGGTTATCTCGTTTTGTTCAACTCGATGGCCAGTACGCGCATCGCAGTAGTAGTATAAGAGGGGTAAATGAGACCGTCTTTCCTCTGGATGGGAAGTCAATCACATTTCAACACCAAACGAAGCAATGAAGTCGCTTATTTCAACTTCCATATTCGCCTTCCTGCAAGCCGCCGTGGTCTCTGCACAAGAATATCCCTCAAGCCTGAATGACACCACGAGCCACACCAACCCCTTCTTCCTGCAGATCTGGTCTACTCGAAATACGGCCTATGCGTACCAAGCGATTGGGGTAAAGCCAGGCAATGATGGTGATTGGAACGTGGTTGTCGGCCAAGATGGTGCCGTTACCGCGTTTGAGCTGGCCGATGGCGTTCTCCGGCTAGCCAGCCCTGAGGGGAATCAGGGTGCCGCGGACGGTCTCGGGGCAGCATTTGGTCCTGAAACGACGGATGGCGAGTTCATCTCCAAGCAGTTCTTCTTCACCAATGCAACAAACCAGACACACAACACCTGGGAGTTGCTGAACCTAAGCAACGATGGGTTATACAGTATTCTGAGCAATGATGGTGGTCCCTCGACGTGGAACGGTTAGTATAGAGGCTATTGATTTTCTGTCGCTTTCTTTCTTTGAAGATTCTAATCCAAGACAGGTTTCAAGGTATGCGAAGAAGAGGACGGCACTGGCCACTATATCAAGTACGAAGGCAGTCCTGATGGCGCTGTCTCTGCAGGATGCGATCCCATTGCTTTAAGGGTATGTGTTCTAACCCTCGACCAAGGCTTCAAGCATTGTCACTAATAATAAATATCTAGACTTTTTTCGGTCCTCCTTTTTGAGAATATAGTTTCGGGGGATAAGTGGGTGTTGTGTTTCTCAAGTTGTTAATAATGGTCAAAGACCTAGCAACACTACACATATAAGGCCTTGTCCATGCTGCCAGAGGACAAGATTTCGTATATTATGGCGACTGCACGCTGTGACTTCCGTGGGCCAAGATAGTCAAGAGCATCTAACTACGGGCATATGAGGTGTCTCTGACATGTCGAGAATACGGTGGCGAGCGTAGCATCGCACATTTACTGCAGCACTACACCTGCCATAAGCTTTTTCATCTCCTTTAGTCGATACTCCAATACAGTCTGGTACATGACCTAGCCCACCTATTGAATATGGAGTGACAGGAACGCTGACCTGTATTGTCACTACCATGAATAAATAATGTTCTGAATACCTGGTACCTATAATAACAGCTCCAGTTGATACTTTAGGTTTTCAATAGGGCACCAGCGCGTAGACGACTTTAATGATTTCATATTTCTCATCGTTTAGAGTACCTACTAACAACTGCACCAGTAGATACCCTTTCGTCTTACTATCTAACGCAGTTGCGATACGCACCTAGTAATACTGACTTGAAATTCGTAAAGAGTGTTCCTACTAGATGCTAACTCCCCCCTCTCAGGGTCGCTACTCAAGGGCCCGCAAAAATGCCACCCATATCGAGCGTCATCTACTGGGCGCCCAGCTTAACCAAACCCCATTGTAAACTATAGAAATACTTGAATAAATATTCACTAACACAATTTTCTCCTACATTGCATTTCTTATTGTCTACGAATATAAACATTTGTGTTCATTATAGCATATGAAACCTTGCTACTAACCACCTATTCGTATCCAGCCTCATGGATCTAGGAGACGAGCATGTTTATGTGTATTGAACATCCTAGGTGTATGCATGTTCTTTAGGTTTCTGCCTGATTTTTGGTTGAAAGTATGTCGTTTTGGTCCCATCGAACGACAGTGGCCAGGGGAACTCGTAGCAGCCAACGTGGAAACCTCTCGGCTTGTGCTTTCCTGGAGTATACAGAAGTTGTCAGGGTAGAAATTGAAGAAGAACAATATTAAATTCGCACCTCTCATTGTGTTACTGGTGGGATTTGAATTTCCACCAGTCATTGACATGTTAGCAGGCATCAGGCTGTATGTGCAGACGATGGTTCTAGGAAGGGACAGACTGTTCATGAGTCTTGGGTCGTGGTAAACCTAGTATTGTGCTGACCTAGGTGTAATTTGCTAAGATCTTCGTCAGAGCAAGTATCAAAGAAAAGGAGAACAAGAAGAATGAAAGGGAACAGTGTGTATGTTAAAAGGGGGGTGGGGTATTTAGGTTATAAAGGGAGAAAAATGCGGCTGATGAGGGTTATTGGAGACACCTAGGTTATAGATGCATGCATGTATCCGAAAGTACAACAAGGATATTGTTTAAAGTGAAAGGTTAAGATAATAAATGTTACAATCCTGACAGGTCTAGAGCACCGGCAGGACTGGCTAAGGGCGTATGAGGTATGTTCCGTAGCAGCAGTGCCGCATTCTTATGTATTCACTTGAGGAATTCCGTCTTTAACTTAAAATTCTGTATCCCTTTTGTCAAACCCAGGGGGTGCGGTGATCTAGTTAGTGGTTACTTAAGTGGATTAATCAGCCATACCCATGAAATCGTTTTCAAATTTAAAATTTAATGCTTTAATGTGAACATAATGATATATATATAGATTAGAATAAACTTATTTTTATGTTAAATTTATGAAAGTAATGAACTCAATATTAACAGTATTAGGTACATGTAGCAAAGGAGGGCCTAAATATTACGCCATGTGATTCGGGTATTTTATGTGGCGTGACTTTGAACACGACATCTGCCCGTCAGAAACACCTTGACCGTAAGTTTCAGCGGCTTGATGGATACTATATAGTGAGTAGAATTAATATGGAATCTTCGAATCAGCAATCGTGTCTCAGCAGATCACCACTCGCGACCCATAACACTTCTTGCATCCAATTTCAACTCTGGGCTATGCCTCCACTTACCCTTGCCGCTTCATTCTTTCGGTGTTATCAGTTCGATGACATTTTCCACGTGCTCTGGGTGCGGAGGAATGGTCGTGATTCCAATGCACTGCAACTCCTCTTTTTCCACGATATATTATCCAGCGTGGCCGCAAATTTTGAGAGCCCTATCCAGTCCTGCATTCTTACATGTGCTAGTGGCAGTTCCCAAGTTCCGGACGAGTGATGGCTCAAGATCACAATATGATGTCCCAGATAGTACCCATTCCTGGGTAGTCCGGCTTAATGAGCTCACTATTACTATTTAAGTTCAGCCGTAGTCCTGTACAATTCAAGACCCGAAGCAGTTGAAGACATAGTCCAACCTAGGTTGAGATAGTGCCTATATTACCTAACCAGCTGGTGTAAGACTGGTTCATTGGAGAATTACCCCTGACTCGTGCCCCTTTCATCTGATTTTTTCTTTTTACAAATATTAAAATAAAATTCATCAAGTTCCCATCCATTAGCTGGCAGGCCTGATAAGCAAGTTATATGGTCATCTTGCTTAATCGGTTACTCTATTGCTTTGTACATTTACTTCCGCCAAGGTCCGTTCCCTTTGACACACTTAAGACCGTTATTCAAGGCCGCATTTTCTAACCTCCCTTTAGCTATAGACACTAACCTGATTACCCAATATGGCCGTTAGTTATATAAAAGTAAAAAGGGTGAATGAAATGAAATCATACATTTGTTTTTGCTCTCCCAAGGTCTTGAATTGGGCAGTGGCGCTCTCGTCGTTTCAATTCAAGGCAACTATCCGTGAAGGAGAGATCTTACCGACCCAATCGACTAGAGAGAAGAATGGTAGGGTTAATAGTCGCACTAGTATTCCGCTGTTGGTTACATGGGAATGCGAATCGTTAACAGTGTTCAGAAGAACATGATAAGATGCGTGCTCGTCATATGGATCTTAGTTGGCATCATAGTTATACCTTAAGATATGTAAAGAAAGGTCTACTTACATGTTTGATTCATTTTGGGACGATGTAACATTAGTGCCGTCATCTCTAAAAGGTCTTGGCGCATTGCTCGACAGCTGCGAAGAGCGCTGGAAAACCTGAAGTCCTATGGAGAGTAATTCATGACTTTGAGGTTGAGGGATTCGACGCTGACTAAGTGTTTAAGACTGGCAGGGAGTACTTGGATAAGATAGGGGCATGTTCTTGTTGAGACCCATAATTTCGCGTCTGTATGGCTTCAGCACAGACCTCAGTCTGGTACCTCCCGACATGGTTTACGACGCGATTGTCCAAGTCGCGTCTCGTCCTTAATTAAAATACAAGCCGCCGTGAAAAACTTTCGTCGTCTTCATTGTTGAGCATTTTTGAAGACGAGGTCCTACATCTACGATCATCACGATCTGAACCCAGCAATTTCGCAAAATGAATCGCCTCGCTAGTAAACCAGTGCCAATCCAAGCCTTAGGCTATGAATACGATGGCGAGCTCAGCGTGGACGGCATTCGCAGAGCCGAACCATCTGAAATAATTCAGCAGTTGTTTCAGCCTGAAGAATCGAGGCACTCTGAATCAGGCCAATGGTGCTTTGACCGTGCTGCTTCTACCGTCACGGCTGCCTGGCTCCGGGCTCAACTGGATCTTTACGGTATTCGCTACCCAGGTTCCTCATCCAGAGAGGATCGTCTAGAGCTCTTGCGCCAAGAAGCGTTGAAGCCGGATGTGAGTATTTGATGTGGGTGTGTGAGAATAAGATCATGTCCTGATTGATATCGATAGTTCGGCACGTTGCACACCTCCGTTTTCCGTCTAAGCAAGTTCAAGGGAGTGAGAGCTGAATGGGAATACCAGTGTCGTCTCTATGAGGAATCACTACAGACCGGGCGCCACCAAGAGGAGTTCCATGCTCTGGCCACTTTTGAAGAGAAGGTTAACTACGACGCCGACATGTTTATGCAGGCCTACTTTGGAAACCGCAATACTATGCGGCGACCTATCGCATTGAAAGGCGTCCGGTTCGGAGTGGTCATGGATGCGGCTGGCCGTGTTCCAGGTCTGGTGACTCGGATGATCGGTGACGGCATTCAAAGGATTCTTTGGCTTGGATGGGACGAACGCCTCCTCGAAGCAGCCTGTGGCGACTATCGAGGAATTACTAGACAGAACACCGCAGAGAAGCGCAGACTAAAGAGAAGGTACGACGACGACACAAGGACTTGTTATGTAGAAAGAGAGAAGGCTCAAGAGGAATGGTATAGCCATTTAGAACTCAGCCGCCTTGTAGGCGACCTTAACAAGCACCATGGGTACATGCGAAAACGACAGGAGAGGAATGACATTGAGGGATCATACATTGTCGAGATTACTGACCCTGACATACAACATCGGTATCACGGTATGGCACCCCAGTGGATCGACATCAGAGCCACATCAAGCCCTGGGGTTTTCGAGGGGACATTTGACGTACTCCCGATACGCAAGGGTGTGATGTTGTTTTCAGAAAGCGAGGAGTCCCTCTTAGCCCACGCTGACGTGTGCGATGCCTTCCACATCAGCGGTGGCAAGGACAACCCAGCGGCGTTTCGCATGTTCCAGGCCGGCTTTATGCTTGGCTGGCAAAGGAAATCGCAGTATATGGAAGACAACTCCATCGATTGTGACACTACTACTGCGCCACGGGTCCGAGAATACATGAAGCAGCCGACCCCAGAGGGGACTACCAGATACTACATGCGCTGGCGCGGGGATGGGAATCGTTTAAAGGACTACTGGAAGCCCCAGGGCCGCCGAGGGCGCGCAGACGAACGAGATGATGGCTGGCTGGAGTTTAGGAAGAACAACGGCGGGCAACTGATTGTCGACTTCGGTGTTGGGACTGTCGACGGCGGAGTTCACGGTTATAAGGCCCAGGATGAACCTTTCTTTACCGGAGACTGGGCAACCGCAAATAAGAGCGGACCATGGCCGGACCCGTTATCCGCTGCTTGGGCGCACTGAGATGTAGAGGAAAAGGGATTAAAGGTCCCAACAAAACGACTAATCAGTAATTCGGCGACGGGGTGTGTATGATATGGAGGCGTATAGCGCAATGTAAGAAATGTAAGAATCGATGAATATGTATCAGGATATAAGGTATAGACAAAGATATAAAGGGTAGACTAGTGTATAAAATGGGAAGCAAGTGGACCGCTTCGGCAACGAAGCTCAGGCGACCTACATAAAAGGGGTTTCATCCCCCTTAGAGTTTTAGTGAGGTAGGCGTTAATGGCTATATCTATCCCCCCATGCTAGGTTAGCTAAAGGCCTAGGGTCATGTACTTTAAAAGTCTTAAGTACGGTGGACTTGCTTCTATTAGTACACTCCCTATTCGTCCGGGGCTGTCATGTTAGAAAATTCAACATCATTTACGACCCTTAATCACAGGAAAATTAATTGGCTAGATAGCCTCAAGCCAAAATTACCAGACATAGCAATTGCCAAGACATTAGAGGTCTTATAGTCCCACATAACTGCTTCTGCTTAAATGAACGACAAGGTCCTCAACTAGAATTCCTTGTATAGGTAGTATAGGATACGTAATAGCGACATGATTCCCTGGCTAGTAACTAACCAACCAATAGCTCGGACAGTAATCGTCGAGAAACAAGATGGCTCCAAATAATAGCGAGGAATCTTACATGAGTTGGATGATTATTCGTCAAGCATTGCATACTTATACGACGAAGGAGTCTAACTTTCATAAAATTGGCTGGTAAATATTCAAACTCTGCACACTGAAAAACACCATTATACCGCTTTAGCTAGAACAACTCTCAAGACAGACCCACAAGCCTTTATATACACCTCGGTAGGCGTGCCTCTGCTACCATCGCAAGTGATCTCTCCTTGGAGGGATTCTGCATCCACGATGGAAATATCAGGATTCTTCTGAACCTCGACCAGTTCCCCTTCGCGCAACTTCTCCACTTTATACGTGAGCTTTTTCTGGCATTCACCTGCGGAGTATGTTTTTGATCCGGTGGCATACTCGACTTGAATTTCGATCAGTCCTGCGGTATGAAGTGGTGATGATTCCCCGGGGCTGATTTCTCCGGATTTCATCAATATATTGGAATCAAGGGATGAGCTGTCGGAGATGCTGGATGCTTTTGATAGAGTTGACGAGGAGTCTGTCTGTGGCTCATGTGCCTTGTCCGCATTCTCGTTGATTAAACTCATCTCCACTTGTACCTCTTTCCCCTTTGATTCGCTGTGATTACTTTTGCTGCAAACACCATCCCCTACCTGAATTCCAACACTAGATATTGATTGCATCTCTTCTCGTTTCTCAACGACCGCAGGAGTCGGAGGTTCCTCGATAGGCAAGGTAGATGTAGACATCCCATGAAGTAACACCGACAGTGTGCTCTCGTTCGTATCCGAGTGAACGTATTTCTTTCTTGTCACGAGCAGAAGTTGAATACTCTCCCTCATGTGCATTTGCAAACGTCCATTAAACCCATTTGCAAGATCTGGAACAGCAGGTCTTGTGAGTAGCGGCAAACGCCACCCCGGATACAGTTTCCCATGGCACTTCGGCGTGTACATTTTGCCATGCGATAAGATGAACGCATTACACAACCAGCAGGCGTCCTTGCTCGACCGGATCACGCGAGGCCAGAGACGGATGTTATGCGCGGTCAGCTCACAATGGTAGATGAGCTGGACTTCAGCGTGGATCTTGGCTCCCTCCAACGTCTTTTTCGCTTGCTGGGAGAGTCTCTTGTTCCCTTGTAGTTTGGAGACACCCAGAACCTGGTAGATCCGTGCAAGTCTGTCACGGTATGCTATAAGCTCTTCTCTCTCATTGACTACCTGTTGGATCGTGGGGCTGTAGTTGTTGTTTGGTATCCTGGCAAAGGCCTGATTGGGTAGATCTACTGTGACTATCTGCATTTTTCGGGTCAGGGGGAACTTCTTGGCGATGCGGCAAAGGAATCTGGCTGCTTCGCGATATCTTGCGACTTTGCCGAGTATATTTACCAGACTAACTTTCAACGACGGACATAATGTGCTATCAGGGATATTGCTGAGTAAGGCATTGATGTCCCCTATTCTCCATAGCTGGTACACACCTTCCACTAATCTTTCTAGTTGAGAGTTAGTCTGGTAGTTGGTCCACATGTCTATCAATCGTATGACGTCTCTAGCTTGCTTTAAGAACGATTGTACCAAGAGTGATAGCTGCGGGTTCTGGTGCACAGGGCTCTTGGTACCACGAAGCCCCTCTAGCACGATCTGGATGGCATCCTTGGTTGCTTTCTTTTTTGCGTTCCTAGAGTCCTTTTTGAGCCGCATACGATACAGGATGCGACTCGAACACATGGAGATGATTGCCGTAAATAATCTCTCCTCAACATCCGAAGAACTATCTTCGTTTATGCTGTTAATTGGATATTCTCGGACTATCAAAAGACACGGACCAGGTTAACCAATAACATACCTTCGACTTGATCCATAAGTGCGAATATCCCATTAAACCTCAGTTTCAGATCATCAAGTATCTGTTTCCCATCGTCTGCACTAGCTTTGTTCACTGAGAGTAGAACCTTGATTCCTTTTGCCCCAGGGTTCTCCTCGATGCAAACAGCCGGTATGGTATTAGGGTCATCATTTGGGTGAGCTAAGAAGGCAAGTATGCCAACCAGGCTCTTCTCCTTGTCAAAAGGCAATGTGTAACCCGCCCGTTGACTGTGATAGTCCTCGACTGGGTTGGAGAAGGGTGACGATAGTGTCGAGAAGCGCGACGATGCTTCTGAGTGCAGGAGATGCAGCACTGCGATATTCTCTGCGCAGGCAATGGCTGCTGCTTGCGGGGTCATGGTAGCTTTTGCCATCATGTGAGCTCATGGCTTAGGTGAATTACTTCTACAATACGAGCTCTTGCTAGACGATATGAAAGAAAGTAGCACATGGCACTAGATCGTAGATTCAGATTAAAAAAATAAATAACATTGAGCTCATAAGAAGAGTAGCGATCCTGAACAACTAGAACGCAGCAAAAGCACGTCTCACTCTCCCGAGTTCTATGGTCGGCCTCCCGCATGGCTATTGCAGCCTTGATGCCTAGAAAGTTCAGAGACGATTGGGCTTTGGCAGTCAGGTAACTATTAGGCGCAGGAATACTGAGCCTTGAATACACCTATAATGCATGACGTGCCATATCTTTATTCACATGTCTTTTTAGCTTCAGGCCAAACCAATTACTAAGTAGAGATCGTGACGAGCTTCGAGCATTAGATTATTTTATGTTGGCGTGAGTCGAAGTCTTGAACCTACGTTGGCCTCCTGCTCCTGCAGCTGCTGCTGCATCAGGCCTGTAATGGTGATTTATGGGTACCTCTAGCGGAGTCTACCCCACGCCTTGGCGACGACATTACCCACTTATTATGTTAATTCCCGCTTGTAAAAACAAGATTATTAATATTATTGTTTCGAATTAAAATGTTATCGCTTTACTTACGAATTTTAATATATTAAAATTACCTTTTTTAAACTTATATATTTAAATTAATATAAAAATTATAAAATTATAAAAAATATTATAATAATTATTTTTAATAATTTTATTTATATATATTTATTATAAATTTATAATTATTATATATATAAAATTAACTTTATAAATATATTAATATAAATATTAATAACTTATTAAATTTTATTAATATATAAAGTATAATTAAATATTATTAAAAAGCTTAAGTTTTATATTTATTATTAAATATAAAAGTTTTTATTTAAATAATTAAAATAAATTAAATTATAACTTTATAACTTTATTTATATATAATAAAAGCTTTAAAAACTTATTATTTTTTAACGAATATTACATTTACTTTTATTATTATTTTTTATTATTTTAATTATTAATATCTTTTTATAATAAAATAATTATTATTTTAAAATTATTATTATTTTTATTAATGCTTTTTTTTAAATATTTTTTTATATATTATAAGTTAATTTTTTATATAAATTAAATACTTTAATTAAAATAATAACTTTATCGTTATTAATAAATATATTACTTTTATTTTCGTTTTAATTTTTTAAATAATTTTTTCGTAAATAATCGTATTTTTTATATTTAAAATAACGCGATTAATTATTTTTATTTTATTTAAGTTTATTATTTATTTAAATTTTATAATTATCGTTATTATTATTACTTTTTTTATTTTAAAACTTAATAATAAAATTATTATATATTTAATTTATCGTTATATTTAATATTTATTAAATTATTTTTTTAATATATAACTTTTAAATCGTAATATTAATAATATTTTTAATTAAATAAACGAATATTATAAATTATTAATTTAAATTTATTAATATTTTAACTTTAATAATACGTTAAAATAAACGTTTAAATTTAATAACGTAATTTAATATTATTTATTTTTTATTTTATTTAATATATTATAATTATATTTATAAATTTAACTTTTATTTAATATTATAACTTTCGTATAATTTCTTTAAAGTTATATATATTTTCGTTTTTTTTAATATTTATAACGATAATTAAAAAATTATTTTTAATATTATTAATAATAATATTCGTAATTTTAACTTTATTAATTTTAATAAATTTATCGTTATTATTATTTTAAAATTTAATATTTTTTAAAATTATTTAAAAAAAAAATCTTTTATATTTTTTAATTATTATCGTTTTATAATTAATTTTTATTAATTATTTTAAAAATAAAGTTAATTTAATTTAAATATATAATTAACTTCGTTAATTTTTTAATTTCGTTTTTATTTTCGTTTTCGTTTTTTTTATTATTATTAATTTTAATTTTATTAATTAATAACTATTTAATTTAATTTTATAACTTTTTAATTTATTATTTAAATTTTTTTTTAATATTATCGTAAATTATATCGTTAATGTTTTATTTTTTTAATTATTAAATTAAATACTTAATCGTTTTATTTTTTTAATTATTAAGTTAAGTATTTAATCGTATTATTTTTTATAATAAACTTTTCGTTTTAAAAACCTTTTATAATTATCGTTTTAAATACGTAAATTTTAAATATATAAATTTTAAATATATTATTAAAAAAAATTATTATTATATTAATATATAAAATATAATTAAATATTATTAAAAAACTTAAGTTTTATATTCGTTATTAAATATAAAGATTTTTATTTAAATAATTAAAATAAATTAAATTATAACTTTATAACTTTATTTATATATAATAAAAACTTTAAAAATTTATTATTTTTTAATAAATATTATATTTACTTTTATTATTACTTTTTATTATTTTAATTATTAATAAATTTATAATAATTATTAAAAATTATTAAATAATTATAAATTTTCTTTATTTAATTAATTTATTTATAAAATTAAAATTATTTATTATAATATTTATAAAAATAAAAATAATTTTTATATATAACTTTATTAATAATAATTATAACGATATTTTTTATAATTTTATAACTTTTATATTAACTTAAATATTTAAATATAAAAAAGGTAATTTTAAAAATCGAAGCCGATTTTAAATGTATGTATGCTAAGGTTCGTAAGTAAAGCGGCGACACTTTAATTCGAAACGACAGTATTGGGCACATTTATGCAAGGACATGTTCAAATTTAAGAGCAGGAAACTGTTGAATTTTTAGAAAGTAGTATCATAGAACCAGTTCCTCGCTAATGTAGCTATATCTATATTAGGATAATGACTGTCGTGGCGACAGGAGTCCGGTGTAAGCCTATTGCTGAGGGAAGTCTCTACTAGGTGCGTAGTACGTTCCATCACCACCTATTCTAGAGACTCCCAGTATGTCTCCCACGTAGATGGAGCCAATTGACAGCTATCAGCCTCCATTCTCACCTGCTCATCAGCGAGTGCTTCTTCCTCAGCCATTTCTTGCTTCAGTGCTCTGAATTCCTGCTTTGCGATCTCGTCCAACCTCTCCTCTTCTTGCACCGGATTTATGTCCCGTGAACTCGTTCCGTCCTTAGAAGTGTTCATGCCCATGATGTCTGTCATCATATCTGCAGCACTTGTCGCCAACTTTCGACACACCGTCACGGTTTCTTCTTCTTTACTGGCGTCCAGCAATTGCTGCATTGTCGAAATGTTGTCTTCAACAACACTAGGCGACTCGGCAACATATCTGAATCTCCTGATCAAGAACTTCCAATCCTCTAGACAATAAGGGGATAGCATGTTGCGTAGGGTTTTCCACATTCGGGCTGCACAATTTGGTTGTAGGGCGTCGCTACCCTCCGATACGCTTGTGGCGTCAGTATCGTGACTCTTACTTGTGCTGTTGCTCGTCATTGAAGCCACGCTTGAGCCATCGGATTTCACGCTTGAGCCACTAGATTTCCTCGTAGCCTCTGCTACGCTAATATTCTGGCTATCCTCCGCAAGCATAGTTTGCCTGATATCCGTGTCCTCATTGGTTCCAGTGATCTGAAAGTCAATCGCACGGCTACTGTTGCCTGAATTTTCGCTTTTCTCTGACCCCTGACTGGAGTTACTGGAGTCATTAGATTTCCTCGAATCCTGACTGCTATCCATAGTTTGATTCTCGCCCATGGCGTCAATCTCATTGGTGCGTTTATTAACACACGTGTTTCTGTCAGAGCCCTTTCTAGTTTTATTGACGGTTAGAGTGTCGTTGTCGTTGGGCGCCGTTAGAATTTTTGTAGATAAACTATGAGCAGTAATTCCAGCCGCGTTAGTAGATTGGTAGTGGTCTGTAGTCTGACTCGCGTTGGTGGCGTCATTATCATTTGTAGTCTCATCGACACAGGTAGATCCACTGAGGTTCCTCGTGCTCTCGTCCGTGGTATCATTATTGTTTGTAGGCTCATCGACACATGTAGACCCGCTCAGGTTCCTCGCATTCTCGTCTAGGGCGTCACTACCGCTTGTAGTCTCGTCGACGGGTGTAGGCCCGGTGGGATTCCTCACACGTTCACCAAGGACGCCCGTAGTCTTATCGATGCTTGTAGACTCGCTGAGAATCCTCGTACTCTCACTAGCAGCGCTTGTAGGCTCATCGACCTTTATGGCTGTATGGGCGTTTGTAGTCTCAATGCCGTCTGGACCCCGAGTGTCATCTGTAGGTGTAGCAACCTCGATGACTTCAGAGATGTTTCTTGTGTCCTGAGAACTAACTTTCTTAGCTTTCCTACCATGGGTGGGTTTAGTGGCGACCCTCATAGGCTGCTTGTCGGTCGCAGTGTCAAAGACGCTTGTGGCCTGGTTGTCGCCGGCTGGACCCTCCCACAGCATGAAGTATTGGTATAAAGTCGGACCAGCGAATTCAATCCAGTGTGTGGCTGCACGGACTGTCGAAACAGCCTTGTCGACAGAAATCGCGTGGCCGCATCCATCACGGTGCCATATGTCATCATTACGTTGTAACAGATCATAAATAGTCCACTGGAAGTAAGTGGTCCAGGATTCAACTCTAGCTTCAAATAGTCGAGCAGCAAAAGCGTGGATATTCTCTAGTCTGCGTAGAATGACGGGAGAATCTGTACTCATTCTCTCATAGTAAAAACGGGGATCTGTTTATACCCCAACGAGGTAGGTATCTTTGTCAGCCTTTTTGGAATATGCTGGGTATAACCGTATGATGGAAGGATGACTCACCCGACAAAGCTCTTCTCATTTCGCTATCAAGTCCAAATTCCGACGCCCACGACGATATGAACTAAAATGATGACATGTCAGAAGGGTATACTTCCCACAACACAGGCATTGGGATAAAATAATTGCGACAGTGGGTTGTAGGGTAAGTAATCAATACTCACTTTGCCTGCCTCATCCTTGACGTAAGGCATATTCGCAAGCTCGACTACTAGGTCGACCAACTGACCTTGTGCTGGATGGTTGTATGGAATCTGCTTCGCAATGCCTATAAAGAACCCCCAGGCCTCCACAAGCAACATGTCGGCATTCTTGTAGACTAGTGCGACCTTGAGCCTTTCTTGATTCCAAGGTGTTAGGCTATCAATCCTAATTGCAGCCGACCTTGGGGACATTTCCTTCTCAGGATCTAGATACTCAACAATGATCTCGAAAACTTGCTTCTCGAAATCCCAAGGGGGTTCCGAAGGACCAGACGCCGTATAACATATGCTTAGTCCTTGGGCCTCCATTGTGTGGTGTGATTCCGATGATGCTACGGAGAGAACTTAGGATGACTGCAGATGCGTCTAATGAAGACTTTGGGTTAGGATAGTTGCCTCCGTAAGAGGAAGATTGAAATAGGAAAGAGCGTTGATGAATGATTGAAGGGTATTTGTATTGACAAGGGCTTGGTGATATCGAAAAAGACTGTTTTTGTGATAACCTTGAAGTTGTAGTAAAGGGTGGAATCTTGGGACACCTTAGGATATTTTCAGAATTAACAAAAGGAAGTGGGAGAGGTCAGGTGGTGTGACAGTATTGTATGGATTAGGTAAGCGTTTATGTATGTATGTACGTATGTACGTATGTATGTACGTATGTATGTACGTATGTAGGTAGTTCAAATCATGTGTGCAATATACGTATGGTAGTACGTAAAAGATAGGGCAACTACATACATGCATGTAGGTACCATCGATACCTAATAGCTGCCTATGTAGATACCTAGCCCAGTGCAGCAAACATCTAATCATGTGTGTGTATGTAGTACATAATCTACTTAGTATGTACATGTAATGCTAAACAGATAAGTACACATGCATATTCTCGATGGTTATTGAATCCATTCCAGCCTTGTTCACCAAGAGAATGGCTCCTTAATTACACAGAGTTGATCTTTGTGACATGTTAATTCTAATATTATCTGTAATATATCAGTATTTCACGAATTTTGATAATAATTGCTAAGTTAATTTCATATGTGACTACTAAGCACGTTATATATAGAGGCCTGTTTATTGCTACAGATTAACACCATCTGGGAAAGAGGGCAAAAATTAAGTAATGTTTGGTAAATAAACTGCTATACTATATTTACAAGGAAATATTAATGTCAATTCGTCTATTTAAATCTGTATAAGTCATCTCATATGCAGTCGTTGCAAGGGTCCTAGGTATTACTGAACCTCCCCCAAGGTGCATGCATTAGGAATATGTTAAGGTACCTAGCAATGCAATTAGATATCCTACCTAGTAGCATACGCATGGGTATACATCAGATGAAAGACTAGGAGTAACTGCCGGGAGAAATTGACCTACACTTTATTTTACAACCATGGGCGTGACCACAGTATCCAGTAATACCTGCCATCCCAATCCAAGTCTAACCAACCTGGAACAATATCTACTCTCCTTACCTTACTTAGTTGACGTGTGTTATTCCCGGCATAACACTCTTGCCTATTGGTGTTCATCACTGGGCTTCTATTCTACACGATACTTATTCACCTGAACTTGTGTTAACCCCAGCACAACACTTATGCTTATTCGGATTTCTTCTTAGGGTTGGCTGAAGTTTGTTGTGCTTGAGCTAGAAGATTGAGTCGAAGTTCACTACGCAGAGTTTCAAACGGACGCCTAAAGGGCCCAGTGCAATTTCAAGAGTTTCATAATGGCAATTAAACGATGAGAAAGGCTATAAACCTACAGAGAGCTCGAAGAGAAGCTAGATAACCTAGTACAGCTGGCAATCATGTTATTAGTTGTCACAGATGCATTTCATCCCATGCAACATACATTTCCTATTCCTGGTAACCACTCCATTTTCAGTTGAAACCTATAGTTACCCTCCTCAATAACCTCTATATCACATTCGCCTGAAAGCTGTTGTTTTATTTGGCCGAACTGCCTTCATTTAAGCAAAGTATACCTGAAACTAAGATCCTATACAGGCAGGTCCGAATCATAGAAACTGTTCCAACCATCGTCCCTAGCAAAGACCGATTCAAATGCCAAGGATTGTTCCATAACACACCAGCTATAGCCAGCCTCATACTGTCCCTTGCATAATTCTCATTGATATCACCTTCAAATAGCATCGTTGGCATGTTTCCTAGTGCCCGTATGCTGACTCGACGGTCACTGCATGATGTTGTTGAGGATTAGTTGTCCAACCTTATGACCATCCGAACTGGTCGCCGTCATGTCGACCGAGCAACCACTGACGCGAATGTCCCAGTGCCACTCGAAGACAGGAAACTTCTCGTCTTGGGTGTTTGGCAACTTTGGTAGGTCCTCGATCTTGACATGTGTTTTGAGCGCAGTGTGACCAATAAACACCACATCATCATCTACCTCTTCGTGCATGCTGAACTCACGATCTTCGCTGATTCTCGTCGGTGGGTCCGGAAGTATCGATTTGTATACTCGAACGTTGTGTCTGTAGGAGCCTTGAGCTTTCTGGAGAAATGTCATGCTGTAGGACAGGTTGTTCTCCCCAGACTCCACCTCCTGGCCGCGTTTGATGGGCCAGTGTACCCGGTTAGCCGACATGTACTCGGAGCGGCCCTCATCCCAATATCTGTCCTCGACGAGGTGACGTTTCGGGTTGAATGGTTCATGGCTACTCCAGCCATAGCTATATCTTGCTCGCCGAGTTGACGGCTGGATATTGGCACCGAACTGGACTGCTCCACGGGAGACGCAGGACCAACTTTTTTTTATTAAAGTTAGGATCACATTGGAGTAGAGAGAAACGAGTAAAGGGGAGGAAATTAGGTGTCTGATACCACTTACGGTGCGCTGTGAGTTGACTGGATGAGTTGAATGTTCTTGTCGTGACAGGGGCCGTCACGAAGGGTATCGCGGATGTAAGGGCATCTACCGAAACCGCCGACTAAGAAGACGAACTAGGACACATATTAGCGATATAGACGATCTTTTGCCATGGCATTTTCCTGTTACCTTGGGATAATTGTTCGTTTCTTTCTTGATGAGTTCAAGCTGGTTATTCACCAGGTCTTTGATGCCTGGCATGACCGACTTTTCAAAGCAGTCGGCAATCTGTTTCTTGTTCAGGTTGACCTTTCCGTCCACTATGGTATCAACGATCCATTCCCCGTCAGTATTGTCGAAGCTTGGTTTGATCGAGTACTCCCAGCTCTCGTCGAGGATTCTGCTCTGGAACTTGGCGAGGCTCTCCCATTTCTGGAGACCAAGGTAAACCTTGATGTAGTCCTCGAACTCCCTGTCTAGGAGTTTTGCGCCATGGAATGATCCTGTTCTTGTTAGTTTGGAATAGAAATAGACATTTAAAGTATGGCCGTAACATGAAGCCATATTAAACGTACCATCTCCTTCGACAACCTCACGGAATTTAAGAAATGGTTTGACTTCATCAATCACGTAGCTTATAGCATCCTATGTTGGGTAGGTGACATGTTAGCCTAAATCTTGTGACGTCGATGGCTGGAACAGGATACGATAGCAGCCTCAAAGACGTGACCTACAGCAGTACCTCCTACGATGGATATAATCATTGTTAGTTTAGCCCGTTGCTTAAATGGTATGGAAATGTGTGGGGGACAGAGGTACTGACCTCCGAGATCCAGGATCACCAGGCTGTCTCCACGCTTCACGTCAGGACGTTCCGGGACTACGGTGAATATGGTGGAAATAGCTGCCGCTTCGGGCTCGGTTACAAAGCTAAGCACTGTCTCCCCAGAGACACGAGCATCGCGGATGCCAGCAAGCTCTGCAGCCTTCGCCATCTTCTTGAGCGCAGGTTCAGGCCAAATAGCTGGGACTGTCAAAACGACGGTCAAGGGAGCAGCCTCGGCAATTGTGCCAAGCTCTCTCTCCATCTGCTCTAGGGCGTATTCCCATAGCAGGCGTACTGTAGAAAGACTCCGTTGTCAGTTCGACGATTTCATCTCCACGCGTGTCTAAGTGAACCAGTCGCAATAATGACCACTTACAGTAATCACCGACGACAGTCGTCACATCCTTCTTGAGAACCGCTAATTTGTTTCTGGGAATCTTGGTGTTCTCAGAGCCTCGGAGCTTTTCGCCGAGGTCCGATTCCTCAACAAGGAGGAGTTTGAACCATTCGATTGGGTCACCCTCCTCAGGGACCTCGTAGCCCCAGAGAATGTCTCCTGAAGGCTTATACCAGATTTTGGTAGGGACTTTGACCCGCTCGTAAGGGCTTGCATTCCTGACTCCTCGCCATTGGGAGATGACGGAAATGTTGTTAGGCCGCGAATCCTCTCTAACATGGGCGTAGGCAACCCCAGAAAAGCTAGGAATAGTGAGCATCAGTTGTCGAAGTTAGGTGCCAGCTGATGGGATCAAATGTATTACTTACGTTGTTCCAAAGTCAATGCCTACAATAAGTCTCGTAGGCTTCGGGGGAGGCATCTTGATGATGGCCAATGGCAATGTTGAGTAACAGGGAATGTGATGGTTTCCTTTGAATAACAAGTGCCTTACAAAATGACCGGGTCGATTATGTTGATCGTGGTTAAGGGGGATACAGATTGCACAATCAAAACTGCAGTTATGAGAGAGGGGATGACTGGCTTCCGAGTTTGTTATTGGATTGAACCACGAAGGCCTCTAGGAAACACCATGGAAGGTTGCGAATTCTGGTCAACCTGAAAGTAAAAGAAAGACCAATACTAGATCGTGATTAATCGGGAAATTTAAATTAATACAGAAACCCGGATGACCACTTTTAGGTGTATGTATTGTTTTTGGTTCTTTCCCTTTACTCTTCACATTTCATCTCGCAGCCTAAATTTTCCATACGTACAAGAACAGCTGGGTTCCACGTCTTTTGCATCTTTACTTCAACCCGACGCAAATCCTACGAGGGCGCATTCATGTACCCCCGTAGTCAAGGACTTTCAAACTGAAGACATTAATATCAGGCCTAGAAGTCAACAACACATCCACACTGCTTGGTCCATCACAGACTACCTCAATATTTGAACGCCGAATATTTCTAGCATCTCTAATATTATTCACCATATCACTGTTCTTCATTCTTCAGATCACCTACGTTGGGTATTACAACGCAACCAGATGGATACTCACACCCATGATGACCTACGCGGTCAGTTTGACGGTCACTCTTATGCCCGGCAAACCGGCCAGAAGAGACAAGCAGAGCAGGACGATCCCTCATCCTTGCTGAATGAAAATAAACCAGGCCACAAGCACCTCAAGCAAGGACAATTGGACGAGTCTGGCCCACTTCGCTGCCCCTACCCGATCAGCAGCCAAGAAAACACCTTTCACGATACTCATGGCGGGCCTCCCGCAGCAATGAGACCCATCACCTATTCCACGGCACATCAAACCGGCACTAGAGAATGCGGTATACCATCCCAGCAGCCCTATTATCCATCGGCGAGACATCAAGGTACTAGTATGGGTCTGAGTAGCGAATTCACTGCTGGTGAGGCACTCTCAGAACCCCATGATGCCCATTCCAGCAACCTTGGAACCTTGAAAGCACAAACCCATGTTTTGCAGGATGAGGATCACAAGTCCCAGAAGGGAGAGTCTGGTCGACCCGACAACGGAGAGGGAAGATTGCCAGATGAGCATGACTACATCAGGGTATATAGCGAGAACGAGATGCTGCGCAAGGAAAACGCGACGCTGCAAAAGAATATCGAGAAGTTGCAAGGCCAAAACGGGAAGCTTCTTAGTGAAGCTCTTGATTTACAATCCTACAAACCGAATCAAACCGCCGATGAAGAAGATATCATTCTCCAATGGAATATGTTGAAGAATGCAATCAACAATCTGGCCACACAGAAGTTTCATGGCCACCCGCTGAAGCGTGCCCTTAGAGAGCACCAGGACACATTCAAGCTCTTAACACCTAATTTTGATCACTACTTGACAAAGGGTGCCAAGCCATTGCTCATCGAAGCGGCCATATGGCGGATGCTAGTGGGTGAACTTCTAGGTAATCCAATCCGCGTCTATCAGGCTGCAGCCAGTGATACAATTCGGATTATTGAGCGGGATAACAGAGGTGAGCACTTATCCTTCCACCAAGACCCTACCATAACACTTACTAATATAACTATCAGACAATCCCACGGTGGACAGAAAGACAACACTACCGTTGTACTACAATTGGCGAGCGCACACAGGACAGTTGCTGGGTAATATTTACGGAGACAAAGGCAATTTTGAAACCGGAGGACAACATCACACCGAGCTCGCCAACGAAATGTTCCGTTTTTTTGGTCGCTACTCAAGCCATGTCGACATCCAACCTCTGAAGCTACAATTCCTCGGAATCATTGAGAAAGCCGCAGTATTGGCGAGATGGATGGCAAAAAGTGAATATCGATATGTGTGCTACCTACGAGACACTCGGCGTAAATGGTACGGCATGGCCGTGGATGAGACTGTGATGGAAGTCGAGGCCGAAAATCCTTCCGGGGATGGGAAGGTGGAGCTTCTGGTCTCCCCAGCCTTATTGAAGTACAGACTGATTCCAGAGACGGACAAGCAAGAATTCAAGGTGGTAGTCAAAGCCCGCATCTGCTGGTGAGGAACAATTGGAATGGTGTCACTTTCCCCCAACGATGGGAGAAGATAAGAGATTCCTACAGAGATATTTCGCTTCGAAACAAAACGTAAACACATTGGCTTTACATCGTCCAGGGAAGTTGAGGCTTTCATTGTGTACTTAGCTAGGTAGAGCTTCTAAGATATTCAAAACATTCGACCACACAATATGTAGCTCGAAACTAATCTCGATGTATATCACAGTATTACGACAATCCGTAGCTTGAATATAGCACTAATCATTCAGGTCGACGTGTTGCTGACGGGGTCACATCATGACTACGCAATGTAACCGATAAGCATGCACTCTTACCGACATCATTCAAGTCTAGTCTTAAGCAACGTATGAGAAATCGGAAATTTGGAGACTTTAGCTATGAAGGCGTATGCTCCATTGTAGTGATGCCGTGTCTTGATGCGCCGATACATTCGTGCAAATGCAGTACATACCCCAGGAAGTCAAGTTGGAGGATCATGCATGAAGTCGTCGTAGCGTAACATCACGTGGCTTGTCTCGTCGACTAAGAAATACGTACTTGAGTACCGGTTGATTGATGGTCCCTCCAAAAGCTAAATCTCTCAAGAGCGTGATCGGTGAAATAAAGGGAGAACAGTGAGTAATATGTCGCGCGTATTTGGGGAGATCTGTAGATCTTTCTACAAGCGAAGATAGTGCCTTATCTATGTAGATGTATGCAGTTAGCTATGCATGGCAAGCCACTTAGATGTACGAAGAGATACTATACATCAAATGATTCAACCGGTGAAAGATGATTGGAGTTTCTTGTGTGTTATTGTCTACTACCCAGTTTCAACTGTCATTATTCTGCTCTTCGAACCATTGATACCAAAATGAATGTCACTACAATGAACCTTTATAGGACATCAATGATTGTTATTCATGATATTAAGTTCCCCAGGAATTACGTACCTTATCATCTACGTCTCAACACCATGTTTTAGAGTCGATAACGTCGACTTGTATGTAGCACAACACAGTGTCTCGGCTGTTATCTAGTCATGTTGTACGACACCTTCATGTCTTGTACACTTTCCGATCCGCGGAGGTTACATCGAAGGAAGGCACGAACACTACCCTAGTTTACATATGAATCGTGTATTATTGGATCGTAGTCTTGATTGATCAATCTCGTTATGGCTGTCCCTCGTCCATAAATATAGCGCATGTAGCTAGGGAACATCGGCAGCCCCTCCCGAATAAATGTCAAGGATACATGAGACATGGATGTGCATCCATTCGTGTACTCTCATGATGTACATAAGAAGACATATTTCCACTGACCTCGTTCTGTTCGCGTCTCAACAAATTTATCTAGGCAAAATAAAGAAAAGACTTGACTTGACCAGATCCAACGTCAAAAGCCATGGCTGAAATTGAGAAAATACCCATTGAGTCGGCTACCACTCCCGAGCCAAAATTACTTAACAGCAGTTTTTCGTCGGCATCGGTTCAAGCTACCACCAGCCATCTCGAGTCAGGGGTGGTATCTCTCGATGAGCGACGAGCTATAACACGAAAACTTGACATACACATCATACCTGTAGCAGTAGTGTTATACCTTGTCAATTTCTTAGACCGAAGTATGGCAACCTGCTAGACCACACCACCCTTTTTCACGGTAGTGAATCTAACCACGTAGTGTAGTTAACATCGGGAACTCCAAGCTATACGGCATTGAAGAAGATCTCGGCCTCTTCGGGAACCAGTACCAAATCTGTGTCGCCGTCCTTTTTGTCCCGTATTGTGTAGGTAGAGCTGGACTAACAGCATAACTGCCGCCTGCTAATTACCATCTAGCTACTAGAGGTTCCTTCCAATCTGATTATCAAGAAAGCCCAACCAAACATATATCTCGCATGCATCGCCGTATCATGGGGCATAACCGCCACACTGACGGGAATATGTAGGAGTTACGGGGGTCTCATAATCATTCGCCTGGTATTGGGAACCGTGGAAGCGGGATTGTACCCCGGTCTGATCATCTATCTCACCATGTTTGTCCGTTCTTCCAAGTTCCAACCTCGATGATACACATACATATATACCTACCATCATCTTCCACCGCAGAAAACAATCAAGGACATGACCTAATGAAGATCGCTCTACAGTACACCAGAAAACAACTTGGAATCCGTCTAGGCTACCTCGGCATCGGATCCGCCACAGCCGGCTCGGTAGGCGGGCTCATAGCCTACGGGGTGGGGTTCCTCGACGGCGTCGCCGGGCTCCGAGCCTGGAGGTGGCTGATGATCATCGAAGGTCTATAAACATACATATTTCATTGCCAAATTACTGATCTAACTTAACTACCTACAGGAATCCCATCAGTCCTCATGGGCATCACAACCTACTTCATCCTCCCCTCCAGCATCTCCCGCGCGAACTTTCTAAACGAAGAAGAGCGCGCTCAGCTACTATCCCTCCGGCGCTCTGACGCGGGGGAATCCCAAAGCGACGAGGCATTCCACTGGGCGGACGCGAAGGAGGGCATGCGCGACTGGCAGTGAGCAACATCCAGAGTCATTTAGACCCACTCACCCACCCTCATCTCACCACCTGTGGCATTTCTGGTGCACGCTTGTTTATCAGCATTAAACAGAAATTCTTGTTCCCAAAAACACGATCTAAAGCCGCACCACCAAATCATCATCATCTCCAGGTAGAGCAAGTAGCTAACTCCACATGACCTAGAATCTGGGCGTTCGCCCTGACATCATTCGCGCAAGACATCCTGCTCTACGGGCTGACGACCTTCCTCCCGACGATCATCCGCAGCCTAGGGCGGTGGTCGTCCGTCGAGTCGCAGGCCCTGACCGCCCCCGTCTACGCCGTCGCCATCGGGACGTACCTGTGCGTGGCGCACCTCAGCGACCGGGGCCAGAACCGCGGCGTCTACGTGTGCGGGTTCGGGGTCGCCGCCGCCGCCGGGTACGGGATGCTGGTTGCGAACAGGGGGCCCGCGGCAAGCTACACGGGCTGCTGTCTAGCGGCGCTGGGCCAGTACGTCCAGGGCACGCTGTCCATTGCGTGGCTGGCGGGCAACGTGCCGCGGTACGGGAAGCGCGCCGTGGCGAGCGGGCTGCAGATATCCGTGGGAAATTCTGCCGGGATTTTGGTGCCCTTCCTGTACCCGAATAAGGATGCGCCTACGTACTACACCGGGTACGCGGTCGCGATCGCCGCTGCTTTGGTCTCGGTGTCGGTTTCCGCTTTCTTGTCGCGCTACTATCGGAGTGTGAATCGGGCGAGGGCCCTGGGTAAGGAGGATTGGAAGTTGGAGGGTAAGACGGAGGCGGAGATTGCCGGGATGGGCGATGCATCGCCGAGATATGTCTACGTTCCTTGACGGGATGGGTGGGTGGATGCTAGACATGGATGTCTGTCTGTCTGTCTGTCTATCTACACGACTACTGTTATATGATGTGTATAGTGCATCCTAGCATGCACAGAAGGCGGGGAAGATCTCTTTTTGGACTACTTGGCTGCATGGGGTCCAGAAAGGCGGGACGTGGATACTACTACATATGTTCTCATTATTTTCAGTTATGTAGGATCTTACTATATGTTGTTGACTTCTCATCCTCTAGTTGTTAGTTATTTGTCGTAGAAGCTAATCTTAGTCCTCGATGTTCAATCTGTTCGTCATGAATCTACGGAAAATTGTTATCTACCCAGAACCTCGTGCATAACAAAGTGAACAAGTGAGTGAGCTTATCCCCGAAGATAGCGAGTCAGGTGAGACACCAAGACTCATGTTACACGACATAATAGTGTGGTCTGGAGACCCGATTTCGATTAAGATCGGTAGCTCCCGGAGAGACTTGGATATCTGACTGCAGATCTCACGTAGTACCAACCGCCTATGTCGGCAATGGATAGGTACATGATGCTAATCTTTCGTACACAAGATACCTACATGTAGATACTCAGTACCTAAGTATAGGTAGACATAACTATGTATACTAACAATATAGTTAGTCCGATGCGACGGGTAAAATCTCCCCTGCCCCTCAGAGTAGCACGAGGGGCCCAAACCAGCTCCCGCCCAACCCCGACAATTCTTTCCGAGTGTTTGGCCAAAACTCAAACTAATATCTAAGCTGAACCAATCATGTGTCCAAATTTCCAAAGTATTTTCCCTTTAGGGCAACACGCTGGTTTAGGTGCACCGGGGAATTATTTGGCTTGGCTTTTTTGGTGGATATCAGCGTGGTCTAGTGCAACTCATGCAAACAACTACATCGTCTGTTATTGTTATCCATTTCTATAGAAGCTACCTAGGTAGTCTACGTAGTGAAGTTATCGAATGCCAGTATTTCGTAGGTAGACAATAAACTCGATAAACTCGATATATAGGAGGCATCTGTATTTTGAAGCACGGATGCGATCATACAATAAAAACCAAAGTACGAATACTACCCAGCGATGTGCGATGCAAGTAATAGCAAACAACTAGACAGACATACCTGCCCATCAGCACGGGCAAACTCAATGGCAGCGGTGACAAGACCTCCGCACTCAATTAAAGAAATCCACAGTACGAAGTATCCTGCAGGAGATCGAACGATTTTAACATGAAACATATATATCGGTGACTAAATCCTAGCACATCGAAATCTCAGAGATATCGATGGGACCTCGAAGTGGGAGAAGGGGGAAAAAGTGGTTAGGGGCATTGAATTCTGCACAAAAGCCTCGCCCCCTGATTTTCTGGTTCCAGAGTTCTGAAAATGAGGGCGGCTGGGGGACGGAAATGTGGGGCGATTGGACTGCCACGCAGCACATCAAACAAAATTCAGCCAATCAGAACCCAGTAAAGCCCAGCCCCTAAATTTCAGTATAATACGAGAAGCACAATACGCTTTTAAATCGTCTTCGACACAAAAAAAAACTTTCCAGATTTTTTCCCATTCTCATTCCTGATCAAATCTCACAGTACTCGAACATTTTATTTTGATCTGATACACTTCATTCCATCAATTGAAAGGAATTTGTTTGGCCTAAATAACTACCTACCTAAGCTAGGGAATCATGAACGTGGCCGCCCGAGTGCAGTATCCCAGCGCCATGACGCCACCAAGCAGCAAGACATCCCGCGGTTACCACCAATCGTCGTCGTCGCGGGATTACGACTTCGACGAGCGGGCGCTGAACTACCCCAAGCCCAACCCTCACTTCGACAGCCACGATGATTTCTACGCCTTCTTGGAGAACAACCGGTCAGGCGACATCGTCAACCCGGCCCACCTCGCAGCAGCGGCCGGCATCCCACCGCTCCAAGCAGCCCAGCAGCAGCAGTCGCAGCCCCACATCCGTCACCAGCAGCAACGGTCAAATGGATCCAATGGGGGGATCCCACCACCGCTAGCAGCAAACCAGGACCCATCGCGGCCTCCCATGTCCGGCAGCAGCAGGCAGCGACCACCTTCGTACTCGGGGTCCGGGAGCCAGTCTGAGGAAATGCTCGTTGCTAAGAGCGAGGCGGCCAAGAAAGCACACCGCCAGCAACAACAGCAGCAGCAGAACGGCCGTCGGCCTACCAAGCCGCCCTCCTCATCCTCTTCGTCTGTACCGCAGCAGCAACAGTCTTCGCGGCCGGGAAGCAGCAGCAGAGCCGGCGGCAGTAGCGCAGACTACGCCAGCAACCAACAGCAGACGAGTCCGAAGAGACGGCCGGTCTCCTCATCTGAATCAAGCCCCACCGCTGCCGCTAACCCCAACGCCAATGCCAACAGCAACAGCAACGGTGCAGGGATCCAGCGACTGAAGACGCCCAGCCTGATGGACTCGGTGCTGCACCCTCTCGACCAGAAGGTGCGCGAGTACGGCGAGCTGATGCGGCGCGAGCAAGAGCAAATGGACCGCCTCGACGAGGAGCTACGGATGCTAGCCGAGCGACGCGCCGAAGCCGAGGCGCGCTTCCTGGAAGCCAAGGGCAAGCACGATGATTTCCAGCGGCGGCACGAGGACGTCGAGCGCGCCATGCGCGGGGAGCCGCCCCTAGCGAGGGAGCCTTTACCGCAGGCGCAGGCGCAGCCGCCACCACCGTCACAGGGGGCGGCGGGATTGGGGATTGGGGGACCACCGCCGAATATGCGCCAGGAGCGGTTCCCTAGACCCGCTAGCTATCATCCCCACCCCCACCATGACGACGAGGACCTGACGGATGATTCGGAAGACGACGACAGTCGGCCGAGACCGCCGGCGGATCGCCGCGTGCAGTCCCAGCAGTCGTTTGGGAGACCGCCGCATCAGAAGAAGGGGGGGTTCCGGATGAGTCTTTTCGGGGGGCGATGAAGGAGCGGGCAATTAATGAATGGGTGGGTGGATGGATGGATGTGTATTAATGGGAGGGGTGGATGATACGAATGAGTTATTGGTGCGATGATGACAAGGGATTACGATGATTCTTTCGGCTGTATTAATCTTTATGTTTATGGGGCATATACAAAAGGGAGTCTGCTATTATTAGGTAGGAAGGGAAAGGGATGACCGTGAATGGGTAATCGGATGATCATTGTGGGTTGTACGGCGGTGGAAGATCTTCCTCCTGGGTCTTTGTGGGTTCCTTTGTTAGGCAAAATGATAGGGCGGCTTGCTCGTATATTAATTGTATTTCCATCTGTGCCAGGCGCAGATAAAATATTAATTCAGTGATAACCAAATGTCTTCGGATATCTCTCTGTTCGTCTCTGTTTCCACCTGGTGTTATGACTGTTGTGTAGAGTTCGGGAATCTAGGCTGCAGTTCGAATTTATAATATCGCCACATCTTAAACCCTCATAATACGTGCTCAGCCACGATCATCCTTCTGAGGCTCCTTTTCGTTTGGTCATGCTTCATCAGATTTGGTTCCCTTTTTTTTTTTTTTTTTGGAAATATATTTGCCCAGACGGATCATGATTCGACGACGCCCTTTTTCATCTACTTATTATCTTCTCCGGCCTACTCTTTAGCCAACGAAGTGACATCCTTTATATGCCAGCGTCTCCTGAAGAGTATGAATCCACTCCTTAAAGCACTGTTCCTTCCTCCATAAAGTTATCGTAATAAATATCAACGCCATAGAAGACATCACCCCAGGCACTAATTGCGACAACATCGGTTATATAGTGAATGAATACCCTTGCCACTGATAATTAGACGCAGTGCCGTCCCCCCTAGAGGTCATTCCTGGAGGATTGATGCATTTGCGGGTACACCTCCTCTGAACAACCTCATTCCAGTAATTGTTGTGCGCGAAGCTTGGTGGGTTTTCCATGACACTTAACATTATTGCGTGTTTCAACAGATTTAACCACTGTTGGATTAAAGAAAGAGAGGAATAATATGAAGTAAGTGCAAGGATAGAAGACCCTGCTCATAGTATCCAAGTATACAAGTCGATGCCTTGTCATGTCGATTAACCTTGAGGCTTCCAACCTACGTCCACAGTGATATCCTATGTAAGTAAGTACCGGCCTGTTGTGTGTACATACACTACATACAAGCACCATCTTTGTAACAGCATGTATAATAATAAATAAGGTATTGTAATTTTAACAAACCAAAAAAAGCCCGGGTGGTGTAGTAGGGCCAGCATACCACGACATGATGCGCTGCATTTTGAGGTGTCGGAGGGAAAGACCAAATATTCGTCTGACGTTGATCGTGGAGGTTCCTTGGTTCGAATCCTTGGCTGGGCAATTTTTTTTTTCTTTTTTCTCTTTTTTCTTTTCTCTTTTCTCTTTTCCTTTTCCTTTTCCTTTTCCTTTTCCTTCTTTTATTTCTTTATTTTTTCTTATCTTGTTTTCCTTCTTTTCCCGTCGTGTTCGCTTTAGTACTGGTGCTGCTAGCACTAAGCAGGATCGTTGGTGATGCTGCAATATTCGACGTTGTCTATCATTAGCAGTGGTAATAACGACGCAGAACTTTTGTCCATACAACATACGTAATCAATAGGAGCTGTTAGGTCTTGGATCTCTGTACATTCTTGTGGCCCAGAGCATAACATAGCAATATAAAGAAGATGTTGTCAATAATCCCACCGAGAGAGGTCATAAGTGTCTGAAGAGCCAACCAGCGCACTCTTGAGTTGCCATTCGGCATACCATCGAATCGAAAGCTTCTACAGATCTCCCACAACTCCAAGGATGTCGAAAATTGTTAAATACGCTACTGCACCAAAAGATAAGCTATTAAAAAAAAATCTTTATTATGCTTTATATCTGACAAAAATTTCTCACTCTCGAAAGAGCGCATCAATAACGTTCACGGTTACAGTAGTGGACTACTGGATAAGCCGTTCAGAGAACTGATAAGACGGGGAAATAAGTAACCATCTGTGTTTTCCAGACCTCCTGTAAGAGGTACCAAATGACTAAACGTTAATAACATGAACATGGCTATTAATACTAAGTGGTTATCCAGTTACATATAATATATATAGCTGTCGATCAATCGGCGTCAAAAACGATTCCTGTAGTAATAAATTCTACTGTTTCTTGTAAAGTATGACTGTACGGTCTATGGTAAGTAGTCAGTTTCTTATGACCTGAGCCTGTATCGTATTATGTATAGTCTTTGAAATGGTTTTATATTAACAGTCACATCGTCGTATATACAGTCCTCCTAGCTCTAGTGTTCGATATTCTGATAAACATATACAAAAGTATCGGCCAGTATACAATTGCCGGGAGGCATCACACAGATACCAATGATTCTCCAGTTATTCTCCGGCCGACCTCAAGCCAGCCAAATCAAAAACACTAGGTATACTCAACGCCAAATACCACTTGTCCTGCTTTAACTCTGGGTATCAATCAGGCGAGTCCTTTTCTCGATAAGCACAAATAAAAGATGATCCATCAGTAACCCTTTTCGTTTCTTTACCTCGATCTCTTTCTCCATGCCTCACCCCATCTCGGGAAGGGTGGTATCTTTTGTCCTTCTTCTCCTCTTTCAGGAGAAAGGGCTGGCGCTCCTCCCCCTGGGTTACGAAAACTCGTACTCCCCGGCAGCTCAGCAACGGGGCCCAACTCCCCACCCCTCCTTTCATGCCCTCCACGCGCATCACCACCCACCACCGCAGCAGCAGCCCCCGGATGATCTCCCAAACTCGGCACTACCGCGCTCCCCTCCAGTTCACTCCTCACTTTCCACGGCGTCGCCGCCCGTCCATCAGCTTCAGATACAGCCTGCCCATCCGCCTCCGGCACACCCGGGTGGTGCTTCGCTTTTGTCTTCTCACCACCACCACCACCACTGGCGCTCTCGATTGCCGACACGCGCGACGGTTGCCGCTTGCGTCGACGTAGGAAGAAGAGGACTACTGCGGCCAGGATGAGTATCACTCCGGCTGCGACGCCAACTCCGATGCCGATTTTGGCGCCGGTGTTAAGTCCCGAACTCGAATTGTCTGAGGGTGAGGGCGTACTGCTGTTATCTGTGCCGGTGCCGCTTGATGTCGAGGAACCTGGTCCCGTCTGAGTTACTGTCACGGTGTTGCCGCTGGAACCCGAACTTGGCGATGGTGTGTTGGTGCTGTTATCTGTATCGCTGGTGGTAGGCTGCGTTGTATCCGTGCTAGTTTGCGTCGATTCGTCGCTGGTAGGACGGCCGGAGCTCGGCGCTGATGCGGCGGTGGTCGTCTCGGCAGGTGAAGAGCCTGGTGCGGTGGGAACATATCCTACGAAGAATTGTATACTGTCTCCGGTGCTTTGAGGAAGTGAACATGTATTAGAGAGGCTGCTGGCGTCGCTGAATGCTATGGTGGCTGATGCTTCGTCGGTGCAGCTGCAGTAGGACCCCGGCTGGAGGGTTGAGGGGTTTCCCTCCTGAGAGCATGCTGCCCATACCCCGTCGCTGTTGTCGCAGAGCGTGAGCGCGATCCAAGGTTGGTCTAGAATTGATAATGTCAGTTACACGTTAGTGATATTCTTTCCATTTCTGGCATTCTCTCTAGAGGTCGAGTGAGCTCACCGATTTTCTTGTCAGGACAAGTCGCGTCTTCGTAATCCGGGTCGGTGCATCCAGCCATATAAGTCAGCATACTGCCATACCCGGATCCATGATACCCAAAGCATGAATAGTCTGCCAGACAGTTGTCGCCCGCGCCGCAACACGTCTGGTGGCCGAAGGCATCGTTGCCGCACGGGATGAAGCTTTCGTCCAGTTTCTCCCCCGCCGCAGAGTAACATGTCCCGTTGCTAACAAATATGTTCGAGTCGCTCATTATCGTATCGCGATTTGGCTAATTGATTTCCGTGACAATAGCGTATTCGCGTGTTGGTAGGAACGCAGGAACCTGAGGCTCCGTTTGAAGACCGTATTGTATACCGCGACGAGCATTGCCGACTATGACGAGGAGAGGAGAGAATATAGACCCAAGGCATTTTCAGAATCAACAGGGAAGTGTGCAAGTGGTTATCCAATGAGGTTTGGTCGATCGCGGATTCGAACGTTTGAATGACGTCGAAGAAGTCAAACCCCTGTCGATCCAGTCGGGGTATATCACAAATTGAGTATATGCCGCCTCTCTCCGAAGAGGCGTTGATATGTAAGTGGACGTCATTCTTAAGCTCTCGTCTCCGAGCAGATTTACATAATAGAGCATTTATAACAAATGTTAACCTAGACAGGCTCGAGGATGATATATTTCTGTTCGCAGTGCCAGGCGGTTGTTGGGTTCACATCGTTCAGCTTACTGAGAAAATGTAAGAACTTGACGATTGAGGGGACACCAGAGCCCGAAATCATCCATATACTTTGATTTATTAAGCTGCAGCACTCCAAATATACAGGTCTTCGATTAGTATATTAAAAAGGTACCTGATTTACACCCATCTCCTGCTCAGCGCCTTGTTAGTTTTATTTACGATCTCGACTTCGTTACGAAGCGGAGCCTCCATCAGCTAATAACTACTTAATTACTATTTACAATACATGGCGGAATACAGTTGAAAGAAGGCTAGCGGCCAGTTGGTCGAGGACTTTAGAGGGATAGTCGATAATTTGGACAAGCATAGCTTATTATGGAGGAACATCTAAGTTAAAGAGGGTGTATCGTGGGATATTACATTACCGAGCACCCAACTACCTGCAAAATTGGATGATAAGGCGACCTATGATTCTCTTAGAGAGTAACATGCGTGTACCATTAAAATCAATGACTTAGGCATAGTACAAGGCTAGTGTGGTATCCCATTCATATGTACAATTTCACAACTACGTGATTTCATTGCTATTTATTTCAACCGGGATTCAAAATTCAAAGAGGCAGTAGGGTTATCTAAAGAAATGACCAGCCGTCCGCCTGAGGGGGCGTTTGCCACCACATCCTATGCCTTCCAGGTGTTAATTTTGAGACGTTCTTCCAGAAATACAAGAAATACACAATGACAATGGGGGACAATAGGTAGAGCATGGTATCATCGATAGAAGCCAATGTAGATGTGACTACACTAACATGAAGCTCACAAGATAAGAAGGGCAAACTCATTCTTTGCCCCATATTACAGGTACTTCCTGCCTGTAATTAAATACGTACTTAAGTGATGAGTATCTACCTAAAATTACAGCCGTGGTACCATTGGATTTCCATGAACTTGCTTTATGTGAATTTGTTGGGCGTATTTATTGTCTGTTAAACTTCCTCATCACGTGGTTGCGTAAAAGGGGTCGAACACAATCTACCCATATATGTACAACATAGGCAGGCCATTTAAGTTGTTCATTAGCAGTCCCTTCATCGCCAGTGACTCGCAAAGCGGGTACTATATGGATACATGAAATTAATTTCTCGGTATCATTGTACAGGGCTGGTAGGATTCCGGAACAGTCCATTGCTCTCGCCTTGTACAATCGCCTTGTACGTACGTTTCTCGATTCATATGAGCCTGGTTAGATGCGTACGCCCTGTATGATCACCTTGTACGTACGTTTCTTGATTCATACGAGCCTTATTAGATGCGTACATACGTACATGCGTGTCTAGCGAATCCCATGGCCTGAAAACTTTTATTTGGGAACAGCTGAATTCCATTTCTGGTTCCACTCCATCACCAGTTTCTATTACGTCTTTACCAACTCCCCCAACCGAGGATTTGGTAGCACACAGATACTTCGGGCATCTAATCCAGAGAATATCACTACTTTGATATCAAGCTACTGAATTCGTACTTTCATCCTCTCGAGATCAACATCTCGCAGGGACCACAACAAACCTACTTCAACAACACACAATCACCTCTTTCTCATCCAGCACCAAGCAATTCCCCATCGTCGGTGTTGTATCCATCATGCCTGAACCGCGGGAGCTGATAACTCTCCCAAGAGACATTCTCGTCCTCTTACCGGGCCACCTGAACGGTATCAAGGATCTCATTAGCCTCTCCAAAACATGCAAGGCCTTCCAATACATCGTCATGAAAGCAACCCTTCCCAACACTATCCTACGCCTCGCTGCCAAGGATAGCCCTAGATTGTCCCACTACTACCTCGTCGCTGCCACCGCGCGCCAGCTCGGCAACTGGGCCCGGAAGTCCCCCGCCAACGAGAGAGAGCTCGCGCTCAAACTGGAGGACGGCTTGAAGGGTCTTCTTGGACTGGCACTGAAGCACTGCGGACTGACCATGGAGCGCGTCAAGGAGCTCCATTACATGCGCGGCACGGTCCTGCAACATGCGGACCGCATGTTCGACAGGTTCAAGGATCCTCAATACAATTTGTTCCTGGCCAACTGGGAAAACATGCTGCCCCGGATGCGCACGAAGGTGACCTTTCCGCGCGAGAGCTTCTTCCAGCTGGCGATCTACGGCTCGCTGTTCGGACCCGACATGGAGTCCTTCCTGCGACAGGACGACACGCAGCGACGACTGAGAGTCGAGACGCGCCTCGAGTACGTCAAGTACTGCATCCCGGACTGGGCGACCACGTGCAACCAGGGCGTTGACCCGCGCCGCGACGTCAAGCTGAGGGGCATCTACGCGCAGCGAGGATTCGGTACCAAGTATAGAAAGAGCAGCAATTTGCACCTCTCCGCGATCCTTTTAGGGGACGACTGGAGGGTGAGATGGGGACTCACTCGGGAAGCTGCCGGTATTGACGAATTCACGCATAGCTTTGAGGAGTGCTGGTACCGCTTCAACGACAGGGTGAGCGATCTGGGCTGGAGACAGAGGATCTTTGAGAACCTCATGGCGTGCCAGGGTCTCGAGGGGTTCGCCAGTAAGTAATTTTTGCGTGGTTATTTTCTTCCCTTTATAGCTAGCTTTTGTCCCTAAAGTAACGCAATGGGGTGTTTTCGGAGCCCCTTTGCTCCCGAATACCGCAGAGATGCAATTACTAACTCCCATATGTCGCAGTGCTTCGCTCTGGGACCAGGGATGAATGGGTTGACAAGATCAAGGAGCTGAGAGAGCTGATCGAGAAGATGGAACAGGAGCCGCCGAAGGCTGTGGTGATCGGATGCCAGTCCACGCACGAATATCCGTACCTGCTCGGAGACTTGCGTCTTTGCGTGACGGGATTCAATAGTTTGATGTAAGGGAGGGGTGGAAATACATGGATGATGGCTCCCTGCTCTGGTTTTCTATGAATTGGCTGCAAATCGACAAAGGGTGCCATCTCTGGCATTGAGACAGGCGCGGGCAGTGTGATGCTCGTTGATATTCACCTGCGGGTTCTTGAGATTAGACTCCATAGGTTCTAGCTAGCAGAACAATAGTGCAGAACGGTTTGCTTGGTTAACTAAGTCCTAGCTGCTCCTATGAAGTGATGAGACGTATGTCATAATAAACGTGCTGTCACCCCATACACCTTCCTTGTACGTCAAAGTCGGCCTTTATTCTCACGAAGGTTTTGCATGCCAAGTCGACGATACTTACAGGCCTAAATATTCCCTAACGCCTAATATGGCGAATGGTCGTTCTAGCCATACGCAAATTTGAATAATATGTGCTTATCTCCTAACAACCAATGGGTATCCTACATTGAATGAATCCCTTGCGACCGGGACTATTCCGATTGCGAAATATCCTGATAGAAATGCCTCATGCACAGTAACTACCTAGTATGTAGAGTTTAAGCAACTACCTACGTACCTAGGTACATGTAGTCATTACTCTCAGCAAACAGAGCTTCTCTATTACATACATTGCTTATGCAGTGGAAGGTGGTGTCATCTATTTTGATAAGGAACGGATATTGTATCTAACATCGGGCAGTTGTGACCCATTTGAGCTGTGTATACATACATTTACCATTCATTTGCTGAGGGTCTATCCCCTCCATCACCGCGTATTTAATCACCAAGAAAACAGGTAACCAATCTTGTGCCATTTTTTTTAACGTGTGTACCCTACTTCTAATCCTGCGATTATAGATATTACCCAAAGCCAGTTGTCTTCGAGTGCCCTACTCCACCATTATCACTGCCACTTACGCTGTCACCATCCTCGAACGCGCTTCTTCGTCGTCGTGTGCCTGGGAGAAGTTCCGGTCCCCCTCCGCCACCGACACAACGTCCTACTTTTCTATACCTACCACCCAACACGACAGCGATATTCTACATGGAGAGGAGGGAAGAACCGACGCCCACCGGGCCGTGTATTTCGTGTTGTTCTCCTTGGTCCCCGACCGCCTCCATTCAGAACCAAGTACAAAGCAACTTGACTTATCGTGTATATGAGCAAACGTTCCTCATTCCTATAAAGTAGCTATCACCTTCATCAATCAAGCGTATTATCGTATATCTAAGCAGCAAACAGAGGAATGACAGAACACCTTAAGTTTAGAAAGTACTCAATATTCAATGATATCTATAATTCGGACTGGGTTCCTACCTGTTAATGTCAGATTTAGTACACTGCAATTTAATTACTCAGAGCACTTGAACTGCCGAATGGACTAATTAAGGTATAGATAGGAGAATTTAAGTCCGTCCAGATCGTCTCTTCAAGGGCGCAGAACTAGCAAAAACTACTCACATCATTCTAACTTCCAGATTAGTTGGGGGTTGATATAAACAAGCGATGCACTGGCTTTCCCGACGCCAACGAACTAGAAGGTCTAGGTACATACCTAGCTCACTGATCTACTATTGCAGCCAGAAGGAAAGGAGGGGTTTGGGGGAGATGGCGCCACTGTATCACTGTATATATAAGGATCTCACGTACATGTAGGCCTATGCGATCCATGTGGTGCCGTGATGATGGCTTCAGATGAATGTTCTTACTTGAAATCAGCTATATTAAGGTCCCTTCATTACGCAACGTTGGTTGTTATTCGGATTATTGTCACACTCACACATCACAGCATATAATTAACAGGAGAATCTTCTCAAGGCAAGGTTGAAACGCCACTTCCAATCATACTACTAGAACAACTATTATTTTAAGCTTTCTCTAGTTAGAACGATATGGTCCTCAGGCTGATAACGTGGAGTGACATCATACCTTATATATAACATGTGTCATCGGAACATGTGTGGAGGAGGGGAAAGTTCCTCTTGAGGCAAGGGCTACTGTATATTGGGATGAAGAGAGTAGTCGCTCCTATTGCTACGTAGAATGTGGAATGAGACCTTTCATGATTACTTTCACTACATGTATGTTCTCAGCAATCCATTAGGAAATCTACCCTATGTACCTCTATTCATGTATGTTTACTTGTTTACTCAGCTCCTATCGAGTGCTCAAGAAACAATACTGTCAATAACTACCGAATATCCATGTGAATGGCAAGACCACTGCCATGTATAGCATATTGATACTTATACACCCTTTCATGCCATCATTGATACATTTAGCTCAAGAACAAGTGCACGGTACGGTATCACCTACTCTATTCCCATACATGCCAATATTTTAGACATCATGACGTCTGTATCCGTAAGGTTATTTACAGTTGCTCTTGCGCAACATAAGAATCTATTGTTTTCCTCCCGATAACTATTTACTTACGACTATAGGTGAGTCCTATTGCTCTTCTTCCCTGTCTCTTCTCTCTTCCCCGCCGACAAAGAACAGCCCTGTATGGTAAAATCCAGAACCCCTCCCGCGTCGACGGGAAATCCTTGCTAGCCATAGCTGAAGGTCCGGTATCAAGAACAAGCATGGATATTCTGTATGTTCTCAATAATTACCATTATGAACACTTCTTTCTCAATCCCATTCCAATTTCTAGATAAAACAATTAACTTTGTTATCACAGCCACTACACGGCTCCGACCGTGCCTACTGCGTCGTGCCCTCATTGGCACACCGTTGTGTACACAATCGCCACCGAGAGGCGAAGAAGCAGAAGAAGAAGGAAAACCTAAAGTAGAGAAAGGCCCCAGCCCGAGCTCGACCCCGCCGAGACGGCCTCACCCATCGCTACCAACGACCACGACTACGGCCATTAGAGCCTATACCGTCACTGCCGCCTAAGCCTAAGGAACGACTCCCGCGCCGCAGGGTTCCGAGGCGCAGAACCCCTCAACTACTGCACGTCTATCCCTATCTACTAAGCCCGTTGATCAGGGCTCTCGGTTTTGCTCACACAACTGGCAACTTACCTGCCTGGTCTTGACGTCGGAGTTCACTCAAATCTCCAATACCTGTGATCACGTATATAACCTATCTAGCAGAACCTTTGGGTCTTTGTTTCACATCCCCTCCTTCGACGCCTTCCCCGCCCCTCTCACCACCACCATCACCACTGCTACCACTCGGGAGGACGACTCCTGGATGAGTGAGGACACCTTTTCGGCGTGGCAGGTTGAGTTTGGAAATTTCTACTAAAGAAATTTTTAAAAGAAAGGAAAAGGAAAGGGGGTGAAGGGAGTGGGAGGAAGAACCAGCAGCAGCGCCAGCAGCAATGTGGGGGGGGGAGGTGTCTGTCGTCAGAGGTAGTAAATATACATTATTTAGTACTGTCAACAGGTGGTATGGTAAATATGGTGGCCTAGGTGATTGTTGCCATCGGGGATGGATTCCTGGGGGAAAAGTGAATGCCTAAGGGCCCTAGGGCTACAGATTGTATGCAAAGGGGCTGCTGCTCTGCAGCCATTTGCACCTAGACACCTACATACCTACACCATCAGATCATAGTCGCAAACATACAGAATCAACACCAGACCATTGCACTACAGAAGCTGACAAGTACTTTTAAACAGAAGTACTTTATGAAAACCAACCGTTCCCAAATGAAGTGACACCTTACCTCAGATCTTAGACTTGCTGCTTCCGCAATGATGTAAGTATTGTTTGGCCCACAGGCCTCATATAGCATAAGTTTTAAATTATCTCGGAAATTGGAATAATCTCGGTCTCAACAGTGTAATAATTGATGGTTATTCAATATTCAACATCTGTAACATGATTATTCAAGTGAGATGACACCCTGATAACAACGTTTACCTAACTTATTACACCTGGAGCATATATTACCTGCCCAACAAGTAGGTTGGTATATAGGGAAGACGTCTCAACCATCTTGGGAACAACTCCAAAGCTTCAATGTGGGTTCATACACCATGGTGACAACATAACAGATATAAACGGAGGCGAGATAAATGCTAAACTTATGCTCCTCCACGGTCCCCCTATATTTGCGTGAGTAGCACGAGTCATCACACAACACCCATCACAAGAGGAGAAACTAAAGCAACGATGCCCATTTCGTATTCATCATCGGGAATCTCAAGGCTCCCTATGTAGGTATCTAGTAGTTAGCAACCGCCAGAATAGAAAGCAAACCAGCAAACAAGTCGTAGCCCGTTCCCACTAACCCATTATTTACATTGCAACCATCACCACCACCACGACAGGCCGTGTTGAAAAACTTGATTGGTGCCATTGCAGACACGTACATAAACGCGCACGTACACACACACCAGAACGCCGCATTAATGCCGTCGGTTTATTTTATGTTCTTTCTTTCTTGCATATTCTTTTCACTTCGTAACATATATTTTGTCTTTTAATCATCTCATATCATTCCCCCCCCAAAGCTACTTTATTTACTTTTAGTTCCCCTCGCTACCGAACTCCTTAGTCCACTCGGCGTTCCGCGTCAAGTCGGATCCGGAGACAGTCGGCCGTGACGACTTGATGGCCTTGATGAAGTCCTTTTGGTCGACGAGGGGCTCGAGCAGCGACTCGCCGTCGATGTCGTCCCAGGTCATCTCCTTGGCGCCCGGGTCGCCGGGCGAGCAGGGGGTGAGTTTTATCTTGTCTTCTACTTTGACCTGTGGTTGTTGCGAGAGTGTGTTAGTTATATGAAGATAGAAAATAATAATAACAATGAGTAGGAGAAAGCAATTTATGCCAGTCCTGTCTCAGGCTTCGAGAAAGGGGGATAGTGGAGAGAGAAAGAAATAAATCACAAACCTCCTTAAAATGCGTAGCCTGCTGGATCTTCCGTACAGGCTGCATCAGCGCATCCTGGACCACAATACTGATATCGCTGCCGGAGTAGCCGTCGGACAGCTTGGCGAGCTCGCGGAAGTCCTCGGTCTTGAGGGTGGTGGGGGTCTCGCCGATGGCGAGCTTGAACATGGTGGTGCGGGCGGCGAGGTCGGGCAGGCTGATGTGGACGCGGCGCTGGAAGCGGCGGCGGATGGCGGCGTCGAGCTGCCACGGGATGTTGGTGGCGCCCAGCACCAGGACCCCCGTCGAGTCCTTGCCCACGCCGTCCATCTGCACCAGCATCTCCGTCTTGATCCGCCGCGACGCCTCCGACTCCCCCTCCCCCCGCGGCCCGCAGAGCGCGTCCACCTCGTCGATGAAGATGATGGATGGTTTGTTCTCGCGCGCCATCGCGAACAGTTGCTTGACTAGCCTATTTTTGTTCGGTTCCCCCTGGTTAGCACCTAACCTAACTAATGGTCTGGAATTCTGGAACCATGGTTTGATTTTGACAGACGACCTGGCGGGCTAGGCTGGTGATAACAGAACATACCTTTCACTCTCTCCCATCCACTTGCTCACCAAATCACTACTGCTCACACTGAAGAACGTACTCTTGGCCTCGGTCGCCACCGCCTTCGCCAGATAACTCTTGCCCGTTCCGGGGGGTCCATACATGAGGATACCCTTCCAGGGCTTGCGGTTGCCCTGAAACAGATGTGGGAATTTAATGGGTAATATGACGGCCTCCTTCAGAGCCTCCTTGGCGCCATCGAGCCCCGCGACATCGGTCCACTTGACGTTCGGGCGGTCCTGCAAAATGGCGCCGGCCAACGCCCCCCGCAGCTTCTTGTTGTCCTCGTCGATCTCCTGGCCCTCCTCGCCCGCCTGCTTGCCCTTAGCGGTGCCGCCGGTGGAGGAGCCGTTAGCGCCCACCATGCCGGGCTTCTTCCGCTTGGCGTCGGCGTCGGACAGGTGCGCCTTCAGCTTCTCGGCCCGGTCCATGTACTCGGCCGTCTTCTGCCGGATCAGCTGCTTGTGCTGCTCGTTCTTCTGCCACTTGATCGCCAGCATGAAGAGCTCCAGCGATTGGTAGTACAGCTGGTACGCCTTCTCGTACTGGTTCGCGTTGTCGGCGTCGATCGCTTCGCGCACTTGCTTGATCGCCCGTTGTAGGAAGTCATCTTCCCGGTCCATTGTTGGGGTGTGTGTGTGGGTGTGTGAAAGGTAGGAGATAGGAGAGGGTTCGATCGAAGGGTATTCCTGCTTGTGGCTTTTGTTAGAGTCGTCGTGGTCGCGTCGTGAATATCGTAAATGACTTGAGTATTCGTGTCGTCACTATCGTTATCGTTGGTTTGAGACGTCTGGGGAAATAGCGGGTGTCTTCGAAGATAACGTATTGATAAATACGGGATTATAGACGTCTCGCCTTTGGTAGCTTTGGTTGTAACGGAGATAGAAGACAGTGGAAGACTCGAGGATGCAAAAGTGGGAAGATGAAGCGAAAGACAACAAAAAAGCAGACGTGAAATCGTGATGGGTGACGAGGTCAAGGGCAAGGCATGGAAATGGAAGTCTTGGCACCAATGAGTTGGTTGATGGTTGCCCTGTCGCCTTGGTAATGAGAACCCCAATCAATCACTGCATGCCCTGTACATAATAGTTACCTCTAACTAGGGGTCTGGCGCTAATCCTGTTATCAATAGCGGGGTATCAGATTAGTGTCACCTTATCACTTAGTCAACTCTTGTATGTACTTCCCTGCTCCTAGTTAAGGCATGTGAAATGAGTTGCAACAACCTCAGCCATAATCGACTCCAGCCACAGAAACAGAACCATTCTAACGAAATAGTTTTCTGAAGAGGGAGGGTTGAAACAAACTTCCATCCTCACATTGCAATCGACTTTCAATCAAGATTTCCACTCTAAGTTGGATGGTCTCAGAATCGACAAGACTTGACCCGTTGCACACGCTAGCACTCTACTGAGGATCCAACTTGCCATGGCAGAAATTCAGGCAAAGCTTCAGGCCCTCTCAGAAGACTACCAGAAGCTACAGGATGAGCTTCAAACTGCTGTCCAGTCACGACAGAAGCTAGAGGCACAGAGACAGGAGAACTTAGGTGTACGGAAGGTTTGTCATCATCGATGAAGTGGATCGTTTATTGTCATCAGATTTTCATATTGATACAATATAGGAGTTCAACCGCATGAAGGAAGGAGAGAGCATATACAAGCTTGTCGGTCCAGTACTCCTGAAGCAAGAAAAGCCAGAAGCAGAGAGTACGGTAAATGGACGACTAGAGTTCATCAACAAAGAGATGTATGTGGCTCCATTTTCCCTCTTGTCCCATTTGACCATCATAGCAGCTGATTTAATTATTCTTCCTTTTCAAGTGAGAGGATAGACAAGCAGATTAAAGAGGTCCAAGAGAAGATTGAGAGGAAGAAGGGTGATATCATTCAAGCACAGGCTGGATTGCAAGCAGCAGCAGGGGCAGGTGGAGCACCGGGACAAGTAGCAGCAAAGGCTTGATTAATCAACAGTTGTTTGTGAAGGCTACTACTACGGATTGTACAAACCGTGATGTGAATTGAACGAATAAGGGGTATAACTACATAACAGCAAACAGCGATGGTTATCTTGAACCTACCTATATCCTTGGGCCAATGTGCATTGAAAGGGGGCTGAGAGACATGTTTACACCACAGGTAAAAATTAATATCATAGTTACAGTTCAGTATAGGTAGGCAATGCGTATGGATAGTAAGATATGTCATCAATACTGTCAACTGTGCATAAATAAACATGCTGAAATACACATGGAAATTGAAAGTGGTATACTGAATGAGCTCAAGCCACGAATGACGTTCTGGAAGCTGCTGTATGTAGCCTGTGTCATAAGTAAATAAATACCCCGCTATGTGGCTTATGCGGGGTAACAAATGATTTATTTAGGTGGTGCCTGAGTGCATAGCTAACGCCTGGGCTATCTAGCCGTAGGGAAGGTACCCCTCTATAGCAGATCACTTTAGCTAACTGTGTAGGGGTACATAGTAAATTGTTTGATGGAAATGCCGGAAGAGCACATGTAGTAGCATGTCACCTTCTATTTGACAGTTAACAAGTTGCCAATAAATTCACTTCCATTCGTTATCTTTCGAATAGATCAAAAATAAATCAAGCATCACGTCCTGGTATCACCATCATTACCCATCGAAAGACCACACTATCCAAGTGCAACCAGACGACGCGCAAGCTGTTCTTTCAGGCAGCAACTAAGAGAAATCGCGACATCCACCGACCTGCTTCATCTTCGTATACTACCACTTAGGTATCCTTAGATATAATGAATATCCCCTGACAATTGTCGGTTTTTCATGAGTAAACAGAAGGCGGTGCTTTCACATTCGGCAGGATGGATTCCACTGCAGTTCTCCCCAACCGGCCTCTCAGTATAAAAGAGATATCCGACAGAGCCCAGGCGTTTGAGTTGAATACGAACATCCCTCTGAAGGCGTGGCTGAGAACAGCTCATACTCTAAACAATGAGGTGAGTTCATCCATGGTGCCATGTCACGTCATGACACGCCAAACTGACCTATCTCGAAATGGAGGGCGATATTTACTTGCGCGAAGGCAATTTCGCAAAGGCCTACCTTCTATACTTCCGCTATTCCGTGTTGTTGATGGAACGCCTCCGAAACCATCCCGAGTTCAAGACCGCCGAAGGAAGAAAGGCTGCTAAGATCCCCCTTAATAATCTCAAAACGGTTCTATCACATCTCGAAAAGATCAAGCCATTCATAGAGCGAGATTACACAGAATGGCAACTAGCCGAGGAGAGAAGGGGCAAACAGCAGGACCAGCCATCGATCGACCGAACCCAATCAAAATCTGTATCCCCTTACGAGCATCACGCGTCGAGAGATCCTGCCCTCTCTTCCAGAGCAACGCTTCTCAACGCGAGTGAGAACCAGGAGCTTGCTGTCGAGCTTGCCCAGAAGGAAATACGGCGGAGGGATGCAGATAAGAGAGCCACAAGACAAGCTGGGATATCAGCAGAGGAAGAGCAGGCCCGTCGCATTGCGGGTTTCTGGGACAATTGGACGAATGACCTCGTAGCTAGACAAGTTGATGACGAGGACTTATTTCGAAAACAGATGGAATCAACGAGAAGGCGTCTCGACAATGTGGATGACCCAGAGACCGATCGAGCAGATGTTGGCAGACATCATCGGCAGTCCACTACGCAAACGAGTAGTACAAGTCGAAGCTACCACTATCCTTCGATATCGAAATCTACCCCTGTACAATACGATGCTCAAAGACCAGACGTGCGGAGAGATCATCCACCGCAACCACCACGACCGCCGAAAGAATACCTACCTCAGTCCTACGATGACAGTTCGAGTCATCATAGTACACCTTTACCACCTGAGCTCCCAGCCAAGGAGGAGATCTGGCCCGAGCGAGCCTCTCTAACCCCGGCAGTAGAAAGTCCACATCAACACCAACGCCCAACCCCACCGCCCAAGATCCGCAACGAGAGTCCCATCGTGCCCGCTAAGGAGAAGCAACAGCGGGTGACGTTCCGACCGGCAGCGTACCTTGAGAACGGGGAGCCGGTGCGGCCGGTGTTCCTCCCGGCGGCGATGCGGGACCGGTTCCTGTCGATCGCGGCGGACAATACGCGGCGCGGCCTCGAGATGTGCGGGATCCTGTGCGGCACGGCGGTTAACAACGCGCTGTTCATCAGCAGGCTGGTCATCCCGGAGCAGCGGTGCACGTCGGACACGTGCGAGACGGAGAACGAGACCTCCCTGCTCGACTACTGCATCGAGAACGACCTGCTGATCCTCGGCTGGATCCACACCCACCCCACCCAGACCTGCTTCATGAGCTCGCGCGACCTGCACACCCAGGCGTCGTACCAGGTTATGCTGCCCGAGAGCATTGCTATTGTCTGTGCGCCGAGGTTCGAGCCTTCGTAAGTTTTTCACATTCATCCATGCATACATATACATCAAAATATCTCTTTGTTCCCCTATGATGCCACCCGAAGAAGAAATGCTAACACGGATTTTCCACAATACAATAGATACGGCATCTTTCGCCTGACCAACCCCCCCGGATTACCGCACATCCTGCAATGTACCCAGCAAGCCACGTTCCACCAACATGCGGTCGACAACCTCTACACGGGAGCCGAGAACCCTCCCGGCCACGTACACGAGAGCCGCAAGCTCTCCTTCGAGGTTCAGGACCTGCGCCCTGGATTCAGCAGCAACAGTAGCAGTAATAGTGGTAACGGTGGCGGCGGCACCGTCCCGCGGAAGAACTTCTAGAACATGATGTCTGGATGGATGGGCTGCGCCTTTTGCTGTTACGGAGGAGGATACCCTGAGTTGAAGGGTGGTAGAAGGAGAGGATTCGGAGACTACGGTGATGGTGATGGTGACAGTGGTCGTGGTCGTGGGGATGGTGATGATGGTGCGTCGTCGTCAGCATTGCCCCCTTCGAGACCTGTTGTCCTTCCCAGGAGGCGACGGTCGTGGTCTATGGATGCGGAGGTGGGTTGAAAGGCGTGACGAGACGATACGAGACGAGACGAGATGGTATCCACTACTATTTGTGTCACTTGAATTCGAAGTGTTCAGATGATGGGGCTAGTCTGGTATCATCATGGTGCGGCGCGAGTGAGTGAGTGCCGATCTTTTATTTCTTGCATAGCGCTGGCGTCGGTCGTCGTCGTTGTGGGGATTTTCTCGTTTTTCGTCTTTTTCCGGCAATGTAACGGGGACGAGAGAGAGAGGGAGAGAAAGAAAGACGGGAGAGCGAACATACATGCATGCATTTGCCCTTTATTCATCCCGTTACGCACTTAAACTTAATTAGGGCGGGCTACTTTCCTCACTGGGTCAACTTTGGCAAGTGGGCGAGATAGATGGATTGATGGATGGATGGATGGATGGATGGGTAAAGGTGAAGTGGGAGATGCACTTACATACCTAAGTACTCATATCTCGCTTACTTGCCTGGTTGACTGCTTGCTTGCTTTTCTCCTCAACCCTCGAACATGGATGGATGGATGATGGATGTGTAGAATAGGTCAATAGAATTATGGGCAACGATATTACGTACATGCTTCTGAAGATGTATAATGAATTTGTAGTTACTTGTGAGTAAGTTGAGTGCAACGTGTGTTGGCTACATACGAGTGAGTCTATCTACCTACGCTTGTGGTGGATGGTGGTATTTGAAATCGGGATGTCTTTTCGTTCATAATCATGATATTGAAATATCTTATGTAATGAGGTAGGTAGGTAGTCATCTATACCATCTACCTAGATCCAAGTACCATCTAGACATCCGCAGCAGCATGAAGCCTATCTCAGGGGATAAACCAGAGAGCACAACCACGATCAATCAATGTATCGATCATCACTTTTTCATAAGCGCAGCTCTCAGTCAATTTATTTTTCTTTTCCTTGTAGTCCTATATCCTAGCCCGTTTCCTGCCAACCATGGCATGTGTCATGTCATTTCATTTCATATCATAAGTAACCCCATCCAACTACCGTCTACTGACCAGGAAACCCAGCCCGCAAATTATCATACTTCGTCTGCGGATACTCGATGCAATTGCTCTTCCGATCCAGCGCACCCCTCCCCCCAAGCACATCAACGACATTCGCGATCAGACTGCCGCCGCCCTCGGCCTCCCCTCGATCCGCACTACTCTCCCACCACATGGCCCCACCCAAGCCCCTCTCCCTCACGAACCGCACCTTCGTCCTCGCCATCCCCACCGTATCGTAGCTGACCATCGTGCGCGTGGCGGGGTTATAGCACCAACTGGCCCCGACGCGCTCATCGACGCGCTCTTCGGCCCCGGGGAGCGGCAACTTCTTGTAATCGTGGACGCCGTTCTCCCAGGTGCCCTCGCCAACCCCACCCGTGTACGGCGTCCCGGGGCCATCGGTCCCCACGAACGCCCGCCCATACAGCGGCATCCCCAGCACGATCCGATGCGGCGCCACGCCGCCCTGGTGCACGTAGTACTCGAGCGCCGCGGCGGTACTAAACGGCGTGGCGACGGCGTTGCGCGGATCGGGGAACAGGTTCGCCTGGTGGCCGGCGCTCGCGTCCCAGGAGCCGGCGTAATCGTACGCCATGAGGTTCCAGAAGTCCAGCACCCGGTCCATGCCGCGGATGTCGAGCTTGGTGTAGTTCTGGGCGCCGGCGGGACACGCGACGCTCAGCTCGAAGTGGTACGGGTTGTGGGGGTTGACGTCCCGCGCGTAGCCGTCCATGGCGTCGCGCACGGCGCGCAGCAGCGCCACCCAGTCGGACGCCTCCTGCGGCGTCGACGGGTACTCCCAGTCGACGTCGATGCCGTCGAAGCCGAGGTTCCGGATCAGGTCCACGCAGGTGCGGGCGAAGGCCGCGCGCCCCTGCGGCGTCGACGCCGGCTGCCGGAAGTTCGCGCTGTACGTCCACCCGCCCACGCTGAGCAGGATCTTCAGGTTGCGGTTGCGCCGCTTGAGCAGGTTCAGCTGCTTCAGGCACCCGTACAGGTTCGTGCCTTGGTCGTTCCACGTGTCCCCGCTGTCTTGCCACCGGATGTCCGTGTCGGCCCATCCGTCTGTGAGGTACACCTCGCCTGAGTCCGGCCGCACGTTCGCGAAGGCGTAGAGGATGTGCGTTAGCTTCTCCGCCGGGAGGTCCTGTGGTCGGTGCTTGCGCCCGTAGATGGCCCAGTTTACGAAGTACGCTACGCTTCGGTAGCCGTGGTCTGGTCCGCCGCCCATGATTGCTGTTTCTGTTGATGGTGGTGGTGATGAAGATGTGTTGTTGGATGCGGAGATGTTGGTGGTGGTGGTGTTGGCGGGGTAGAGAAGGTGGCTATTGGACGGTGAGGAGAATAGCGCTGAGAACAATGTGGGGTAGTAGTGGTAGAAGTAGTAGCTGTTGACGATGTAAAAGATAGCGGCTAGCAGCGCTACGAGGGATACGAGGTAGAAGAAGGCTCTCCTTATGGAAGATAACATATGGAATAAGGTAGATTAGAGAATGTGTGAATGATGGGGAAATGTCTTATAAATAAGAACCAGACTTTATGTCGATTGTCTATTAATATGGAATGTTTTTTATGCGTTGGTTACCTCGCTGTGCTCGCTCATTGAATTCAAGCTATTACTGGTGATTCGGGCTGCGTTGCATGGCGTGGCTTAGTTTTCTTAGGCGTCTAGTTAGTGCGTGGCAATGCTGATGCGGCGGGTAATCGGCTCTCCATCTACTTTCAGGTATGCACTTAAGTAGACGAACTTGGTATGATGAATGCGAGTGGTTGCATTAGCTATTTGATGTAATGCCAGCCATTGGTTTACGTATTCATTTGAAACATGCCATCATCTCAGCTTTGCTTGTCTTGCTCGTCTTTCTTTGTTTACCTAAACGGTATAAAACACGAATGACGTCAATCGTATCGATTCAGGTAGTTTTGATAGCGATCCACGGTGACGTGGTAGGGGTGCGCCGGAGTGTGGCTTGGCTCTAATCAGCCACCTCCCTATTCATCAAACAAGATCATCCCTGACCATCGACATCTATCTGTATGATGTACGATGCAGGTACACACACAATTTAATGAAGGCAACTGGCATTTTAAACTGTTAAACTCACTACTATATTGAGTAGCCTATCTAGATTTTTATATTTTTGCGCCATGTTCTCCCATGTACTTTTTAGACCTAAAACCAATACACACTAAGCTGCCCAAACACATCGTTCACCCTGGACTACCTACTATCAGAAGTCAACAACTCCAGAATAGGTCCAACGATCGGCTCTTCAAGCGACAGGGCCATCAGCCGGCTGACCTGCGTAACTACAGGCTGAGTAGATTGGCAGATCGTCTGAACCCTGTCCTTAGCCTCGTAGTCCATCTGGAAATCCAGCAAAAGGTCGGTGATTCGCTTGCCTCTGTCGACAGCACTCAATTGCGGATCGGGACCGATAGTAACCTCGATGATCGAAGTTCGGTCCGCGAACCCGTCATCCGCGACCTCGATGACCAGCCCGGGCATCTCCGCAGGGTATTCCTCGAGCGTCACTTTAGCGTCGACAATGACGTCGTCGACCATGACCGAAACCAATGGCGGGATACTCGTCAGGGCCACGAACTTGAACTTGAATGTTCGGCCGCGGGTGTTGGTTATCACCGTCCCCGCAGCCTGCTCGTAGATTATCTGGAAAAGTCCATCATCACCTTTCAAATCTTCCTTGGCATCGCTGTCGTCGTCGTCTTCATCGTCGTCGTCATCAGAGCTCTCGTGTAATTCGAACTTGCCGTCCTGGCCCACAACAATCAGAACTTCGAAACCTTCGGGATTAGCGCACCCGTTGCCCGGTCGCATGTTTCTATCGAGTGGGATTATGGTTCCCTCCGGAGCTATCACGGGTATGTGCTGCAGAGTCCTGTACATAGTGATTTCCCTGTCCCCGTCATACACCAGCCCCGTAAATATATCAACATGTCGGTTTGGCGGAACCCAAACATCCACAGCAGCGTGATTTGTCTTTGGATCGCGAGGCCGAACAACAGGTACCACGACGAGAGAGGGGCCGAAGAAATACTCATTAGGCTTCGCGTACGCCTCGTCGCGGTCGGGAAACGCCCAATACAAAGGCTGCACCAGCGGCAGCACATCAGACGCGGCATTGACAGTGAAGACATACGGGACGAGGCGGTGCCGCAGGCGCATGAAGCGGGCGATGCTCTCGCCGTACTCGTCGCGGTACCGCCACGGCTCCTTGGAGCTCCAGAAGCTGTTGGACGAGTGGAGGCGCAGGACCGGCGAGAAGACCCCCAGCTGCACCCAGCGCGCCGTCAGCTCGTCGTCCCGGTACCCCATCATGTGGCCGCCGATGTCGTGGCTCCACCACCCGTACCCGATGTTCGACGCCGTCGCCGTGAACTCCGGCTGGAACGCGAGAGACGCCCACGTCACGATCGTGTCGCCCGAGAACCCGACCGGGTACCGGTGGCTTCCTGGGCCCGCGTACCGGGAGAAGAGGAGCGCGCCACTGTTTTTGCCACCACCGCTTGCATTGTTGTCGCTCTGGTACTTGCTATCGAGGTATTGGAAGTGGTTTAGCAGCCAGAGCGGGTCGATACCCGGGACGGCGGAATAAGCTCCCTGCTGCCAGTCGATCCACCAGAAGTCGCAGTTTTTCTCTAGCGATCGATGGAGGATATTGAGGTAAGCGTACATAAACTTCGGAGACGTAGGTTCGAAGAGTATAGGCGCCTTGTCTGTAGTATCGTGTCCTAGGAATTTAGCCATCTCTTCGTATTGGTCTTCGTGGCTGTGGACCCCCGCATGCGGATGGTCGTTCAGCGTGATTTTCAGCTTCCGATCATGCAGAGCCTTTCCGAAGGCATCCGGGTCGGGAAATAGCTCGCGGTTCCAGGTGTAGCCTGTCCAGCCCGTGTGGGGGACCCGCTTATCGTGCACGAGATGCCAGTCCATGTCGAGAACAGCCACGGAGAGAGGGACGGACTGCTCTGCGAACTTATCCATGAGGGCGAGGTATTCCTCGCTGCTGTAGGCATGGTAGCGACTCCACCAGTTCCCCAGCGCCCATCTGGGCAACACGGGTTGCGGGCTCGAGATGGCGTAGTACGCCCTCATAGCGGCCTTGTAATCTAGGCCGTAGAAGAAGAGATACCCGTCAATCCGATCACCCGAATTTCGTGGCGCTACGAACCCATTCCCATCAAACAGCATAGACTTGCTATCGTCTAGATCCGCGTATCCCGATCTAGACAGGATGCCGGAACCGACGTCGCAACGCCCATCGACCTCGTCGAGGGTCCGAGCCGTGCCGCCGAGATTCTTCTTATCCGGCGAGCCTCCGTAGCGCCAATCGGACCCCCACATGGTCGTCTTGGAGAAAAAGTCGACGTGAAGGCCATTTGGGCTGAACCGTTTTTTATCGTACGTGAGATGAAAAGAAGGGGTCGTGATGACGAGCTGGCTTTCGGTCTCCTTTGTTGTAAACTCCGGTGTGGGGAACTTCCGGTTGACGGCGAACGTGGAGGCACGATCCTCGAAGACGCCGTCGTGGGACCACTCGTACCGGAGCACTATGTCTGAAAGGATGGTAAAACGGTAATTCGGTCCGGTCACTGTCGCCTGAGAAGCTGCGACTGGCTCGCTTGGGAATTTGTATTTGTCCATGACGTAGGTTGTCCCATGTATATGCTAGTGAAACTCAACAAATAGGACGGATGATTGATTGCGACAGTGGTAAGTTGAGAATGAGGCAGACTATTTAGTAAAACATCAAATAAGAATGAGACTCAAGTATTTAGATCGATAAAGGTGAGAAAAGATCAAGTTTACGTTGCGCACGGTAGAATTTCTCGCTATAATTTACCTTCGGCTAGGCGTGTTCCCGATGCAATGAACTACCTACATAAGTAGGTAAGTAAGTAGTAGCAAACAACTTCACTAACAGCGCCACGTCTTCCAATGCATGATGATGCGCTATGAAGGTCTCGTGAATAAGAAAGATGCTCTGTGCAATAGCATGTGGTAAATATATCAATAAATGAGGGTCCATGGGGTATACAGCTCCATCTTCGTCCCCGCCGCGATGTTTCTGCATTCGAGTGAGGAGAAACCGAGAAGACAACTGGACAGCTCCGTCATTTCGGGCATTTCGGCCCACTACTTGTTCCAGAACCTGAGCGCCGGTCCCGGAAACCCCACCCTAACCATGCCAAGACTGACTGGTATTTGCTACTTACCTACATATGTAGATACATGTAGGTATGAGCAGAACATCTTTATTTACAGTTTTCACTCTCCCAGTAGAAGAATCCGGGGTTGTTAATTGGAAACGATGGTCCCAAAACGATGGAAGTACGGAATCAGTGGAAAAATACATTTAAAATCCGACCATTTTAGCATCACGTCGGAACATAATCTTACATCCATCCATCCCCATAGATTGATTCACTTTGGCCTTAGGGACCTCACCGTCAGTCGGGGAATAATCATGTAGGTACTATTCTGGAGCCTCAGATATACATCTAAAATGGTATAAATAAAATAGCCGGATGACTTTTCAATTATCTGAAAATGAAATGCCTGTACCGTCGCCAAGGAAGTAGGATTGAGGCGACATAGTTATGGGTTCTCCACGTGACTAATAACTTCCAATTAATAATGCAGTTAATACTTACTATAGAAATGCCTACTCCAACGTGCCATTCATTCTTTAAAACAGACCCACAAACGACTCATTCCCCCCAAACCAGCACTTAGATTCTCCCCACGGGGCTATGATGTACGAACAGTTAATTGGCCATTTCGGGATGTGATTCGACAATCTCCAATGAGGACGCAGAATGCTTGTGACGGCTGCACGATCCGGCGCGTCAAATGTCAGGGCACCACCCTACCATGCGTCGAGTGTCGCAGGCGCTCCCTCGAGTGCACCTTTCTCCGAACACGCGGGAAGCCGGGGCCAAAGGGACCGCGGCTATCGACGGCTCAGAAGATCAAGGAGTTTCAGAGGAAGAATGAGACCTTTCGAGCGGGTAGGCTGATTACAGCAGCTGCAGCAGCAACAACATCAAAGCTTACCAGCGGCGATGGAGGACTTAACTGCGGCGACAGCGAGTCCCATGCCGCCCGTAGTGCAGATGTGCTTCAAGAGGGAGAAGAAGCATCACCAATTCCGGTAGGGTCCTTGTCTCGCCAATTAGTGGGGCCGGGCCGTCCGTGTCTACCTGTCCACGCGTACACACGATATATCGAGATCTTCCGACAGCGACTGCTCGCCGTATGGCCAGTCGTAGACTGCGACGCCCTCCTGCTGTCGCTGGCCCAGCGCGAGGACGACTACGAGACCCGCAGCCTAGCCGCGGCGATATGCGCCGCCGTCATCGCGCAGCTGCGCCTCCCGGAGCACATGCAGACGACCACCGCGGACGGCGTCACGTCTCTCCACTTCGCGCTCGACGCGGACCATTTCAGGACGCTGTTCAACTACCGGGAGACGTTCACCATCTCCTCCGTCATGATCCCGTTCTTCCTGCACGTCTACTACTCGAACACGCAGAAGCTGCGCGCCGGCGGGCTGCTCCTGCGAGAATGCGTGTCGTTTGCTCAGGCGATGCGTCTAGATCAGCCCCTTACCTATAGCGGGCTCCCTAGGGCAGAGAGGGCGCTCAGACTCCGCGTGTTCTGGATCCTTTTTGTGTCCGAAAGGTGAGATGTCCCTTGAGTCGGACTCCCGAAACACTGTGCATGAACTTACCTACGTCGTGTAGAACCTTCTGCGCCGAAAACAGGCTGCCGCCCATCCTCACCCCCATAGGAGAGTTCCCTATCGATGAAGAGGGAGGAGATCTAGCTGGTAGTCCCTTTTCCGCCTTCTTGTGCCTCGTCAAGCTGTTCGTGCATCTTGAACGCGACTTCGTTGAGACGTCGCCGAGCCCCGCGGTGCTTTTTCAACTTGGGGACCGGGATAGGTACAGGATATCCCAGTACCAGTCCAACCTTAGTCTTGGCTTAAATGACGGGCCATTTGACGAGACGCAGCGGGTTGACCTGTTCGTCACTAGGCAGTGGATTCGCACCTTACTGTGGGAATATACTGTCAGGCATTTCTCGATGTCCTGCAAGTCGGAAGATCAGGCGTTCTCCATGCTACTGCCCATCTCCATCGCGCACGAGACTCTCTCACTCTTCCATGCGGTATCAAACAATTCCCTGCAGCCACATGGCTACGGAATGGTAAGCTTACTACTTGGCACACCCTCACATAATCCTACTTACAGAATTCCTAGGAGCTCAAGGTATTCCGAATGGCCGACTCCCTCGTAGATACGTTGGCCTGCGTGCCTTCCATCAACCGCAGCAGCTGTATGCTTATAGGACCTAGAGAGGTACTTCACTCGTTGGAACAGGTGCTATCTACGGTTGGAGGTCCGGACTCTCCGTTTCTTGCACGCCTCCGACGGACCATGGCTGAAGTGGACCTTCCAGCTGGCTCTCCGAGTCGTATCAGCCTCGTCGCAGAAAGTGATGTTGATACGGAGGCCTCGGTGGGACAATCAGATACAACTTCTCCAACATTGGTCAGCCCTGACACCGTCAACATCAGCCTGTAATCGTTGTACATTTATTAAATAATCATGGGGTCAGTTGATTAATTGGATTTTATTAATTCAGCGATGTAACGACGTTGGTATGATAAATTTCATTACATACTCCTTCTCTAGATTACTCCTTCTCTAGATCACATCAGCAGCAACTACAATCACAGTCTATCTCTCGTTTCGGGAACCTGATATTCCAACGTTTCCAGTATTATCTCAAGGAACAATCAGATAAATTTGGCTGTACTTTTGTATTCACTTGGAAGCGATTTGGATTAAGCATAGTCCTTTAGGTTTTGGAATATACTAAAGGCGACATGAGTGATTTTTCGACAGCATTTTATTTCCCTGTCAAACACCTTTGAATCATATCTTGAGAACAGGCTGTGCGTCACTCTGCCCTACCATGTTCCCGAGGCAAGAGAGGCGGGCCCGAAATCCTTCGCATACGTAACTGTGGTGATGAAAGCTCCCGCAAATTCAACAGATTCTTGAGAGCCCGAAATTGTTCTATTGAGGCCGTCGAGCGGTATGCAAATTGTTTCCCTGGGCGCTGCGCTGTGCCCGGGGAAGTGATTTGTGTCTCGAATGTACTTGAACGAACAGCATATATGTTAAAGTCGGTGTGAATAGGGGCGACTGTAGATCTAGAAACTACATTACTACTACCCGTTTCCATAATGTGCAGATTTCATCCTAATCGAACAGTACCAGCCACAAAAACGTCAACCTTCTATTCGGCAAGGCAATTGCTAATTATAGTAATACAGGGGTACTAAGATACCAGGATAACGGAATAGCGGGATAGCGGGATAATTGTTGCTTGTGTAATTTGTACATATCTATCCCGAATCTCAGCATTGATACGAGGAGATAGATAAGATTTTATAAATAATACTGAGTAGATATTAAACCGCTATCAGATCCTTATACCATAGCTGACGACGGGGGAATACTGTATTCCGTAACGATCGAGGGCATACGAAATTGCGAGTAACGGGACCAAGATATTATCCGAGAGTCCATTATGGTCAGCTATAAATGACTATGTTCAGGCCAGAATCGAAATTCAGTTTAGCAAAACATAATAAAATACACTCAGAGCTTACAAACCCTTCATCAACACAACCTAAGATAACAACACAATGGCACCTAAAGTCGTTCTCGTGACCGGTGCTAGCAACGGCATTGGATACGAAACTGTCAAGGCTTTCCTTCAATCCCCGAACTCTTACCACGTATATGTTGGAACCAGGTCCCTACAAAAGGGTAACGCCGCGCTCCAAAAGATTCGAGATGAATGCCCGGGTACAAGCAACACGGCCGAGTTGCTCCAAATCGATATCAATATCGATCAGTCAATCGAAGAGGCCTTTGATATCGTGAAGAACGGCCAAGGTCGCCTTGATATTCTCATCAACAACGCTGGTAAGCAACTTGTCTCTATTAACCTTCAATTTTTAGACCAAAATGTATCTAAGTCAATTCTCTTCTAAAGGGGCCGCCTTCGACGGCGAGTTCTTGCAAGGCAAGATATCCCTACGGGAGTGCTTCAACAAAGCCTACGACGTGAACGTATCCGGCACCAACGTCGTAACCTGGACATTTGTCCCCCTGCTGCTCAAGTCCGCAGAGCCCCGCCTGCTCTTCTTAGCCGGCTTGTCGCAAATGACCCAGGCAGCCGAAGCCTACTTCCCGACGCCGCCGCAGCCGGCGGGCTGGCCCAAGAAGATCGACTTCGAAACGATCGGGTACCGCTGCAGCAAGACGGCCATGAGCATGCTGATGCTGGACTGGAACCACAAGCTGAAAGCAGACGGGGTCAAGGTTTTTAGCGTCGCCCCTGGGTTTTGCGCCACGGGACTGGGCGGGCTTGGGGAAGACTTGATCACGACGATGGGAGGGGTGCATCCTAGTGAAGGTGCACGGAGACTTGTCGCTGTTGCTGAGGGTAGTAGGGATGCTGATGCTGGGAAGATCGTCGACAAGGTCGGTTTGCTTCCATGGTAGCAGACCGTCGTAGACTTGTAGTCTATAATAGACATATCTATAGGAGCTTAGTAGTATAGCAATTTAACCACCGGCAAATATGGAATAGTGTGATATCCCCATATCTCTAAATATTTTTCTGCTTTCTTCTCCCGCCTTGATGTCAAGAAGCTGAAAGGCTTTTGCGTGGCAAACCCTGTCGCATTCTAGCTACCACTTACTACAGGATCGGATACGCTACTCAGCTGTTGTTGTATTGATCTAAAAGAACAAAGAAATCTAGGAATCTAGGTGGTGGGCATTATATGCCCTACAAAAAGTGGACGTGGTGGGGATCAGGTGACGTGGCTTCGGGTAGCTCTATATGGCAGGGATCATCTAACAACAAACCCTCTGACATCGGGCTCTAGATCGATGCGCGTTTTGTCTTAAGCAGGCTGTACATATACTCTGTGACGATGATTTTACATAGGATCTGCCCTGTCATCTTAGGTCACATTCACATTTGTAATAGCCCTTGTTCGTATTCGCTCTTCTAAAGCTTTAAATAAGAAAGGGGGAAAGATTTATATGACATCAGTATTGGGGGCAGGATGGTGGAGTCACCTTCCACCCCATCCCTCGACTCCTATTGGTGCTGTTATTGTGACATGTGTTTCTGGTTCTGCAGTGTAACAACACTTGAACCTCATCGCTAGGGCTAAAAAAGCAGTGAATTTGAAGGATGCAAATAAACGCAGAGCCTCAATCTTCAGGGTACATTCTTTAAGTCTAATTATGACACATTTTATGATTGGCCACAGGATTCACTGGGACGTTTGTTTTGAATAAGCCACTCCACCACCTTGATGTAACTTCATAGCGAATCAACAGCATTAGAATATATATGTATTTGCATTTCGCAGAATCCCTGTGATATCATCAGTTGAGCTCACTACCATGTCAACAACTCGCAACATCAGCACCGGAGATTTTATCTTAAGATGTTTTCCTGGCCTGCCACCTCCATCTATGGGTACCTAATGGGCACCTATTAATAACCTACCCGTAAGTACGGTTACCGATGAGTAGTCAAAATGAATAAGTGCCTAATAATTACCCATGGTGCCATGGTCAAAAAGAATTTAAGAATTTAGAAAAGAAAATTAATAGTGCCCATGGTTGGACATGGGCCTATTACAGGTTGCCATGTTAAAACCCCAAATAGTAGGTGTGTAGTACGCCACCGGCATCCAGACGCTGCGGTGGTACGAACCCTACACCCGAGATCCGCCGCGCCATCTAGAGAGCGTCAATAATCCCATGCGTCATCATCGTGACGCGCGAGACGGAGTTGCCCTCAAAGTTGTTCGTAAGAATGGCACTCCGAAACCAGCGGAAGCCGCCGGCACTCGCGCATGTGTGCTGCGAGGCGCGGCAGGTCGCGCTGGAGCTTTATACCGTGAACTGGCATTTTGGGAACTGGGAAGGATTCACCTAGCATTCGCAGTTGCACTAGCAATTTGAGCAGTGGGAGCTGTGGAAAAGTCTTGAGGATATACCTAAAGCACGTCGAGCGCGTTTATCACTGGCTATGGTTCAACCGTAGTGTATATAAGAGATAAGATACCTTGTCCTACAATGGGACTCGGGGTTTATTACTTCTGTTCACCAAGACCGGAGGTGAGGGCGCGGAGGAGACTTGGCTGTAGCTTATCTTCCGCGAGGGTGACGATGGGGATAAATGTATCAAGGACAGCCGCCATGTAGCTTTCCTCTCCGTGAGCTCTACCTTCTGCATAGCCTAGGTAGATGGGGCTATTTTTTGTATGGTCTTCTATTTGAGAAGAGGGACACACTTCTGTGCATCATTAGAACTTGCTCTATCAACACATCCTCCTAGAGCGCAGCCGCCAATAAGATGAAGGGGCTGCTTGATGGGGATAGAAGGTGGTCATATTTGACGTTGCAGACAGACACCGCTCATCTAGGCTGGTATGCAAAGACATGTCGACCACATTCAGGTTCGCTTCACAACGTTCACAGTCTCTCCTATAACGGCTTCGGTCTCGACATGACAGATACGGCTGATTATGATATGGCTCTCAACGATATCCCCAAGACGCGCTTCATCGAAGTTTAGAAACACCCTATCAACTTATGCAGTATGAATAGGTTCGGAGCCAGCAACTGGAGTGGCAATAGCTGAAGAAACAGGGTGCTTTGGACCATATTCTCAATGAGAACGGCATGATAGTAACGGAGACTAGCGTGAGCAGATACTAGCGAAGATGCCAAATGTTCAGTTTGTTCGATAGAAAGAACATACCTCTCTATGAGAATCAACATAGCAAGGAAGAGTACTTATGCATATACACATTACGAATTGAAAACGATCTTCTGGAGAGGTTGCAGGGGGTATTGATAGGTTTTGGGGCACATCTGTTCAGAAAGAGCCAAAATTTCAAAGAAGAAAATAAACAAACGCAAAACAGATACAATTCCAAGGAAGGAATGTAGCACAATTTCAATGAATTCAAATGAGAAGACAGTTTTGGGGTAACCAGTAGGAAATTAAACGCTAAAATGAAGACTCTATGACTTGGTGACAGGAACTACCACATCGTCCTTCCTCGTCCCTGATCTCGCCCAAGCTGCGTCAAACGTCCTCGGTACAGCTCGTTGATTAAGTCGAGCTCGCTTACACGCGAGTGGGCGGCAATAAGCTACCCGCAGGTGAGTCTGGGGAATATCCCCCCCCTCCCATTGGCTTGATCTTGCTCAAGCTGCGTCAAACGCCCCCGGTACAGCTCGTTGATTAGGTCGAGCTCACTGACACGCGAGTTGGCGGCAAGGAGCTGCCCGCGTGTGGGTCTGGGGAATCTCCCCGGACTCCCGGCCGCTGGCCGCCTCACCATTTAGAGGCGAGGCCGCGCGAGGCAAGACCCTAGGGAGGGGGTATTGCGCATCTCCCCCCCTCGTCCTCATCCTCGTCATTCTCCCCCTCCTCCTCCTCCTCCTCCACCCCTATCCCTTCCCCCTTTATCATCTCTCCGCACTTGCGTGCAAAATGCACCGAACTAGATGGACTTCCAACTAAACGCTGTAGCTTGTATTGCAATGCTGGATGCATATGCAAAGCCAGGGAGCGAGTCGATGCCAGAAGGGGCGGTGAAAAGGAAGGCAAGCAAGCAAGCAAGCAATGAAGCAAGCAAGGCAAGCAACCTTGTACGAAGTAAACGAGTTACTGGCGCCCCTAATCGGTGTAGAGGCCCGGCGGCCCATATTAGGGGTGGCGAGAGTAGACGCCAGAAGAAGGCTGAGTCAAGGCTGACTGCCTAGACAATCTTCGGCAATGGTTAGGTGACTGCTATCCATGCCCCTAGTCGCTCGGGTGGCAAGTCGATGCCCTGCCTAAGACATAGAGTCTCCCACCCAGCTGTGCTCTTGAGCTCTTGCTCTTGCCCTTTTTTCGTCTTTTTTTGTTTTTTTTTTTTTAAAAAAGACATAGGAAAAAGAAAAAGAAAAAGAAAAAGAAAAGAAAAAGCAAAATATGTTTGGTGCGTTTGGTGTTTTTTAGGTTTTATGCTTTTTTTTTTTTTCTTTTTTTAAGGTGTAGGAAAAGACAAGGATAGATTGAGGAGTCGTAGCGTTACGACCTCCGCTGACGGCGAAAGGCCCAAAAGTGAGCACACCAGCCTTGCTGGTTCTCGGTGTTGCAACCCTAGGTTGCTACTTGGCACCTAAGCAAGTATCCAACAGTCTACTTAGTCCTGCGCTTCCATGCCACTAGGCCGTTGCCCTTCCCTAGTTAATACAACAACAAAAACAACAACTCCATCCTATCGTCGTGAATTGGAAGATAAATGAAGGGGCTTCTTCTGAATCGACCGTCGCTGCCGGAGAAGAGATTCCAAGCTTGTTGAATCTGGTTGATGGTTAGGGGGCATTTTTCAAGTAGATGAGTGAGTGGGTGAGAGAGAGAGAGAGAGAGAGAGAGACAAAGAATGGGAAGTATTTGCAGGATAGGTAGGTGGATAGAGTATAACTTACGTTAACGCCCATGTTTGCATTGACTTGTCTCAGAAGGAGACGCCCAGCATCGCCGTCTTGGACAGCCGCAAAACCAGCAGGATCATGGCCAGCGTGAGCAGCATGGCCGGCCGGCGCAGCATAACCGGCGGGTGCTGCCGGCGCAGCAAGACCCTGTCTTGTGCGCGAGTCGCTGACTCGTCCCCCTCGAGTACTTCGAGGCACGCTTGGCTCCAGTGATGGATGCCGGGAGAGGTGGTGTAGCCGGAGCTAGCTAGTTGGCCTCTCGCCACTAGGTCGAGAAGTTGGCTGCGAAATGGCCAAGCCATCTTCACCACTAGGTAGATGATGACAAGGCAGGCTAGGTAGCTAACACCAACTACCCTTGCTGGCATTGGCAGGGCCAGTCTCACCCCGTAGATGCAGAAGAGTTTTGTTGTGGGTGACTATTCCGTTTTCGAACCCGCTTTCGTACATGTAGTTTGCTCCAGCGAGCAAGAGCCCGATGGCTATCTGATGCCTCGCTGTAGGCTGAAGGTGCTGTCTTCGGAGTGAGCTGCGGAGTCCCACCGAACAGACGACTGTTGTTGATCGCCATTTAGTGGCGAGGCCGTGTAAGGCCAGTCCGGAGACGGCAGTCTGCCAAAAGAGCCAAACCCGCAATATCTGCCCGAGAGCAAGTACTTAGGCATGCTAAGACTGCCGACAGTCATATCTGTTGTCGTTCTTGACTTGGCGAATTAGTGGCCAGCAGGATAAGGTCTGTCGACAATGTCACCAGCAGCCCTGGCCTTTTTGGGCTTGGTGCTTTCTGGCATGCCGCAGCATGCTCTGCTGCATCCTGAAACCGGTACGATTGCGCCGGTTGGCGCAATCTGAGCCCCGTTCCCATCTCGGGGGCAGGAAGACCGTCCGTTGGCGAGGTCTGTCCCTGCCGAGAGACGGTGCCCGAGAGGAAGGGTGCCCTGGCGAGCTGTGAATAATAAGGTCCATCCATTAGCTCAAGACTCCCATTCGGTTCGTTCCAGTGCAGTAAGGAAAACAAGGGTTGGTAAGTATATACATACCTGAGCTTGTGCAACAGCCTGCCCTTCTCTCCATACCCAATATGCATAACCACGTCCTAGTTGCCACCTCCGCTAGTTGCGGCTACCATGCCCTGATGGCAGTGCCTATTCCTGCTAATGGTGGCACTGGTATGCAGCTGGCGCCCCCTACCCTCATGTGTCCCCCGCTCCCCTTTTTATAGGTTTTCTTTTTTTTTTTTTTTTTTTTTTTTTTTTTTTTTTTGTGATCTCTTGATCTTTAGGCTTTTGGGATTGTTTTTCGGTTTTTTCTTTATTTTGTCCTTTTTTTTTTTGGTTTTCTAGGGAGCGGGGGTTGCACACTTCTTTTTTTCTTTTTGAAGTTTTTTAAAGTTTTTATTTTATTTTTGGTTTAATTTTTTCTATTGGTTGGTTTGCATTTTTGGAGGGTTGGGGGTGCCGCAGCGCGGTGCTGAGCCGAGTTGGCCATTTTTGCTGGCGACCCATTCGCCAATTTTCATTGAATTGGGTTGGCTTTCTGTGATGGGGTTGTTGATGGATTCTTTGTTTGAAGGTTAAAGCTGCCACTTAGGTTAGTAAGGCACTGGTATTGGCATTGGTTCACGTACTGCCTTGGACTGATACTCACATCTTCAGTTTGTGCGGTAAATGGGGCGCGTGGACTACCCTTTGATTTGGTGTTGTTGATGGTCGTTGTGGCCATCTCAGGCACGGGGACGGACGATCTCCGTAGGACGAACGATCCTGCCATTCTCCCAAATGATGGAATTGTTCGTTCATCCTCAAGAAGAGCAATATTGAAACCGTATTCCATGTCGTTGTCGTCCATAAACTTAAAGACGTCGTACTTGATATCACAGAGGTACTCTCAACCTATTAGCCGCAAGGTCAGATTGGATTATTGCAGGAGATAAAACATGAGAAGGGCGTCCATAAACGAAGCAGGGCAATCGATTCACTTACACCCGGTTCTACCCTCCAATAATAATCATATTCGGCCAAACGCTTCTCCTGTGCGAAGAGTCCAGAGTTCCATCGACACATATGGTGGTAGCTTTCCACCATCCCTTCTGACGGTAGATAATCCGCAATGGATATCACCAGGGGCATAACCAATGCTGGCGCCATCTTAAAAGACATTGTTAACACAAGTCCTCTGCATAGTTCATCCATATTAGCGATGCGAACCACCAAATAAAGTGAAAAAGAAGATGATGAAGCCCTATTGCATAGCCAGAAGGTTGAGGTTGTGATAATGGCAAATTGTGCGTGATGGTTTACTTACTGCACTTGGTGAGGCTGCACTACCCCCGTGTCCGAAGACAGGCATTGACCGAGCCTAAAAAGGCCAGAAGGAGAGCCGCATCTGAGATGATGGCTACCTTCATTCAAGGTTAAATCAATTTTGATGTACGAGTCAGTAGGGGAAAGGTAATATATGTAGTAGATAGGCAGGGCAGGATATCACACATCAGAACAATTCAACATGAAACATACCTTGGGGGCCTCATCAGGCTAGCATTGGTCAGTAAACAAAGTCAATAAAAGGTTTCAATCAGCAGTGGGTGGCATTGTTTGGTTTACATTCTTTGGTCGTTCCTTCGTTCGTTCCTTCGGTCGTTCTTTCGGTATACAACAGTATGGGAATTATTGGGACATGTTGGGCAGGAAGGGTGAAGATGGTAGGGTTTATGCTAGAAAGAAAACAGAGAATGACTTACCACTCTTGTAGGTATGATTGTCACTAGCATCACTGAATGTAAGCATATGCGTTGCTAGATCAGCATGGGAGGTATGGGAGATAAGCTGCAATGGAGACCTCACCATCTGGATTGTACTCATCGTGAGTAGAGCATGGCTCCTTGTTAGTGAAGAAGAAAAAAAGCATGGAAGTGTTAGTAAAAAGCATGGAAGTGGTAATAAAGCATGGAAGGTTGATAAAAATCATGGAAGGTTGAGGTGTTGTAGAAGAGATCTCAGAAAGCTGAATGGTGGAGGGAAGAAATTTCTACTTGGGTTACCAGTGGAAACAGTTTTGGAGAAAAAGAAATAAAAATAATTGTGTGAGGTGTGGAAATCCAGGGCTAAAGAAGGGCTAATCAAATCAGCTGACTGAGAGAAAGAACGAGGGTCGATGCCTATTTTATTCTGGGAAGTCGCATATACTGCTTGGTCGCGATGCGCAGACCCTATACTCGCAACGACTGATATACGCGTACTTGCCTCAGCCCCCCACACTAGTATTGGGACAGTGCCCCTGCTTAGCCCATCGATCTGTGGCTCGTACTATATATATGTTCAGCATTAGATATATACAGTAGCAAATACTATCGAAGTTGTTACTAGACAGACGGTGGACAAGATTATAGACAGCTACCAATGGACCGCTGATGCTCCTGCCCATGGTTTAACAAGATATAAATTGGAGTTCACTTTGATATGCAAGCGGCAGGGATGATTGGAACTTCAAATAACGTAAAGTCCCCCTTTTAGCACAACCAAGCAGTTTTCCGTGTCTGCTTTATTCAACTAACAATATACATAGCAAGTAGCAAAAGTACCTACGCAGGTAGAGCCACACTCATGTGCGTGTCACACTAGGTCACAAACTATATAGATAACTCTCAGTCGACTTGATCCCATTGTATAGCACTGGCCTATCTAGACAGGAGATGGATCTTCATAACTATAATACAGAACAATTTAGATAGCAAGGGACTTGCTCGCTCCTACCATCTAAGGGATGAGGACAAATCGGAAACAAAGAGCTCCCCTTCACCAAAGCACGGACATTGATACAAGGCTAGAAGTAGTGCTTGGGTCTTTCGGATTCCAGTAGAGTTAGGTGACAATGTACCTGAATGTACTCTATCAACCCCTAATAGGCTTCGGCTTTAACACTGACGTGAGCGCCAGATGATGTGGGAGGTGAAATGTGTGCTGTCAAATCCTATCCTAATTCGTGATCCCAAGGTATCACATCATGTGTGAAGGAAGTTAGTTCATACATGTATTTAAAGACCAACTACCAGCTTACCCTGCGCAGCATTGTGTGTAGTAACGACCCTACTAGGTAGGTAGTTAACGATCTTCTCTGATCGATATACTTCTCACCACACACACACACACATATATGCAAAAGGCAAAAGTTCTATACGCAAACTACCCCATGATCGATTTCCCATACCCCATAACTGAAAAAGCCCACCCACCACAGTTTATTGTAGCACGGAATGCATGCAGCATGCAAAATTACCACTGAGCAATCTAACTGAAAAGTGAAATATAGAGAGAACCCATTATTTTAATTACAGCATTGCTTAGTTAAACAGACCATAAAACCAATTAGGCATGAATGACAGTCCAGCATAGTAGAATGGTGCTGCAGGTTTTGTGTTTTACCATGCGACTTCGAAGGGATGATTTATTGCACTCATTCATTCATCTGCAGTGAAGTCAAGAAGAAGGGCATGCTTGACTGCGGAACCAACAGTGGATCTGTAGTTAAAAGGGGCCGGCCTGTGATGTCCGATCAGGAGGTCAGAAGGTTCCAACACTCCCGTCCCGGTCCCGGGAAAGGTTCCAGTATCGCATCGGAAACCGGAGAAATAGTTGAGCCTATTTTGACTACGTAGATCTGCAAACGGGACTAGCTTGGTGGAGTATTGACGTCTTACTTACCTAATCATGTATAGCTAGGTGGAGATATCAAAGCAGGGATACGTAGGTACATACCTACATAGGTAACCCATCTCTGAATGCATGCACGTGTGCCCTACCATATCAAGACGTAGGTCACACCACTTAAGAGAGCATCTCATAGCATCTCATAGCATGCATGACTTGCAAACGTCTACATAGAAATCACAGGTAGGCAGCAAACAGAAGCAGATAAAGATGAAAGGGAAAATGGTGGCATTGAACTAATTGCCACCATCATATATAATTGCTCAGAGAACTATCTAACCTACTAACCCTCTTCGTTACTCCTTTGTTAACAAAAGGGAAGTAACTTGGTAAGTGGGAAAGCTATCTAGTCCATCCAGCGTCCCTCTCAAAAAAAAAAAAAGTTTTTTTTTGTATGGTTTTTCTGATTTTTAGGTAGGCATGAATGATTGACTGACAAGGTTGATGATGTTTCAACCGAATCATCATATCATTCAAGAAGGGTAAATTTTTTTCTTTTCGTTTCATGATGCATCATTGACCATGTTCGTGGCTCAAAAGCTGTGCTGTCATGCCATCATAAATAAATGTGTTGTTGAAGGTGTGGTGGGTGTGGGTATGTGTCAACAATCATGTCGACATTTTGCCATATCACAATGAGCTCCTGCAGTCGTATCGATGCAGTGCCACTGTGCATATGTCGTACGTAAGGTGATGGCAGCGAGACAATTCCATGCTCGCTCATGCAAAGTGTTTTCCCTCGAGAATTCGACCAAGATGTTATCTATCTCAAGAGCAACCCGAACTTGAGACCAATATGATACCGAATGCCTTCCTCCGAGTTCTGAGTTGAAGGCAACAACTAGGTACCTCCGCTCCTGTCCACCATGTCATCAGGCAAAACGCCGGATGAAAGCAGACCAACTACCTAAAGCAGGCAGCATTGACCGGATCCACCTTATGACAACCTCGTCATCCTATAATGAAAGCTCCTAACGCCATTTTTGACCGTTCCAATATCATCCAGCCATAACGGACCTAGTCCCATGTCTTCAAATGCCGAGTCCTTAATGATTGCGACGAGAAACGGTCCAAGAAACAAGGAACAAGAGAAAACGTCGTGATGGGTATGTTACAAATCAACAAACCAAATCCAGACAAGAGAAGAGAAAATATGTACAATGCAAAAACAGAGATAGGATCACCACAACTCATGACCTAGAAGAATAGAGTATACGGGCGGTGATTAGTTCCGGGAATTGATGTGAGATTAGGCCTGTTGGGCCGTTTGACTTTGCCCGCGGCCTCCGCGGTTGCCATAGTTGTTGTAACCACGTCCACGTCCACGTCCACCGCGAGGCCCGCCGCGGTTATTCTGGTATTGGCGGGGTTGAGAATCGTTGAACTGACCTCCGCGACCCTGTCCGCGGAAATTGTTCTGGTTTGTCGGCTGAATGGCCCCTGGAATGGGCTGTTGCTGTTGCTGTTGCTGGGCATAATTCTGCTGCGTCTGCTGCTGGTATTGCTCATTTGGCTGCTGAGTCTTTGGCGCAGCGGCGAGAGGCTTCGGCCCATAGGCATTGACTGGTCGTGGAATACTCTCTGGGTTGTCGTAGACATACAACGCCTTGTCGATGATGGCTGGAATGGGTTGGATCTCGGTGCCGAGGTCCTTCTCAATGTTGTAGAGGTTAAAACGATCATCCCAGTTGATCAGGTTGATAGCCAGACCAAGATGACCATACCGTCCGGATCGACCAATACGATGCAGATACGTCTCCGCATTCTTGGGGAAGTCAAAGTTGATAACCACATTTACAGCCTGGATATCAATACCACGAGTGAGGAGATCAGAGCAGACCAAGTTCCGGCAGACGCCGTTACGGAAATCATGGAACACTCGGTTTCGGGCATGTTGGGCCATCTTAGCGTGACTGTAGAAACAAGAGTAGCCAAGTTCGGTAATCTTCTTAGCCAGAAGCTCGACCCGGTTAGTCGAGTTACAGAAGATAATAGACTGGTTGATCTGAAGCTTGGAGAAGAGAGTGTTCAGGCAGTGCACCTTCTGCTTCTCTTCGACGAAGGCGTAGTATTGCGTGATACCCCGGAGTGTAAGCTCATCCATCAGGTTGATCTCGTAGGGTTTCGTCATGTTCTTGTCGGAAAAGTCCTTGACGGATATGGGGAAGGTGGCGGAGAACAGCATGACCTGGCGATCCTTAGGATGGAACTGAAGCAACTGCTCGATAACGGGGGTGAATTCGATAGATAACAGCTTATCGGCCTCATCCATGATAAATATGGGGCACTCGCTGAGATCGGCGACGTTCTTGCCAGCCAAGTCAAGGATACGCCCGGGAGTGCCCACCACTATGTGGACAGGATCCTGTAGACGGACAATATCATCACGGAGACCTGTACCTCCTGTCGTAACCATGACATTGACGCCGAGGTGCTTTCCGAGAGTCTTGCAAACCTGTGATGTCTGCATTGCAAGTTCTCGCGTAGGGACTAGTATTAGGGCTTGGATCTTGTTGATCTTTGGGTTGATACGTTCGAGAGTAGGGACAACGAAAGCTGCAGTTTTGCCGGTGCCGTTCTTCGCTCTTGCTAGGATATCCCGGCCGGTCAAGGCAACGGGGATTGCTTCTTCTTGGATCGGGGAGGGTTTTTCATAGCCAGCTTCGAAAATACCCATCAACAAATCTCGCTTAACGGAGAAATCTTCCCATTCTAAGCCTTTCGTGTTGGTGACATCCTACACAGCAGTTCGTTAGTCTATGGCGTTACATCAACCGGGCTCCCAGTACGAGTAGGGGAAATCCGTACTTCTGTTTGATGCCTTGCATCGCGGCTAGGGAGGTTCAAGCTCTTCTTCCATTCCTCAGCTTTGGTGGCATCGTTGAGACTTGAGGCCCGCAATTGCGCTGTTAACGCGTCTGTCATGTTGATTAATATGTGTGAGGTATCGAATCGAATTGTTGGGGATTCTCTGGCTCGTTCTAAGGTTGCAGAATGAAGCTTCGTACAACGATTTGCGTGTATAACGGAATTGTAATCGTCTAGTTATCTGTACTCGAAATCGAGGTAGAATGGAGGTAGAATCGCGTGTAGGTTTAGACCAGTTTGCGTGGGATGGCTACAAGATCGAAATGTGGTGAGTAAACTGTTCCAACAGGAAGGAATGTCTCGTAGGACGTGAGGCAAGTATCGGCTTCGCAAGTTGTCTATCCTACGGTAAAAAAGACCATTAGTGCCAAGTCAAAGACATGTACGTACGTAGCTTCGGATTGTCAAGATAGGTGGAAAATATGAAAGTGAAATAAATACTGAAAAAGATGTAGGTAGATTCAGGTAGAAGCAGGGTGGGTCCATAGACTTGACACTTGAGTGTGGTTTAGTTATGGACCGAAGCAAGTCTCACTTAGATTATATTATCTCGAAAGAGGGATAGAGCAGGGCGTGGGAAGGGCAGGCAGATGTGGGGCTTATCTAATTTTCACTTGAACGACATACCTCTTGGGTAGGAAAGTTGGAAAGAGAGGACGATATCGTTGGGGGTGAAGACGAAATGAGTCCGAGTGAGGTGAGAGGAAAGGGAAGCTGCTTCGTCAAGAACCCAGCTGCATAAGTAGGCAGTTAGGTAGATATCTCTATCTGGACCTTCATGAGCAGCAATGACGAAGTGACTGAAAAGACAATGGGAATAACAGCGAGCAAGAGGTAGACGAGTGTGGGGTAGAAGGAATGGGTACATGCTACACATGCAATAGGAAATCATGATGCTGGTCCTTTACTTACAGTTTGGGCTGGAACTATCCTGGTTCGTAGTCAAGTTGGCGGGCGTAGTCGTTAGTGTCGGAAGGTAGGTAGGTATGTATTGAGAGGAGATGGAAGATCACCTGAGGTATTCTCGTATGGTGCTCACTCGACTTGTTGTTATTACCAGTAAAAGTACGTATGAAAGACTTATCAGTCAAGTATCATGGGGGTGGAATATAAAATGATTTCCGACTCATCGGTTCGATCGCAAGGACGAAGGTGTATTGAGTTGAGATTGATGGAGAGAGAGAGAGGAAGAGAGGAATGGTGGTAGTGGTGGTGGTGGTGTCGACGATGATGAATTGTGGTTCAGGTTGCGGTTGCAGTTGTGGTTGTGGTTGTGATTGTGGATGTGATTTTGGAGGTTTTCTGTGATGTGATTGATCGATTAATTGATAACTGATGATTGAAAGGGAAAAAAAAGATCCTTTAAGATTCATTCGGGTGCTACCAAGCGAGAAAACAGGATCTATCCTAGCAGTCTTAGTGGGTGGTTCATTTGGGTGGATGCTCTGACTTGGAGATTTCAAGGGTTTTGATCAATTGAATCGGTTCGCCAAGACCGATAAGGGCAGCAAAAAAGGCAACTGGCAACTGCTATTTGGCTATTAACCAGCCAGCCCAGCTAATGCTCCAGCATATTCCTTGAGGCTTGACCTTGTTGAACTGTGCACAAGCCACTTTTTAATTGTGAACTTTGCTTAACTACATAGCACCTTATTAGGTAATTATTGAGGCTCATGAACTGCTTGTGCGGGGCAATTTGGTGGGCACTGGTAGGACCGTGCGATGGACGATTGGACGGGTAAGATCGGGAATCAGTCCTTGTGAAGCTCCGATGACGAATGACGACCAACCTCAGGACCTCAATACTAATATACATACCACCCGACCACCTAACTACATCCTACTAAGGCTTGCTAGGTATGTATGTACATACGTAGTAGTTACAGCTTGGCTGCTTGGATAGCTACGTAAAAGATCTACATATAATACCGTTATACCATTACATAATCCTTTGAGCTATTTCAATCATTGACGTTGTTTCATACTTGTATGTAGTACTTTGTAGGCACTGATGGGTTGCCACCACCACTCCCCACCCCATTCCACTCCACTCCACTAAGTATAGCTTCCTTCCCTTTCAGCCTATCCCGTCACATGAACACCATGTAACACACATACCTACCTATACGCCTCTTAGATACACCTATAACTTATAATGACGAAGTTTTTAACAAGAAGATTCATAAGTATCGAACTTCTATAATTCAAAATGGGTTTAAGGAAACTTCCGATCGCAGTCTGTTCGTCTCTAAGTCTTCCGGTCTTTCCGTCCACCCCAAGTAGTTGCATTTGCATAACGTCACCGTGTAATTTCAACTCATGCCTACAACAACCATCTTCTGGTTACCATACAAATCGGAATTCTAGTCACCCAAACATATCATGCAACTCTATGAGCCCTATTCCCCGTCATAACTTGCAGAGGCAACATAAACCACGTGGCTACGCTACTTATTCTAATCGCTCACCCAAAGAACCGGGGGACGGATTTCCCGGCGGCCATCATCGCTGGCCCACTTCAGAGCATCCTACCCCATATGAGATATTTGACCAGAAGCGAGGTGCCCCGTACAGCAAGGCGAGGTTTTTCCAGCTCGTCAAGATATACCATCCGGATAGACATCGTCACCATGCGCGAAGTGACGCTCTATCTCATGTCGTACGGCTCGAGCGGTATCGTTTGATCGTCGCTGCCAATGATATCCTATGTGATCCTACGAAGCGCCGCGCCTACGATCTCTACGGTACCGGCTGGGGCAGCAAACTCGGCCTAGACAATTACAATCGCGAGGCTGACAGGGCGTGGCGCCAGAGACCAGGGAACGCGAGCATGAACGCCACCTGGGAGGACTGGGAACGATGGTACGACGAAAGGGGTGGCGATAAGAAGCAACAGCGGCCCGTGTTCATGTCTAATGAGCTGTTCGTCGGAGTGCTCTGCACCTTGGTCGTCATCGGCAGCATGGGCCAGGCACGACGCGCGAGCACCTCGAGCATGAACATCGTCGAGATGCGTGACCAAAAGCACGAGGCTATCAGCCATGGCATGCGACAGCGCCAAGGCGAGCTCGCGAGTCTCGATCGACACGGACGCGTCGAGAATTTCCTGCGCCAGAGAGAAGGCTGGGCCTTTGCTTCGTCGACGAATAGCCACGTTGAACCATACCATGAGGGAAAATAGGACACATGTGTCTTCAACAAAAACCTGTCTCTGAAATGTCACGAGGCTCTCTATTTTCACATTCGGGCGTTTGGTATCCACGTCACAACAGTGGTACAGACGTGTGTTGTTCAGGATGACTAATTGATCCGTTCATACCTACGTTATCCACATGAACACACACTCATCAGATGGTTAGTCTGGTGTCTTGCCAATTTGAACCCAATGTCACCGAAGTCTCTATCCAACGTAATACGTGATAGGTTCGAGAAGGTGGCTGTACACCAGCGTTTGCATATCTGAAACATCCGTGGTACAACAGCCTCCACGGGAAGCAAACTCTGTTTTTTTCTTCTTAGTGCGCTGTTCTTTTAGTACTGCGGTATACACAGTCGTGCGTCTCCCGTTTCATTTGTAAATCGGCTATCGAAACAAACTTCAACCCGGCCATTTGGGACGCCAGTTCACCGTTGAAACCTTCGATTCTGTCCGAGCCCACTTAGGCACCTACAAACTAACTTTCACATGTCCGACTCCCTACAAACGATCCAGCGTCCTACATAATCTCACTGGCTGTGCCCCATCTTTAGAATTCTTGCTATGCCCTACCACTCACCGCGGGTGTTGCGCTGGCATGTCTTTATCTCGGGGACCCCCGAGAGGGCCTAGTACTTGTCCTCCCTCTCGTGTCATTTGAATCCATTTTATGCCTCTTCCTCACCCATCGACTACAAAAACGCGCTCTCGTATGTCCATGCATCGAAACGAGAATACACACCTATGTCACGCGCCCCATCGTTCTACCCATGGATTTGAAGTTATACTGCATACGGCCTCACGAAGATCATTCGCACACGCACACGATCATCTTCTTGCACGGCCGCGACTCGACAGCTACCAGCCTCAGCGAGGATCTACTAGACGGCCAAGATTCGCGGGGTCGTCACCTGCAGGATATATTTCCGAGCGTCCGATGGGTCTTTGCGCAGTCAGACAGGCAGTTTTCCGAGCCGCTCGGGCGAGAGCTAAACCAGTGGTTCGATATCTCCGACCTAAAGAACCCGGATGACCAGCCGGACCTGCAAGTCGAAGGTCTAAGACAAAGCACAGCCAAGTTGGTCCAACTCATCAGGAATGAGGCGGCCACCGTTGGAGGCCTACACCGGGTGGTTTTAGCAGGATTCTGCCAAGGATTTGCGGTGGCTGTTCATGCATTGCTCAACTACCCAGATGATTCAACTCACGACACACCAGAGTCCGAAAATCAGCTAGGCGCCCTGCTCGGACTCTCCAGCTGGATGCCCTTCCCAGCGACCTCTGTCTCCGAGTGTCGCTCCAAACTAGGGCTCCAGCTCGATGGGACGTCCACAAGCCACGCCGGCGATATATATCGCAACACACCGGTCTTCCTAACCCATTCAGCTAACGACGACGTGGTTCCGGTAGAGCAAGGGCGGAGGCTGAGGGACATACTCGGCAGTTACGGGATGGACGTAGCGTATCTGGAATACGAAAGGGGCGGTCACTGGATATACGGCCGCCAGGAGGTCGACGATATCGTTGAATTCCTAAAAGTCCAGGGGCTACCGGAACATATCCCCGTCGAAGAGCCGACGCCCTAGTTAACTTGAGAGGGCCGAGGTTTCTATTAGCAGAAGCTGTCACAATGTTTCCTTTTTGCCTATCGCAGTCGATATGTTGCTGCGGGCCAGCTTCAAGTCCTGCTCAATCAGTGCTCAAATTTCAACGTCACGTGCTTGCTTCTCATACCCCAGTCCTTGGATAGAATATCAATAGAATAAATATCATGAACCCCTAGACTTTCTATGTATCTGTGGGTCGCTTAACTCCGAGCACGTACTTAAACCGTACGTAATACGTCGAGTATTTGCTTATTTATCGCATGATTCTCGCATGCACGACGTACTGCAAGCAAGCAAGCAAGCAAGCCTTAACGACGTTTCAAACACAACACAACTTTGTTGTTGTTTTCTCGGCATCGCCGAAGTTTCAAGGGCCGACTGTAACCATAATAGCAGATATTGGTACCTATGTCACGATTAGGATTACCTACCTATGCCTAGCTACTCCATCCGCGTCCCACTCACGAAGGCCCCTTCATACTCTCCAGATCACCTAATCACTTCAATTGGAGATGCGTGCCGGGGTTCTCCATGTATGTATTAGGTCTGTTCCGAGGCGGCGGTGGCTATGGGCAGTAGGATCACGGCCCAACCCAACATAGACACAGCCACCCGGATTCATGTCCGCATATGCGCGTTGGTAGGTAGTTGTTCTTGGGACCTGCTCATCTATTAACCAAGCTTGCCAGGCAGATATATATGTTTGATGCAAGATAGATCCAACCACCTACTGCGGATACATGCAACCACCCTAGTTATTATATATGCATACCTACCTAGTAATTATTCATCCATACATACATACATAATGTGTGCCATGCAAGTAACAACACCCGAGGAAGCGAAAAGAGTTCTAGACCGCCACGCCATACATGCATACATACATGAAATTGTATAACCAGATGATAATTAGATCCCACAAGCACCCAGTCAGCTTCAGTGACCGTTCATCTAAGATTTTTCACCGCTCGCTTTTCTTGATTCGGTTATCTGTCTGTCCTGTCTCGGTGTAACCGTCTCTTGTTTCAGCGAGGTTACACTACATCGTCGACTATGTCGTACCGGCAGCGCGGCTCGGTGCCGCATCATGGGCGCAGGTGGGTATGGGTATGGGTATGGGTATGGGTATGGGTATTTAGCGCGTGCGCAAATTGTGCCTATGTAAGTAAGCATTGAAAGTATGTACCGGAGATGTCTTCCTATGTTTTTTTATAGGGTGATTTATAAGCTTATTATTACTTGGGCGCTTTTTATTGCAAGTTCTTTCTTGTTTAGTTATTATTATTTCGGATGTATTAAACATGGATATATAAATGCGCCTTACGAAGTGCTAGCAGTTGGTATTGCCGAATTCCATAGTGCAATATTAATCAGGATGTTGCCATTGACTGTCTGTATCCGGTTTGTGATAGTGTAGGTCTGTAGGAATCTACCTTTAGGTTGCAACAAACCGTCTGGAGCCATCTCCATACAATGTGTAGCCCTCAAGCCCTAAGCCCTGAAGCCCTCAAGCATTCACACTATCCCTATGGTGTCCATATCACCCGGGCCAGAACTCTTCGACGTAGCATACGAGCCAGTAACGGGATAATTGCTGCAGTGGAATGGAGCATATCCCTCCTCCCGTCGGCGTGTGATTAGTTCTAGCATATACGAAACCCCGAAAGAGGTCAACCACCGGACCCCAAAAGGCTTCCGCCAAATGTAGAGCAATTTATCACCAAATTGGACTATAAATACACCGATAAAAACCATATCCATCATATACGCGATTAATCTACTCTATTCTAGGTTTTAGCGGTATGCGTATAGCTTCGTAGGAGGAAAATTTGGTAGCCAGGTGGGTTTAGGTGTATATACAGCGGTTACAGCTGTAGCGGTCATTGTGTATATATTCCTTAGGGCCCTTGGAGATAAAGGTTGCTCTCGTAAGTAAAAACATATTTATTGCGCCCTAAGCTGTCCATACCACATGATAGCCATCACGTAGGCCACAATATTATTACCCCACCTGCTGACAGGTATATATAAAAGAATTTTAAGCCTGGGTAAAATTGAATACGAGGGATGTGCACAAACCCTTTAAGGGGAATACTTGTTAGATGGAAAGAAACGGAAAGTAATAATTCTTTGTATGTAAAACCGCATCGTCCTTTATGAGTGCCATAAGCTTACAGATATAATTACGCCTGATAATGAAATCACCCGACTCCTTTACTTTCTGTCACCTCTTACTAGACTAGCACGAAGTTCTGCAGCTCCTGCTGGCCCCAATATTCCTCGGAAGAAGGATTGATGCTGTGGTTCCCGGATATGTTACAAAATAAGACCATTTCGTACCCTACTCCAGTAGGTCGAATGACGGATGGGCTCTCGGCGCCGAGAAATAGTGTGATGATATCGCCCTTCTGTATTGAAGTAACTTCGTCCCGGAGAGTATATACGCGTGGAGTAGTCACAACAGAGCCGTCGTGCATTACTGCGAAACTTAACGTCAGCACCTCCATCAGTACATGATAGTTGTTACCATGATGTTCCAGGTTGATAGGGATCTGATCTCGTAACTGTCCGTAGAGTGCTCGGGCATCAGTAAGAAGGAAATTATTTATAGGACCGTGGGAAAAAACGTGCTGTGACCAAGTGTCATACAACACATTACTCGGAATATCAAGAGCAATAGAAGCGCGAGAAAACAAGTCTTCGATTTCCTCAACACGGCGGTATAACCATTCCACACAATCAGTTGGTATATCGGAATATGGTAGGGCGACTACACATGCACCAAGCTGGATTCCTTTCACATGCAAGCTCATGCCATCATTGGAGAGAGCTACAGAAGTCGCATCCGCGAAAGGCGGATTACTCGGTAATGCCGTTAGCTCTCGAAAATCATGAACCCAGGGTGGTACACCACTCAAACGTGTCCCGTTACTATTCAAAAGGCGCAAGTCTCCAGTCGTAGTTATAATATATACGACTGCATCGTACCAAGCCCTCTGAAATGGTTTTGCATATTCGGGACGTAAGGAATTGGGAATTTCGTTGTTCACTCCAAAGTTGCAAAGGCCTAAGAGACTGTAAATATAATCATGAAGGTTGGTAGCTTCTGCGGAAGTATGAAGGAGCATTTCGAGGAAGACACGGCTTGGTTGCGTCTCCGGTAAATCATCTGATACCAGTGCCCGATATTTGTCTCTTTCTCCTCCCAGACTCCCGAAGCTGAACTTTATAGCACCAACATTCGCCGATTCGGTTTCCGCAAGGTCATGTAAAGTCCTTAAGGTCTCAAAGTTTATGATGTGGCGCCCTAAACATAGGTCTGGAGGCTGTTCTGGAAGGCAGATCTCTTGCACTATCCATCGTCTTTTGAACCATGTTCTGTCCACAATTGCTGCCAGGGAAGACCGATAGAATCGGAAGAAAGACCTTATTCGGGGGAGTCGGGAGCACTGATGAAAAAACATTGTACGTCTGATAAAGAATGACGTCTCATCATTCACGTGAGCGGCATTGATCCCATTGACTCCGAGAGGTTGGGAGCACTGATAAAAAGATAGTATACGTTGGATACTGGATGACGGCTCATCAGCCATATGATCTGCAAGTATCTCATTGAAAAAGACAGCTACTGAGAAAATCTTCTCAACAGCGTCATCCTCAGATACGTCATGCCCAAATGCTTCATCCGCAAATGCTTCATCGTCGGATATATCATCGTCAGATACGTCATCCTCAAATGCGTCATCCGCAAACGCTTCATTCTCAAACGCTTCATCCTCAGATACGTTATGCTCAAATGCATCATCATCAGCAGAATCGACCTCAGCAGAATCGTCCTCAGATGCGTCATGCTCAAATGCATCATCCTCAGCAGAATCATCCTTAGGTGAGTCAACAGGACCAAGCCAGCCCAGAGCCCTAGATGTAAATCGATATATATCGGCCATGCGAGGGATCTGTCTCTCTTTCTCGGGGATGTCTGCCTGGTTGATACATATCGCATCAATCCAGACGAACTTTTCCGTGAACCCATTCACTGAAGATCGCAGCTGATCCAGTGCAGAGTAGAGATTGGTGGTCACTTCGAAAGGTTCGCCGTTCAAGGTAATGGGCTTCGTGACCGTAGGGTCTCCCCAGACGTACGACAAGGCGAAGAAGTCGACATGTTCGTCTTCGGTTAGAGGGAGTTGGTACAATTGGCATTTGATCGGACTTCCAAGCTCTCCTGGCTCAACCTTGAGAAACCTGATATCTGATTCGATGAGCTCTCGATATGGGTAAGCCAAGGGGTGTTGATGTTCCATAATTCATAGTGAATGGATTAATGATTGAGGATTGTCGGTGCGACTAGTGTCCAGAAGGATGCCTGGCGATATGCCTGCGCCTCGTGCACGTAATATGGTAGACGGGTAAAAGAAACTCCATGTTACGCGATGTTGCTCAGCCTCACATACCCCTCACTAATATGAGACAGTCTAAGCCTTTTATTAGACCCCGTGATATGCCAGCCAATTATCATCCTTTTACTAAGGAGAGAGAATGTGCCAAGACTACCATGGGCCATCATGACTGCGGGTAGCATGGCAATTAGGGCTCCCAGAGCGGTAGAAATGAATTTTCTTATGACTATGCAAGATCAGTATAGATATGAAATATTCACATATTGCGGGTTCCGTTACAGGCTGTGGGCAACGTTCCCCTGATTTACGTAATATCAGTGGTTATTATGGCCTACAAAGTATATTAAGACGACGTGAAAGTTCTTGATCATCTCCAATTGTCTACCAGAAAATGAATCCTCCAGGTTGCCAATAGACATGATTCGGCCACAGCTCTAGTAACCTTCGGACCTTAGGCAACCATTCTGTCTTCATGATTCCCCTCACAACTATGTCTGTTACCTGCCGTGATGGATATCATCGTTGCCTAAATATCTGCCTATTGCATACCATTTTAATTGGCGGAACCCACCTGAATGAACACCATCAACACGGCCGCATAGCTGTATCAAACCATGAAAAGAATGGTTAGCTTTCAGGAAGCAATAGACTGTGAGGTGATAGGATCGGCTACTTACGCTGCGGAAACACCTAGGGCCTCGAAAGGCTTCGCCACCATGACGAACGATAATACCAAGATAGATGCAAGTAAGAAGACAGTGATAACGACGAGTTTCATAGTGAGGTCATTGAGGGCCTGGAGGATCCATATTGGAGTTACCAACATGCCAGCGCCGATGCAGGCGATCATCGCGGACGCAACGGTGTCCATTCTCTTGTCGGAGTAGTAGGATGCGTATCCAGCGTCCATCTTCGCCATCCTTTCCGTCTTGTCTCTCCATATAGGAAGTGTCCTTATCCACAGAGAGGAGTCGATAAGTCGACGAAGCGGCGTCTTAATATCCTTCTGAACCACACAGACTAGGTCTTTCTCCTTGTCTAGGTATCTCTGCTCTTCCTTATTAATCACACAGTAGCCGTGGTTATAATGCCAGTTTCTAATGCTTTCCACGTCTCGCCGTGGCGCCTGTGCATATGATCTTAACCGTGTTTGCTGTATGAGAAAGTCGTCTGGTCCTAAAATCAGCGTAGTCGCGAGAAGGAATGTGAGAGACACTTACTGTACTCGCGTAGGTTTACAGCTATTTGGCCTAATAGTTCAGCCCGATCTTCCGTATCTTCTCTAAATGTCCCATTGTTAATCGGTGATGAATCGTATCGAGTGTACTCTTGATCCAGCTGGGTGAGCTCTTCTTCTAAGACTGAAACTTTGTCTTGTAATGAAAGAGCAATTCGAGCGTTCAGTGCGCCGAACCGTCGAAGAACGAAAAAATCGTCATCAGAAGACAGGAATTCAGAGTATCCTCTATACCCAATATATCTCCACGGCTGTGTATAGACGTCCTCCTCTGTGGGCGTTCGGATAGATGCTCGGCTGTTTAAACTGGGAGCAGTGGAACCCGATTCTATGTTTGATGGTATTTCGGGCGTTTCGGGTTTAGCTAGAGGGCTATGTGACATGTTACTTTTCAGTTGATGAAGTCAGTACGATGTGAAGACACGTTAGTGGATGAGGGAGTAGTTGTACTCACACACTCCCTAACCCCATAACTAATATGGATAGGTAATACCATGGTAGAAGTATATCAGAAGTTATTAAGGTACGAAAAGGCTACTAATTAGTAGTACGAGGCTAGTTTATCCCCTTCATTTGCTCGAAGTTGATGCGGGGTTCTGATGCAACGTCAAAGGCTGCGGTCCTATGAATAGGCCTCATTTCCTCCCCGCCGTGATCCTCACAGAGCTGACAGGTTCCCCGCATCCGCATGATAGAGTATATATTATCCAATTCCTGTTATTACCTCATAACGCACCAGAACTATCAGTAGACCATCATAACCTCAATAGAAGCTACCAGGAGTTGACAAAATTCAATAAACAGTGCTACAACAACATACCTTACCTACTACACCAATATACATTCCTCATACATCGCTTTCGGCATGTCTTCTGGAGCCTCAGATTGTACAATTATGAATTACTCCGGACATGTTCCAAGTAAGGGTTGTCAAGCCGGGCACATTCCGTCTTATCCGCCTAGAAAAGAAAAGGCCGATGGCGCTGGCCACGGATACAGAAGCTCGCGGGACCCGCAGCAAGAAAACTATACCGGCACTTATTCAAGGAGAGAAATCTCGGAAATCTCCAGGTCCCCACAGGCAGAAAACTATACCGGCAGATATTCAAGGAGACAAATCTCCAGGTTCCCACAGGTAGAATGCTGCTGCCAAGGCAGTCATTCCGGGGGAGAAACCTTCGGATCCCCAAAAGTAGGATACCACCAAGGCGGCCATGGAGAAAAAGGAAAAGGCGAAAAGTGGTAAGCGGAATCGAAGCGCAGATAGTTATAGACGGCGACGAGTAAGTGAAGCTAGATGTATTCACGGAAGATCCTGGCTAACTAGATCAACTGCGATTGTTTAGGTACTTGTGTTCTAATACATCGCCGTCTTTGTAACCGTCAAACTGCGAAACCGGCAGGGAGGTAGCATATCGAGAACACGCACAACACGGGGTTTGACAAGACAGATGGTTTATTCCAAAGTCAACCTTGGGGCTTAATCCTTTGAGATGCTTTTAGGTTGTACCCGCAACTACTCGACTGCGATGATTTTGCATGTTTCCACCAATACATGGTAGAACTAGATGTATAGGACGGGATGGATAACTTGCTCATGTCATGATAAGATACGGCAGCTTGTCTGGATGTGCAGTTTTATGGTTGAATTCTCATGTCTTTTCCTTATTTACCTTAACAAACTATACTACATTTAGATGTTCAAGAGTCGTGTGTAAACAACTAGAAAATTTGAAAGCATCCAGCGCAAAACGTGTCGGTATTGGTTCCAATACATCAACATCGTATTCCATCATCACTGCATGATTGCGTGTCTACCTACTCACGAACCAAGCGCCGGTACATATTTCTCCGCCAACGCAGCACGCATGACCATCTCAGCCGTCTTCGGATCGATTCTCTCCTCAGGACCCAGCCTAATCATCTTTCCGACCAAGAACATCAGCTTTCCCTGGGGATACACCTTAGAGTCCACGAACTGCCTAACAACACCCTCCTGGCCCTCCACAGCCTTATCAGCGAGCTGCGCATACTCAGCCTCGGACAGTTCGTCAAACCACAGGTTCTCCCGCTCGATGGCGCCCAGGACCGAGGGGTACTTCTCCGGGATCGTGCCCCGGAACACAACCCAGAGCAGCTCCTTGGCGATCTTGGCCGTGATCTTTCGCCCGTGCAGGTAGAAGAGTATATCGGCGAGATGCTCGACAGGCACGCGTGCGCATGCGCCGTATTCCGTGAACCCGAGGTCCTCGGAGGCAGCCTCGCTGCGTTCGGACGTTAGACGACCGAGCTCGTGCAGGATCCAGTTCGCGGCTAGTTGGAAGTAGGCTAGGTTTTCTTTTTGGTCTTGGCCGGGTCCGAGGCGCGCTGCTAAAGCGTCGACTACGTTCCAGAAGTACTCGACTCGCATGCCGCCGTCCAATGCTGTCAGGGATAAGGCATCTTTGGGTGTAAGCTCGAACTGGTTGATTAACATGTCGACTTCGACGTCGGGGAGCTGACCCATAGTCTCGCGCAGATGGGAGACTAGGTCGTCGCCGATCACTACGGGTGCTAGGTCGGGATCCGGCATGTATCGGTAGTCGACTTCTCCTTCCTTGCCCCGCAGACGACGGGTCTCGGTTGAGCCGATGGACCAGCCGCGCGTCTCACCTGCAATGACGCCGCCGGACTCGAGGACAGAGATCTGTCTATCGCGCTCAGCGATGATCGCATCCTCAACGGCCTTGAAACTGCTCAGGTTCTTGATCTCAGTGCGCTGACCTAACGGCGCAGAGGGATCGTCGGTTCGTCGAACTGATACATTGATATCGGCACGCAAACCACCGGCTTCCATACCAGACACGCAGGCATCAACGGCATTGAGCAGGATCTGGACTTTACGGACGAAGGCTGCTGCCGTCGCGGGATGATGAATCTCAGGTAAAGTGATGATCTCGATCAAAGGGGCACCGACACGATTGAAATCGAGCCAGTGCACGCCACCAGGTTGCGCAATAGTCTTAGCCGTATCCTGCTCCATCTGAATCTGCTTGATCCCAACAGTAACGCCATCGCCATCCTCAGCCGCAATCCCATCTCTCGCCTGTAAAGTAATACCGCCATCGCGGGCAAAAGGCTCATAATATTGGGTGATCTGATACCCAGACGGCTGATCCCAGTGAAAATAGTGTTTCCGGTCGAACCTGCTGACCGGTTGGATTTCGCAGTCCAGCGCCAACGCGGCTCTGAGAGCCGGGATGAGAGTTTCCTTCTGGAAGAGAGGCTGGCTCCCGGGTATCGCCAGATCGAAGAAAGCAACACGGGAGTTCGGGTCGTCGTTGAAGGACGTGGTTAAGGTTGCCGGCGAGAAGAGCTTCCGGGCGGTATTCAACTGGGCGTGGATCTCGATTCCGACGGTCAGCTCCCAACCTTCGACTACCTGGTTGTTTGCATTTTTCTTTTTCTTCTTCCCGCTGGCTTTTTGCTTCTTAGCCTCGTCTTTCAGTTGCTTTCTGAGAGGTACATGGACCGGGGTAGGCGTTGCTGACGTCGCTGTCTCGGTGTGTAAAGTCCGGAGAGTTTCGGGAAGCCTCAATGGGAGGAGACTCGGACGTGTCGTCTGTATCGCGTACGGCAAGTTTCGACATCGTGTATATGACCTCAATTGTCGGGATCCTACGCAGCCCTTCGTTGGCAATTGACCCTGGAGCAGATATCTACTTAATGTTGTCGTATTGAAACGCGTCATATTGGTTTGCCCCGAAGGCTAAGGCCTGGATGTCTTGAAGCTCAGTGAACTGAACCTTGAAGTTACGTATTAAAATCTCACGTTACCCTAACGTTAGTGTAGAGCTCAACGGCACTTTCCGAGCCCGCACGCACGCACATGGCCCCGATGTGGGGTATTGGAAAGTAAACGCACAGACCAGTTTAAAAGCATCACCAACTCTTATCTTCCTGACCACTGGCATGATGACATTCGCCCTCGCTGTCTCGACGGAGAATATCACTATCTAATTATGTACGTACATACATACTGGGCTACCTATAATTAGCATCGGACTCCGCTTGACAGAAACCGATCGGCGGGTGCAGGTGATGGGCGATGGGTGATGCATTGAAATGCCTGCACTAACGCCACTTATAGTAGGTAAACCCTAGCATCGGGTTCAGTGCCAGGGAAGTTGTTGGTTGGTGATGCGAACGAAAGCCTCCATTAACTGCCTAACGTCAGTCAGTTCAGTTCGCATACAGGAACTTTAACTCTTAACTATTATCATTCTACTCTAGCATTTCTTGCTGTGATTGGGTGCACTGGTAGTGGGTGTTGCATATTTCATATCGCAATCTAGAACATAACTAGGTACATATACTGCAGCTTCCGAATTCTCCCAAGCCATTCAAAATCAGTGATGCTGGCCAGTAAAGCATGTGTCCGTCACATTGGGGATGACGATTGGTGCTTGAACATGTCCGTCGCGGCCTTATCGTCATCGTCCGGAATGAAACACGAACAAATCAACCCATGTCCATTCCCTTTTACCCCTCCATAACGCCCCCCCCCCCGACTGAACCTGATCCCTTCCCTCCACATGCCTTGACATGCCTATCCCATGCCCATCTTGCCCATCCATTACGCACGCAAGCATGCATCTGGTATTACAGACAGCCCTGCCCTTGTGCTAGGTGATTTTCCCTGTCTTAGCTAAAGGTGGGTTGGCTGTCGCATTTCTTCTTTTTCTCTTTTTCCGAGTCATCTGTTCCTGTTCTTGAATCAATGTATTATCATGTTGTAATATTTCCATTCTTCTCTCCGTCAATCTTGTAATCTCTTGATTTCTGCCCTCTACTTCCTCGATTGTATTGATCGTCATCTCATCTTATGTATTTCTTGCCGAATGTTCTACTTATGTGTACACTTCCTCTCGGTTGACCTCTCTGACTTGTACATGTAATTTAAACCGCTCTTCCGCTGTCGAGCCCCATTGCGACCCAATGTGATAGTGACACTCACTATCCGCTGCTGCTTATCCGAGCTGATATCACTCAATATTAAATAAAAGCATCCTCGTTTCACAGTGGCTCAATGTCTCATGAATATTGTGTCACCTATATCTATTCTGGAATACGCAGTTCTACTTGAATACGATCTTTCCCCTCACAGGCCCGAAATAATACCTCCTTCTGCCCATATTGCTACCCTGAACGTATAATCACGGAGTCGCTCACAAGTCCAGTCAAATAGGAGCCCAATCCGTCATGGCAGACAAGGATCACCCACAGAATGGACTACATAACATCCGACGTTCTCTTTCTGGGAACAGCGTGCCGACGAATCCAGTAGTACATGTAGCATCCACTGGCGCACTGTTTAATGAGGAATATAACCTCGGGAGTCCACGAAGGAAGACTCACAAGAAATCCCCTAATGTCTTGAAAGACATCGACGACGCCTTCGCGCTCAATGGTGGTGGCACTCCTAAGCAAGTAACAGCCAGCAAACCCCAGCGCGAACCAGCGGATGCCTCAAAAAACGGCTCGTCCAGTGATGTGGGACAACCTAACATTACCTCTACTGCCAGCGTGCGTTCTCACGTTCCAGCGCCGTCGACTATATCCAACCTAACCGCACTATCCAAAGCGACCAACGAGTCCGAGAGTTCGAGCGGGAGCGGCTCCACCGTGCGGAATTCCTCGGCGTCGAGGCGGGACGACCCAGTAACAGTGAAGGCGAGGAATAAGCAAAGAAGAATATCAGTAAAGAAGCCCAACGCGCTCAATTTCCTAGACTCGGACTCTCCGGACTTGACCCCCGATGTGGTACAACATTCCATCGAGGCAGTCACCCCTCATGAGTCTCCCATGTCCCCGCAGAGCACGTCGCCCTCGAACCGGAGCGCGTCTTCGACATCTAGTGGATTCCAAGACGATGCGTCCGATATGATCGAGGATCACGAGACGGACCGTAGCACGAGCCCTGAGAGAAGCATTAATGGGGAGGAGAAAGGCACAATGCGCACTCCTGTTGCCGCCCGAATAGATACGAAACAAATTCGGAGACGGAGCTATGGCCCACCCGATCTTCCCTATGCCACCTTGAACCAGCAGCCGTACATGTCGCCTAACGCATCGACTCCTCGCGCCGCGAATCAAGGCCCCTTTACGTTTCCACCACGACCAGAGAGAATACCCCTGACGGGATACGAGCTCATCGCTTCGCGACTCTGCACCAGCGTAACCCCAGCTGCTGAACACAACAGCAGCAGCAGCAGTAGTAGACCACCACCGCCGCTGAAACCGCTGTACCGAAGATTCGAAACCCTGCATCACCGCATCTTGCTTCACCTGCAAGATGAGATCTGCGACCTCGAAGAGCAGCTCCACCGCCTGGACAACTCCGACACGCAGAGCCGCCGCATGCAGGAGGGCTGCATCCCCGCTTCGCGGAGGGCGGAGCAGCACTCGGGTAACGAGATGCACTGGCATCGGCTGGAGGTCATGAGCAAAATCGGCTTTAAGCTCGAGCAGTACGGTAAGTTCACCCAACCCATTCCAAACCACCCACCCATCCATCCATCTATCCATGTCCCACCATTTCCCACCCCTCATTTTAACACCAACCTTACACATCTACACACAGATAACGTCCTCTCCTCCTACCGCAAAACGCAATTCTTCCCATCGGCCTCCCAATCCGACGTCCACGAGTACCGCAACTTCCTCGCGACGCACGGTCCCATCGTCGAAGCCGAGACCCACTTCCTCGACGTCGCGGACGATCTGATATGCGTCAACGAGGAAGAAGAAGAAGAATCCGACGATGACTACGACGACGACGATGATGATGATTCCTCGGCAGCGTCGGAGGAAGATGATGCGCTCGCCACGCCGATGCCGCGTAATGCGCAGTTTAATTTGAGAAGTAGTGGTGGTGGTGGTAGTCGTAGTCGTCAGGGAGGCGGTTCTCAACAGCAACATCAGGCGAGTCCAACGCGGCTCCCCATAGCCCGGCCTGAAAACCCGGCAGAGAAACCAAAACAGGTTGAACATAAAACCAACGGACGTAGCGACGTGAGCAGCGGCGGTAGTCAACCACCAAAGCTCATGTCCCTCTCTCTGGCAATGGTCGGCGCCATCCTCTTTCCTGTCCTCGCTTTTGCCGCCATCCCGGGGTTCGTCGGCCGCATGGCGGTCGTGTTCGTTGTTCTTATTGGCGGCGTGGCCACGCTGCTCCAGCAGGGCGATTTGGTGGGGCTGGAGACTACGATGGATATCTGCGTTTGTGCCGGGTGCTATGGCGCTGTCATGGCTGTGCTTGCCGGGGTTATGGGTTGAGACTTGCTGGGTTCCTTTTAGGGGGGAGGGGGTAGGCGAGTAAGAATAAGTCGGTGGTTTGTTTGATTCTGGTTGTTTTTGGAATGACCTTGAATGTTTGGGTTTGGTTTGAGTTTATGTTAGTGTGTCTGTGTATCTGTGTGTTTCGAGGTTGGCCACTGGATCTTTTGGGCTTATTCAAACTTGGATGGGGGCTGGTAATAGGACATGGTATCCGGGAATTAGGAGTCATGATACCCAGTCACTACTAAAGGATTTATGTAATGCCGTCCGGGGGGACACTCGCGGTGGCGTCCGTGGGGTCCTTGTTATGTCGGTTACCCAATCTTGTATAATGGATCAATACTGGATGGATAGGATACTTTGTTTAAAGGTATTGGGAAGCCACTGTAGCTGCACGGGTATAAGAGGTCTAATGATAACATGGTTTATTTCTCAGTTGTGGTCTGGTCGCTTATAGAAATCTATTTTCGATGCTACAAGTGTATTGCATGACGATGTTAATTATCCCTTGTGCCCTTATTACTGAATTAAATTCACGTTCTACTACATGACAATATTATCTAACCATGCCGGTATATTATCAAGTACTTTTATAAGTGAGGCGATGATGATATCCTACATTCCACAATCGGAAGGTGCTTTCTTGAACATCCGAGTGTCTTTCACGAGTTCAAACCGTATAAAAGTCTTTGCAGCATCTTGAAACGGCTATTCTTCTCAGCTACGCCATTCTGGGTTCATTATAGCAAGGCAGAATGCTTCCTGCTGCTTCGCCAAACTTCTAAGCAACGTCCATGAAAACAAAAACAAAAAGACCGTACATTATATGGTGATACTTAAATGCGGTAGTTGATTCCCCACTTCATCTAGGCAACCGTACGCCAAGATCTACCTGCCCCCTGTAAGTTCATCATCACATATAGGTAGGTAGAGAATAGGCGTATGGGCTTCCGGTATTTAGAATTCGACAACATTCCAACTGAAATAAACTCACACGACAGCAACACAATTTGGGTCAGAGAGTACAATAGCATTATGGGTTCGTGGGAAGTTTACTGCGCCTTTTGTGGTGTTGGGTCCGGCTGCTCTATTGAGGTTGCTCTGCGTACAAAGACGCCCGCTGGAAACACTGATGGAGTGGCTAGGGACGGGGAAGATGTTGCTGCACCTGCAGGATCTAATGGGTTAAAGGGACAAGATAATACTGATGGGGTTGGAGATGGTGAAGAGGAGGAAGATGAAGACGACTATTACGGTTATGACCCAGGTGTCATCAGCGAAGAGGACGTTGAATGGGCGTGAGTCATATTCGACGTCATTTACTTCTCCTTATCATCACGCATCCTAGATGCTGTCTACCCATGACCGAGCACAACCACGTCTGAAGCATGCAATTAGGTGTTGGGGTTATCTATAGGCAGGGTCATCCAGATAAGAGCCCGTCGCTAACCTTAGATGCTGCAGCAAATATTTCCATATCATTGGACATCCGAGCACTGAAGAGGATTTGGTCAGGTGAATGCTATCCACCGATTTGAAATACGACTAGTGAACTTGGAGTGCTAACATCACTCAAATATACAGATCAGCTTTCGTGTCCGGGCCTTGTTTCTACAGCCAATACGGGTCGGTGAAGCTGCAAGAAAGTGCTGGGTCTGATCCGAACTTCGACCCAGACAATGGCTGTTACGGCTTTGACGGAAGCGTGAGTATCTAGCTACCGATTACCACAGCCAGCATGATCTTCATTCTTACCTACGATTCCCTAGGCGGGCTGAATGAACTACGGTCTATCTGCCTTTCTTTACGTCTGGTTTACTAACTTGGATGTGTCGCAGATCTGCGTGTTCCCATTCCACAAGCCGTGCCTCGAAATACTAGCATGGGTCCTCACTGGAGTTCCGGACCTCGGGCGTCTGGATAAGAACCGGTTATACAAGATGTTGTCGGACTTCCCACACAATAATAACTCACTCCTAGGCATTGACTACAGGATTCCCGGAGACCTGCGTGACCAAACCTGGCATTGCGAGCAAGGCACGGAGTCATTCGCATCGAATCCATTGCCAACATTGAGTCTTCGAAAATTCGTCCAAGAGGTAATCCATAGCGGCGATTTTAACATCTCAGCGGGTTTGTCGTCTGACCTCGAAGCCCGCGTCAGATCCGATCCCTTCCGCAAGCTTCCCTATGAACTACTGTTCACGGTCTTCGATCTACTGTCCGATGAGGAGGGGGCTCTCATAGAACTCGCAAATGCGTCGTGGCCTGTGCACTGCGCCTTACGTGGTAGCACTAGATTCTGGAAGCTGTATGCTGGGCGGAAATTTCCCTGGTTCTGCGAACTCCACGAGATATTTGAGGGTGGTTCGAAGAGCTTAGATGGCAAGTGCTTAACAAGACTGTGCCAGTGGGCAGATAAGGCGACTATGTCCAGGAAGTGGATGAGAGGTCCCATGATGTCGATTGCGAATAGACGTCGCATCTGGGCCGTATGTGATGAGATTGCCCCTAGTTATATTGCCTCGGACACATGCACACCCCTTGGACAAGGGGGGCTGATATGGTAGTACGATGTCCTTGTTCATTGTATAGCGAGAAGTTGGAACTAGTCCCCCGGCGAAATAGGGCAGTGAAATTTTAAAAATTTCATAGTCACATGTAGAAATGAGCATGACCACAATATCGCATATATAATGATAAAATATTTTCGAGAAGTTGGAATACTTCAATTCACTCAGGTAGCTGTGGTTAGGGGGTGGCGTCGTTTGGCTGATGCTAGCCTCTAGTTAGCTCTAGTGGGGCCCACGGACACTGAAAATTTGTTTGGTGCAAGGTACGTACTTACTTGCATAAGGACTCCACCGAACTCAACTCTCATCAGTACAACACCACACATATCACACCTTCATGTTCATCTTTACATCCTAACCACAGAATTCAGGTAACTGTATATCAGTACTTATCTTATATGCATGTCACCCAAATGACGAGCATCAACACTCTACGACCATGATACATGAAGCTTAGGGTGCTCTCATCTCTTGATCCACTTAACCATGTCGTCGCGGCTTTGGCTAGCATCCTGGCCTCAATCGAGGCTACCTACAAGGAGCTCCAAGATATGTACGACTGTTGGTCGAATGTATTATGGCACATATGTGCATCGACGAGGCAGCACTCGTAAACCTCTATTTATAAGGGACGATGACGCTCCCTTGGAACAGAATCCAAACCACGATGCCATGGTCGTGGACACCCTTAAGAGCGTAGGAGTGAATGATAGAGGGCTGAAGCCCAAAGGGCTGAAGTGGAAGAGGGAAGGAAAGGAAAAGGATCCTCCTAGTATATTCAGGCACATCATTATGGATATTGCGAGGAAAATCGGGCCAGCCACTGAGGTAAATGCGAAAGTCTTCAAGTTCCTCTATCGAATGGCAGGACCAAAGCCACCGCCATTGGCCGAGCATTACATTAAGACGAGATACATCCCAAACGTGGTTCAATACACAGAACATCTCCAGAGCGCAAGGGCGGGGATTCTGGAAGACATCGCCTGCCAGAACATTAACGCGGCTCTAAAGCTCACCAAGAACGACCCCATCTTACCCCCTCGACTAGAGAGCTATCTCATATCGTATCTTGCCGACAGGAACGCCTTTGCTAAAAAGCGGACGGATCTAGTCCACATCTTCAGCCTCATGCACAGCACCTCCGTCCTCTCCTGGCATTGTCGGGGTAAGCTCGCCCGGCCCCCCAAGAGGACGGACCGGAATAACTCGGGGATTCCGAATACACCAACGGCCAGGGGGAGAAATTTAAAAGCTGGCAAGCTGATTGATCGTTCCGTGGAATTGCTGCTGGAGGCCGGGATCCTGAGACTGAAATATGGATTGTGCAAGTGGGAGCGTTCCTTCGAAACAGCTGAAAACAAGCTTAACCGTCTACAACGAAAATTCAGGAAGAAAGTAACCAAAATCAACATCCGTCAAGCCCAGGTCGACGAAATACCAACAGAGTCCCCTGACGACAGCCTAGATGATGGAGATGGGCCGGCTACTCATGATTTGACAGCCGAGGAAACGACATCCAATAAACCTGCCACTTAATTGAATGGCAAGATATTGGAAGCATCCATCTATAGACGCTCTCTCTCGCGACTGCTGCAACAAGCATTTCATACCAGTGCTAACAATTATCCTCGCATCAAGGAGGATGGGGAACGAGCATTGATCAATCACTAGCACGACAAGTAGCTGGGCAAAATAATCAATACTCGATACACTTTTACCCAAATATGGGAGAAGACATCCCCTGTTTCTTTGTGTACTTCGTTGCCTCGCGATTATATGGACCCAAGCAGCCATTGCTTGACCTTGGGTATGACGCCTTGCAGACGGTGGGGGGACACATGAGCTGGTTGTCAGGCAGTGGCTTGTGTCTGATGTGTCGGATTTTCTGTACAACCAAAGCTATCACGCTTGATGTTTAACTTATGTAAAGATAGTATGTACATTATTACGCATATAATCAATCTCCGCGATAACTTAACTGCGTCCATTGCTTTACGCCGTGACGCCACAATAAGTACCTTGAGCCTTAATCTCGCCTCTTTGAAATATTACCATCCGGCCGTCAGCGAAATACCGAGCAATTAGTCATAGAAATCCATCTAGGGGGACATTCCCATTGCTCCATGTTGCATTAAGAGATCTAGGAAGTATACAAGAAGTTCGTTCCCGTCAGGATCAAAGGCTAATATGCTATAAATGGGTGGTTGCCGTTCTGGGACATACAGCCGGGGTCTATATTAGCCGAATGTTCACAGGATGAAATTGGCCTAGGCCGGGATTTCCTGAATGCTACATAGACAAAACCTCGGTATGGATGAGCTCACAATCGTCGAATCATTGATAACGTTCAATCGGTCTTTGCTTTCTCGATAGCTACCCGCAAACGTTGTGTTTGTGACCGTCTACTATAAGATAAGAGACGACAACTACCATACCCGCTGTGAGGCTTTTTTTTTTTGTCATTTCGTTGGGTATGCAACATGGGCTTCATTAGGCTCGGCGCCAATAACTGAGCTTTCATCTCGGGAACGCCCTTCAGGATTGGAGATCTAGGCGCTCTGGCGGTCTTATGTGCTATAGTCATACCCACTGGAATCGACTAGTGTGTGGCTACTAAAAGAGTATTACGACTCATCAGCATGTCGTCGATTATCTTACTTAATCTGATTTCGCTCGCTTATTCGGCTGTGATACTCACCGGGCACCAGCCCATCATCCAAAAGCCCTATGTGACAATAGCCCCAGACGGGTCAGCAGAAACCATCACGCCAATTGTCACCTTCATCAACGGCGCGGCGTCCACACTATCTCCCATCCCAGAGTTTGTAACGAAGACGTCAGTCTATACTTCAGAAGACGAAGACGGGCATGTTTCGACAGCCACGGGCACAGCGCCTCTCGCGTCTGCAACATCGAGTAACGGTGCCGGCGCCTTCATCAAATGTCACAACCCTCAAGGCATAAATGGTCCGTTCTGTTCTCCTCAAGATGGAGCTCAAGTGGACCTTGGTGGCACATACTACAGTATGCACAGATCCCATGATTTGATCTCAAAACGGATTGTCAGTCCTAATTAATAACACGCGTAGTCACATGGTATCCGAGGTGGTTCTCTTCACCAGACCAGATTGTCCGAGTCCAGGGCTCGTACTTTGAGACCGGGCTACCGGATAACGTCGGGGACACAATAGCTTTCCTCTCGGGCAACATCACCGCGGAACGGGGCTTCTATGTCTGGAACGTCGACGAAGAGACGATATTTTCAAACAGCAACATCACGCTATCGCTAACCTACATAATAACGGATAACTCATCTATAACGGATACTATCAAAGGACCTACGGTCAAGGTCGTAAAAGCGGCATCGAGTTCAGGGGGCTACGCTATTGCTAATGAAACTAATCGGGCAGTGACGATTGCAATACCCATTGCACTTATTGGAATTTCCGTGGTCATCACCAGCCTCTGGTTCTATCTTCGCAAACGCCGTTCTGCAGTGGCCAATGCACTCTCCAACCATTGGCCCGGTCGCCAGAGACACAACATTCATCATAGTCGGTCTCAGAGGACAGACCGCTTCGCAAACTCGAAGACAGCAGGAGGTACTGTGGTTGGGTTATGGGACACATGGATAGAGACGCCATAAGATAGCCGAAGTGTGTCGACAAAAGGGATGAGACACCATGAGACTGAACGGCGTTAATTAAATCTGCCGTCTTGGTTGGAGATCGGGCCGTTTTGTCCACTGGCAAGCCCTCAACCAACTCTTGGGAATATTGAATTATTGAATGCAATCTTCCATTTGTAATTTAATAGCTGCATTTTGCAAACGTTTAATAGGGGGCATTGTGTAATTAGCTAGATCATTATGTCGACATGCTTGACGTTACCCCCTAAGTACCCCCTAGTCTCAAGTAGTCAACACCCTAACTAGTCCTACGCCGGTTCCCCATTCGCAATGAGATCGCTCATAGTCGCATTGGCAGTAAAATACGACTCCAGGCTGGGAAGAGCACCGACGATAAGATCGGCCATCATGCGTCCGAAGACGACCTCACCCCACGGGTTCAGGTGGGTGGTGTCCTTCTTATCGTCGCCCCAGTTGTACTCGTAGGCAGCCGTCTTGCCGATGGCGGTGACGTACTTGATGCTTGCCGCGTTCAGGTCGACGACCGTGGACCCTGTCTGCTCCGCGGCCTCGATGGCGGCGAGACGCTGGTCGTGAAGGGAGTCGACCACTTGGCTGCCTTCGAAGACTCGCCGCGTGAGCGACGATACGAGAAGCTGTACCATGGTGTCAGCTACTATGCTCGTCCGGCGTGTTGGCATCTTATAGCATTATATTACGTACCGGGTTTCCACCTAAGCTCTGAATCTCCTTGGCGAAGTTGATGAGGTTGGTCTGGTACTGCTCAAAGGTGACACCAGAGGTCTCCTTCTGATCATTGTGGCCGAACTAGACAGTACGTAGAGGTCTAGTTAGCTCTTTGACACGTGCCTAGTAAGGACAACGAGAATATATCTGTCTACCTACGCTAATGGTAACATAGACGTCGTAATCCGCGGCGTATTCTGTCACATGGTCTGTGATATTCTTCCAGCTCCCATCGGCCCGGAACGATGCTGTTGTTGCACCACTCCTGCCAACATTGAGACCCGTAGCAGGCTCAATGACCGTAGCCATGAGACCATCGCCCCAGCCTCCATTTACAGCCGTAGTCGAGTCGCCCGCCAGGAAGAAAGCTGGGGTCTTGGCGCGAGAAGAAAGCTTGGCGCTTGGTGCAGCGCCTGTCAATGTGGCTGCAGAGAGTAGAAGTAGGGACAACATTATGTGTGTGTGTTGTATGTCTGTGTCTGTGTGAGCGAGCCAATACTACAGAGCCGAAATGTTCAAAAGTAGTAATAGCACATCGTAGTTCGCAGAAGCGCCTCTTTTAAAGTAATAAACGGTACTTGGCTCTGCGATCTGGACCGATCTGCTAGCTTGCTCGCGATGGGATTTAAAACCTCCGTTCTCCATAATGAAGACCCCGAATGCGACATCTCAGTGAGGGACTCGTCGAATCAATGAACCGAATAGCGCAGTTCACTTATTAATAGCCGGCTCTATTACCCCATAAACTTATACCCCAAAAAAGAACCGGAGCAAAGGGTTGTTGTGCTGTGGAGATGTGGGGTTGGATGGAGTATAGCTCATCGTCCTCGTAACATTGGGGATCAAGTAATACTAATTACCCTGAATACCCTATTATACCATTAAAAGTCGTAAAATTGACAGTGGCTTAGATGACTGCACGTATGGTAAGTATTAATAGTTTTCCAAATTCGCTGTATGATGCAGAGAGCCAATAGACGGAGAGCCGGATCCGAATATGAAGCTAGCCTCTAGAGCTCTAGATTGGATTTGTAGAAGACTCTAGCTTCCGCTGCTGCCGTTGTACGCAGGCTACTTGTTATGTTCTCTATATATATTCATCTATCTTGTCATACGCAATTCTAAGTCCTTGAATATTTGACTATGTCCCTTTTTCGTGTGTGTAAATGAGGAGGAAAGGGGGGGGGAGGTTAAAGCCACGAAAACTTACTAGCTAGGACATGATGAAGACTATAGTAGCATGATATATAGCCAGCTTAGAAAATCTAATGATTGATGGGATCCCGCAATGGTTCTTGTTCATAGTATAAAGTTTCTTATTCCATTTATATATATCAAGTCTTTATTCAACCCCACGTGGGGAGTCTAGGACTAGGCCGTCAACTAGATATCTATATAAGTATACTTAAGATCACAAATCATCACATACGACCATACCATCTAGACAACACGGGATCCCGTCCGCTCTCCCCTAGTTAAGCTGGATAGGGCCAGATTAGTAGTTGGGTCGGTGACGACCAGCGAATCCCTGGTGTTGTATGTTTTTTTTTTTTGGTTTCCTTTTAGTCTTCTACCTATGTAGAGTCTTTCCACACGTATTAAGTTACGAAAAACCAGAACTGAAACCTAGAAATATTGACACAGAGAAAGCGGGTTGGATGTATCGGAGGAGAAGTCGTATGGCATGTTCGTTGATCGTCAGAGGCTAAAGTTGGTGTTGCATAAATTAGTTTCTACAAAGGGCTTGTAGATTGGTTTAGGTAGCCTTATAAGCCGACATGAGGATATCGTGTACATATAATGGTTAGGACCTATTAAGTATGCTATTGTAAGTCTTTCAAAAGCAACATCGTTATTATGCATATTATGAGAGCCCCTTGCCAGCAGGTGACATTCTTTTTACTGTATCAACGGACACCCTGTTTATTTGAGCTAGAACACTTTCTAAGGGATTATCGAGATTACCTTAATACTAAGTATCCTGGTAACTATCAATATATACCGCCAAGCCATAGGTGGTTATATATAATTCGAGCATGTGACAGCTAGCCATATCGAGAGCTCAAAGTGAACTCGAACGGCTCGCTTAGGCCCCATGGACCTTCTTGAGTTCTCTGATCTTCACCCAGAACGACCACACTCTCCACCACAACGTCAGTCTCGTACCCAAACGTCCCAGTGGCTGTAAACGTTGTTCCATCCCAATCGAAGTTAATATCTATGCTCTCATCTCCCACATCGATGCTCTCTCCATCATCCAGATACAATGATCCTGCTGCCTTCCCATCTAACCCCGGAGCCACAATAATAGTGAAGTTCTTATGTCTCACCAGCGCAGTCGTATTAGCAGATTCAGTCCGCAGTGGCAGTATCGTGCCGCCGCGGATATGAACCGGTATATCGGTCCAGCCCACCCCATCAACCGTGACGTTCGCCCCCTCACCCCTAACCGGCTCCAGGGTCCAGAAGTCGTAGAAGATATCATCAGGCAGGTAGTACGTCACAGACTCGGCGTAATCGTCGACGACAGGAGACACCAGCAGCGCGTCCCCATAGAAATACTGGGTATCGACGCCGAACGTGTTCGCGTCCGACGGGTAGAGGAAAAACAGCGGATTCGCAATCGGCGCGCCCGTCGAGCTGGACCGGTACAGCGCCGTGTACATGTAATCTAGCAGTCTGTAGCGCACATCGATGGCCTTCTTAGCCGCCTCCGTGACCAGCTCCCAGAGGTAGAATTCCTGCGGCGGCGCGCTCATGTCGGCGTGGTTGCGGTAGAACGGTTGGAAAGCGCCCAGCAGAGCCCATCGCGCGCACATCTTCTCGTCGGCCACTCCGTTGAAACCACACACGTCGGACCCCACCATCGGCATCTGGTGTATGGCGGCGAAGGCGAGCAGCTGTGGGATCGTCACCCGGTAGTCGGACCACGTCGAGTTGTTGTCGCCGAACCAGTGCGCCGCCTTGGACCCGGCGCCCGCGAACGTCGATCGCGTCAGGACGAAGGGGCGCTTTCCGGGCCGCCGGGCTAGTAGGGAGTTGCGGCTGGCGATGAGCATCGTGTAACCGTAGAGGTTGTGGGTGTCGTACTGGGAAGTGCCGTCTGCATTCGTGATGTTGGTGTAGATCGTAGAATCGCTCAGCTCGCCTCTGTGATTGTTGATGCGGTAATCGGGGGAGAAGAGGTCACGGTCTGGAAGACCCTTCATCTGTCCACCGGAACCCTGTCTCGCCCGAACTTTCGCGAGAGACTCAGATGAGCCAGGTTGAAAGTCTTCGGGAAATCCTGGGATCGGTCTGCCCGTGTTGTTCCTAGGCGGGTTGGTCGGCTGGGGAGGGTTGTTACCTAGTTCTGCCACCAGAGCAGGATCACAAGTGATATTTGGACAGAAGTTGGACGCTTCGTTCATATCGTTCCATGCTCCGTCTATGTCGATGCCGGACTCCGGGTTGAAGAACAATGCTATCTCATTCGTCCACCAATCTTGGGTATTGGGTGCAAGCCAATCCGGCCACACCACCTCTCCAGCCCATTGAACACCACGATAAAGTGATCCATCATTGGCCTTCAGGAAGACGTCATTCTCCTCACCTCTGACAAATGTCGAATAGTTTCCGAGTCTATGAATACCAGGGTCAAGCATCATGATGTAATACTGGTCCCTCTGGTGTAAAGTCTCTACTAGCTCACGCATCTTGTGAACTGGGAAGCGCTCGGGGTCAGTGGTGAACACTTGGCGAAGGTCCATATAGTCTATATCTCCCCAAAGCACCTCTAATGGTATATCGGCTGTGGAATAGTTACCAACGACTTCAGCTGCGTAGTTCACATCCCAGTACCCGTACTTGCACTGGTGGAAGCCGAATGTCCAATAGGCCATCATTGCGGGAAGACCAACGACCTCCGCGTACTGCTTGTTGACGTCCGCAGGGCTAGGGCCGGCTAAAAAGTAGAAATCCAGAACCCCTCCGATGGTGTTATATTCCAAGAACTGGTCACCAGACTCGGTCTGATTTATGTTGATGTTCATTCCATTTGAGTTAAGCAAGAAAACACCGTGGCTTCCGGCCTCGCCTCGATGATCGAGGTACATTGGGTGACTTCCGTAGAGGTTAGCCTCTCGAGGAATAAAAGGAGATTCTGAATTCCAAAAGACACGCTGATAGTCGTTTGTAGGGAGACGAAAAGAGTCCGTATGTTCCCCAAGCCCGTATAAGTTGGGATCCTTTGGCAACTGAGTCTTAAGATAGACGTATTGCGACTCGAAGACTAGTGGACTACCAGTCGTATCAAATAGAACCTCCTCAGAGCTAGATCTCGAAATGGTGAACGCAAATGGGCCATCAGCTAGAGAGAACTGTAATGCAGCATCTGAGGAAACATTCTGGCTCGGTGGTCTTGGAAGCAGGTGCTCTTGGACTTGGTATACTTCGAGACCAGCATCGTAGATTTTGACATGTAATCTAGTCTCTATTATGTTTTTGTTAGCATAAGCGTGGTCTCAGTATGTGATGACGAATCCGTTTACTGTGATGGTTGAAAACGCACCAGTTTGATACTCAACTAGTAACTTAAGGTCTACTAAATCCGTGCCATAGATATTGCATGCATCACCAGCGAGACTCAGATCCGCAGTGAGAACGCCATCGGACTCGACTACATTAGATACGGTATATCCAGGGCAGTCTTCTACCGACGCGCTGTACACCGTCCAGACCAAAGCTGGTAAAATGAACCAGGTTTTCATTCTGGCCAAATGATTATTTCTTCATAATGCTGTTCTAGGAGGATGAAGACTAGAAAACATAAAAGGTCTCTTCTCGGCTTTATAGACTTCCCGTCATTGACACCTGCTCACTCCCCAAATGATGTAGTACGGAGTCACTTGACTCTGGTCGTCAAATCCTTCGTCTGCTATAGACTTGCACCAACTCCTACAATACCATCGCATAGTATGTGAGTCCGCAGGGCAATAAGGTGACAAAATGGCAAAGCATGTAGCACGACAGGTACCACCTAGGGCTTAGCATATGCATCTGACTTCTACGTACAAAGTGATCAGCACAACCAGATATACAATCTAGACCTTCTAGTACTTGATAGCCAATGAAGAACTGACGGAGTGAGCATGAAAACCTTTCAATGCGGGAACAACCTTACCAGCATTGGAAGGTCTGTAATGTAGCTAGGGAGATGCAAAATGCGGGGAAATTAGTTAAGAGCCTCGACCTGATCCACGATTGGCCGAGAGATTCGTATCCTTCGAATGCCGAATACTCGTACACATTACGAAGCAGATGCCGTCATTTATTAATCGTGATCTCGGTAGTCAAGAGTTAGGGGGTAAAGGACCTGAGAAGACCAGGCCAGTAGGCAAATGCACAGCGCAGTGTTCGTGAATAGTTCACAATCTAGTTATATCTTATCGATGCTAAGCCATCCAAGATTCAGTGCATACATAGTTACGCAATTGGGATAATTGTGTTCTCTGGGGAGTAACTAACTAAGGTTACCGCATTGTTGATCTGCATAATTGTTAGAACCACTAAATCCTACGCTACCTATGTAATATCACCATAAAGCGGCCGATGCCAACCTTTCCTTTCCCTAATCGGTACATTGTTGCGAAGAGTATGATACGGTTTCATTTGTATTCCCCGCTGTGTGCCCTTTGACGATCCACGGCTTGACTAGATAGCATATCTATTATAGTCATGAAATATTAAAGGATTGAAACACTTCGGCATTATGTACGATCACTCACTTATTATAGTTAAGAGTTTTGTTATTTCTTCTGTGTCTCCCCCTTTAGTGCAGCTGTACGACACCTGCTATAACTGCCAGTTACTGACATCAGTTATTGACATAAGAGAAACCTTTATAAAATAGCAGCAGCAGCTAAGTAATGCCGTTAGTAGGAGGCGACTACCAGCCGTATTAAAAGGACACAACAGACATAGCAAAGCAGTGTTAATAGGCCGGGATATAATTGCAATAAGATGGAAGGCAGGCATAGCAGCTAGGTGGTGGTAGTGGTGGTGATAGCTAGGTAAGGTGGCAGCTAAAAGGCGGCGGGTGGTGGTACCTGAATTAGTTATACACTGCGGATCTAGCAAAGCTCTTGATGTTATGAACTCTTTAAATCATAAAACCGAAATAGTTTTATTGAAGCCTAATCATTTTTGTTACGATACGTCTAGGTCAATATAATCTAGGTCAACAATAGTTGTAGGTACCGTGGATGTATAATAGTAGATACAGCCTTAGGAACAATGGGTGCCTAGGAGATAGGTCTTGACAAGGTGCCTGCTTTTACTACTTAAAGAGGACCTTCTGCCATGGACCTTTCCCTTCGTTTCTTTCCTTCCCCAATTTCACTATATGAAGAAGCATTGGTATACGCGTTTTTACAGCACGTAACATAATATTTATTTAGTTTTGATTTAAGTCATAAAATCGTCTTTAACTCTAAGTATCATCTACGTATCTCGTAGCACATCAGGAATTCACAAGCTGGTGGCGATGGCCTCACCGGACAGACGACCGAAGGTTAGGGATCGAAGGACCGAGGTGGCGGGCGGGTATTCGTTGTAGAAGAGACCTGTCAGCTCCCCCGTGGCGTACAGACCAGGGATGGGAGCGCCGTTGGTGGCGAGGACCCGGGAGTCGAGGTCGACCTTGATACCGCCGTAGGTGAAGGTGAGCTGGGCCGTGATGGGGTAGGCATAGAAGGGAGCGGCGGCGATGGGGTTGGCCCAGTTGGTCTTGTTGACCTTGAGGCCCGAGGTAGCCTTGCCGTCGAGCTTCAGCAGGTCGAACGGCTTGTTGTTGACGGCCCCGTTGAACTCGGACACGGTCTTCTCGAGCTTGGCCGGGTCGAGGCCGAGCTTCTTCGCGAGCTCGCCGATGGTGGCGGCCTCCTCGGGCTCCTTGTCGGTCGTCTCGTAGACCCATCCGGGGCGGAACCGCTTCATGATGGTGCTGTCGGTGATGAAGTAGCCCTTGTTGTTGTGGTCCCGCCACAGCTCCATGGCGATCATCTCGAAGGTGGCGAACAGGTGCCGCTTGCCCTCGTCGTAGAAGCGCTCGCAGTTGTCGTTGACGACGATGCCGTAGTTGTGGCCCCAGATGACGGCGTCGGGCTTGGTGGCGCGGGTGTCGACCAGCTCCGAGTGGAAGCTGTCGAAGGAGCCGGCCGTGTCCGCACCGACGTTGAGGGCCATCTGGAGACCGGCGCCCTTGTTGTGCTTCAGACCGGGGGCGATGAGGTCGAACTCGTGGGTCTTCTTGCCGACGTATCGGGCCATCAGCTCGTTGCTGCCCTCGAACCCACCGCAGGCCAACATGACGTTGGGGGCCAACAGCTTCTCGGTGGTACCATTCTTACGGCGGACCTCGAGGCCCGTGATCTTGCCCTGGTCGTCGGTTAGGAGGTTCCGGCCCTCCGTCTCCCAGTGGATATCGCAGTTGTCGAACGACTTGATATGCTTAATAAGGTTCTGGATGATGGCCCAACCACCACCCTTGGGGAAGACAAAGTGCTGGTCGGTGTCAAACTCGAGAAAGACCTGATAGAGGAGATTGTTAGCAGACCATTAGTCGACAAGTAATTACTAGAGTACTCACGTTGTTCTCCTTGTGGATGGTGTACTCGACACCGTGGGATTGCACCCACTCAGCAGTCGTTCTGGCGGTCTCGGTGAGTTTGCGGCAGTAGTCTAAGTCGGCCTTGCCTTTGCTGACAAGGTCCATCTCCTTGATCCAGTCGCGGTCGAAGTTGAGGTCCTTGTCTAGACGCAGGTAGGCGCCCGTCCAGCGGGAAGCACCGCACCGCTCACCATCGCTTCCGGTCTCGACCAGAGCCACCCGGCCTGGCTTGCCAAGCTTCTTGCAGGTCTCGAGGAAGTTCAGAGTGGTCGTAGCGCCAGCAAAGCCGGAGCCGACGACAATCAAGTCATAGGAGGAGGGAGCCATGGTGATTCAAGGGTATTAGAGAATACGGCAGGATTTAACGAGTAAATGTAACGTTCTGCCACAGAGAGCGAGGGGAGCCATCCAAGCGAGGATGAGGGGAAGGACCATTTACTTGTATCGGAATACGACACCGCATTTTTACATATATTTAAAACACATTATACTCTTAACCGTTACTTTCACATAAATATGCTATAACATGTGTTTTATACATCAATAGTACCAGCAGGAAGCCTAGAAGAGCACTACTTGATGGACGCTCGGCTGATCCCTCCCGCACTTCTGGTGCCACTATACTAATGTTAGCTTGTGAATTTCCCCACACTCTCCAACACCATAGAATTCCCTTGATTGATTGGTTGATTCTATTCATATCAGCTATAGCTTGGCATGCTGATGAAAATACTGACTTAACTACGTACATGTATGTAAATATCAGTGCTTCAGGTCTTGTTTCAATGCCTTCTAGGCCCCGAAGCACTGAAGTCACACATACTACATACATCCTTTGCAATTCACGTGATAATAGTTCCGATCACTACCTACGTAGTTACAGGTTCGCGATAATGTGTCTCATTTCCTAGTAGGTGCCGGGCCTTCATCGGGGTCATGGGGCTGCGGCGCAACAAGTTTTCCACGGAATGCCCAAAATGGTAGAGTGACATACGTACGCACTGCATAGACTCCAAAAAAAAAAAAATACCTATAAATCTTATTGGTTAAGTTTCTCCATGGTGGATAACTCAACTGACTCATCCGCTCATTTACATGAGAGTTCCACTGAATCCCCTTGACTAGGTCAGTTTTTAGGGCGTTACAACGTAGGAACCCAGTCGTTTTCAGAATGTCATAATAAAAAGACGAAAATATCGAGTAAGACAATTTTATCAACAACAAAAAATATTTAAAATTAAATCTTAGTGCCCATTAGGAAGAGAGGTCTGCGAAGGGTAGAAAGTAGAGGTTCTAGGCGACGGCTGCCCAAATTGTCAAAAAGTGAAGTCATTGCAGTGGACTTGTGAGGATTGTGATGTTGCACTTCGTATGTAATCGGGAGAAGTGCTGGCTGGTACTTATTATATAGTGTAGAATATTGCTAAAGTTGTTGGTTGATTGTTGCAGATTCTGTTAGTTGGCAATTGCAGGGATTATTTTAGCAAATGTAACGGTGTAAGGCTGATGGCCAACCCCAAACTTTCTTCCGTAGTTCTCGGGGTGATTCCCCGCCTACGTCCCGAGGTCTTCAGGCATTTTCCCAGTCAGTTGGGTGACAATGGTCGAAAATGGAGCTCGGTCAATACCGGGAGTCTCCCCCGATGTTTAGCATCTTTGGTGCCCGAGTAATATGGGGACTGGTGGAGCCTCATCTCATGCGGCCGTGGTAGGCTAGGTCATGGACTATTGCGTTACGTGCAGGGAGGGGACATGACCTTAGTATGTACGGAGTACGTAGAAGGGATACCGGCTCAGAACAATATCCAGACCTTGCCAAACAGGCACGAAGAACATTGTCCTGTCAATATTAGCATTACCTACATATCAAAACCCCAGACTCATAATAGAACATTCTTAGAAACGTTACTCGGAACAAGCCTTTCAGAGCAGCCCTCTGGGAGTAGCCCTATTGTAACCGTAGCATTAAATGCACGTCAGCATATAATTAAAGTTATCAAACGAACTATATCCGGTACTGGACACAACCTGATATACAGGCTTACTTCTATATCTTTTGTTTACTTCGTACATACTTTGCCGATAGATAAAGGAAAGCAGTTAAACAGAAGAACCAGCATCTCAACGGATATTTCCACCGACCATAGGCACTCACTTAAAATTTTCACTCTCTAACTAACTATACCCGATTTAATTGCATAATTAGCGCACTGTTACCATTGAAGACCGTGCCAGGCCAGCAGTGAACGAGTTGACTAACCCAACCCTATACGAAGTAATGCCCGGAAGTTGTCTGTTCCTCTAGTACTAGTTCCTCCAGGCCTATGTCAATTACCTGTCAAGGGCCTGCTGGGTATTTCCCTGTGGTCGGATAGAACGAACGTCCCTCATGCCAGGCGTCTAAAACAACAACTGCATTAACGCGCTTGTAAAAATCGTACTAAAGGTGCGGAAGCCATCCGAATCCGGGTGCCCCAGTACGGGCCAAGACGATAGTGCTTGGTCTTCCGCGGCCTTCCCGCAGGTTTTCTGGTCCTCCCGCAACTCCTCTGGCCCTCCCGCATGTCCTCTGATCTTCCCGCAAGTTCTGGCCCTTGACATCTAAATTAAACCACCAGCTGCTATAACCACTGTTATAGGCTACTCGTCGTTGCGCCTTTCATCTAAACAGCCATCATAAGGTAGCACTATGATTTCATAGTATAGCTGTATATAGGGGATTAAAGTGTGTTTGTGGTTAGTGTTAGTTGTGGTCGCGGTGGTCCAGTTTGGTTGTCAACTCGTAGACACTAAACTTGGACCAGTCTCGCGCACACCATCACCACTGCGTAGTACAGCTCTGCATACAGATTTCTCACTATTACTGGCAAGGTGTATACAATCTAAAGCATTACCTCCCTACAAGGCCATTACTTGAACATCGACTTTGATGACATCGCAGCTTTACAACAGGGAGCCCAAACTAAGAGTCGATCCTTTCCTCCTCCTTCTTTTTAATCGTCTGGGGTCCCCTAACATTGGACATACATACATACGAAAGCAGCCGCAGAAGCAGAAGCTTGGCTATCTCCATACAACTATCAAAGTTTATTTAGACAACCCGTCCCTATTTTGCATGTCCTGTTGATGTGAACTTCCTTCCTTCGACCATTCTTCAACTAGTCTCGCACCGGTGCCAGATTGAGTCCATCATTGCGTTCTTTTTTGGTTATTTGAATTTTTATTCGCTCGTTTATCGGCGTTTTTTGCTTTCACCCGCATGACCTAACCAGAACGTATTCAAAATGGCGAGCTTTGACTTAGGGGCCTTCTTTTTTGGCATGTTCGTGGGTGTTTTCGCCTTCGCCATCAGCAAATGCATCAGCCAGACCTTGCACATCCAGAAACACAAAAGGTCATTCATCAATCTATATCTATGTCTATTGTGGGGAGAGGTAGTGTGTAATCTTGTCTTCGCCGTTACCACGATCCTCTTCCTGAATGATGTTATTCCCCCAACGTAAGTCTACAAGTCCAGTAACCACCAAGGGAAACAGGCGCCAACTGATCCATTGGTTGATACCTTTAGTCATGCATACTTTGCAACCGCATGCACCCTGTGGGCCATCCAGGTTGAGCTGCTCCCACAAATTATCGCCAATCGGGTGGCAGTCATTATGGTCAACCAACGACAAGCGAAAAAGCTCAAATTGGGTCTTGCGGCTCTCATCACCCCAGTCTGTGGTACGGTCCTTTACGTTTGGACTGTCGGGCATTTCCCAGAGGCTACTCCCGAGCAGGTGACGCGCAACTTCCGGCTGGAGATCGCCGAGAAGATTTTCTTCCTCCTGATCGACCTGAGCCTGAACCTCTATTTTCTGTACCTGGTGCGGTACCGATTAATTGCGTACGGCCTGACCAAATACTGGAAGCTCTTCAAGTTTAACGTCGTCTTTGTCATCATCTCCACGACTTTTGACGCCCTGCTACTTGGCTTACTCAATTTGCCCGACGGTTTTATGTAAGTTTCACATGGCTGCTTTTTAGCTTCGCGACTTCACTCGCCAAAAAGAAAGAGAGAAAAAATGTTGCTGACTACCAGAAAAGCTACGTCCAATTTGCCCCGCTCGCCTACATCTCGAAGCTCTACATCGAAATCGAAATGGCCAACCTCATTTTCAAGGTGGTGCGATCTAGCTCCACTGGGAACGAGAACAGCTGGGTGTACGGCAGCAGCCATAACAAGTCTCAAAACGGCAACAAGGGCGGCAGCAACAACGCCACCACGACAGGAACCAAGCTAGGAGGAAACACGATGATCCGCCGCGCCGATAAAGAGGAAGCCGGTCGCCTCAGCAGCTCGTCCGAGCTCGAGCTGGCCAACTACCCGGGCCCGCAGGGCATCACGAGGACCATCGAGACGTCGGTCGTTTCCGAAGACCAGGAAGGCGTCAGTAACAATTCAGGCTCTTCCCACCAAAACCCGAATCAAGTCTACGGTTGGAACAACAAGTAGCACGGGGAGTAAGAGTATCTAGTGTTTTTTGAGCGTTCTTGCATTTTCATGACATGACGGACAACAAATGTTTAGACTCTATACCCCTGAGGCCTCTTTCGGTCTTCAGAGCTGGGTTGGCATACAACGGTAACACGGGGCGCTGGATTTGAAAGGCTGGCTGGCTACGCATGATTAGAATCTCACAAGCAAGCACACATTGAAGGTTTTTATGGAAGCATGATCTTGACTGTCTTTACCGGAATAATATTACATGTAATACTAGATTTGGGGTATCATATTTTCACTGATCCTCATCTCATACCTCTTGCCTTTGAACATCGTGATACCTAATGTGTTTGCTAATAGTGATTCTTACTAATACTAACAAGTGAAACGAGGTAGTACTTCCCTTTTCCCCGCAGACACAATATCTCTATACATCTTAACAGATTAAGCAACCCAGCCTTACTTAAAACCTGGCCCGTTTTCATCTGCATATGCATGAAACCTGCATAGGAACACTTGCACATGATTCAGATGTGTGGACCCTGTAGGCAATGATGACTAAGGGGTGAAAGGGACAACTATCTACATAGCTCTAGAACACCATCCAAAGGGTTTACCTTACGTAGTTCTCAGACCACCGTAATTCTAAGTACCGACTTCCTACAAAAATTCCGACCAATTAGAAGGTAGGGATAGGACGATCTTGCTTGGTGATACGGCATATGGAAAAGACACTATAGGATAGGGTACCATCGGGCGACTCGGCGCTGGTCTACGGCTTGCGCTACAGTAGTAGCACCGGATTTCCCCCCATGAAATCTCTTACTGTGGCCTCACTGTCGGCATCGACGTACTTCCGGCCGTAGGAAAAACTGACAATGTAGCAGACATTCCTTTGGGCCGCTACCTTATGACAATACAAGACTACCGTTACATCGCACCTCTGCGGAACTAGGGTCTTTTCCGTGAGAAAGAACTATAACCTTGCATATTACCAGATATAGTTACGAGCCGTAGCGTGGTGTATGTAGTTTGCCATCCTCTGCACATCATCAGGCTCTATCCCCTTCCGCGGCACAGATAGTGACTGGCATTGTCCCTGTACCAGTTCGGTTTAATTACCTTACCCAACATTGTCCCTCACCATCATGCCGTCTACAGGCTTAGACGCCACCTATCGTGTCTGTATGTGTTGCCAGCAAGCTTATAGATAATCTCGTAGGCGGAGGAACAGCCTACCATGTACATTTCCGATGCGACGTTATATTAGCCGTGCTCACCTATCACCGGATTTCCAGCATCGTCGACTACTAGTGCGCTTCGATGGTCGCAAGCTTTTGTCCGATACAATTCCGCGGCCCGCGCTCAAACGGCCGCCACGCTCCAGCCGGGATCTTACCTGTATTGTGCAGCTAGCGTTCTGGCACGAGTTTGTTCGTTATGTCGCCAAAGGCTACCTACAGGGTCGCGGTGAATAATAGAGCGGAGCTGGTAGATCATCAGGCCATCTACGCAGAGCTCTCCGGTCGGGGTGCGAATAGTGAAGCCAGCCCCGGGCGCCGTCATGCGCGATGTAGCGCCGGGCGGCTAGAGCCGCGGGGTCTTCCTGAAATAACCGTCACATAAGACATGCGATGTATTAGCTCCCTTCCTCCAGGGTGAAGGAGTTTGGGATGTAATACGGCGGCGGGGTTCGTATCCGGGCCAAATGGAGCGTGCGCGGCAGCTCGCAGAAAGCCCAGAACATAAGTGTGCTGGTTGTATCATGGCCGGCAAACAAGAAGCTGGTAAGCTGATCGCATGTGATGTCCACGAGCTCCGGGGTCAGGGAACCAATGTCGCGGAGGCTCAGAGACAGTATGCAGGAGTTGCCTCCTTGGGAACTCTCGGGATGGCGATTCCGGACCATGCCACGGAGCCTTTCCCTCACCCATTTATGCAATCGGTAGCGCTTCCATTCTATGTGCGGCGTGCACCACCACGGGAGAATCGAGATGCTCGCCGCTATACGTGACTGTAAGCTCCCGGAAGACTTGCATGAACTTAGTGGGCTGCTGTTTCTGGGCATCCATGTCTATATCGAGGACTACGCGACTAATAATATCAAACATCAGGTCGGTAGCGTAGTTCCGCAGCTCAAACTCCTCTCTGGTACGCGCAAGGGTATCAAAGTGGTTAACGAATATAGAAGTCTTTTAAAGTATGGATGGCAGCAGCTCCATCAGGCTCTGCGTGGTGAAGCCATGGTTGAAGCGTTTACGCAGGGTCTTCCACCTCGTCCCTGACCGAAATGATGGACCCGGGGCCGGTAGGATACTCGAGCTGCTTCCAGATCTCAGGCGCCTTGGGGGGCGCGTAGGCCCAGCGATCAGAAGTCTGGACAAGCTGCTCGGCGGCAGGCCGGAGGTTGACGAAGATGACAGGCAGGCGACCCAATGCCTCTTGAATTTCCGTAAAGGCAATGTCCGCGTGGACCGCCGGCGGCTGCTTCTTGACGAACTCATCTACAGTTACGAGGTGTCCCAGGAGTAACGAGGGAAGGCGTTGGGGGAAACCAGCGAATTGCTCCAAGCGCTTGGTGTACACTTTGCGCAGAAGATGTGTCGCAAGCAGCACCCCAGCTGCACCTGATAGTGGAGTGAGCATCGTTATCACTTGTTGGCGATGACACACGAAGAGGAGAGATGAGATCAAGAGGTGAAGGTTATGTGTCGAGGATCCGAGATGTGCCTAATGGAGGAACCAACGCGACGAATACCGCAATCAACAGAGACGAGAAATAGATTCTGTTCCTGGAGGTGGAATGTTCTTCCGGCCAGCGAAAGAGAATAAAAGCTCCTCTACTTCCTTCCCCCTTTGCTTGTTTCAACTATATGTATTGCCGCGTTTAAGGAGCATTGGGGGCCTGGTTGCGGATGGACCGAGTGATTGCATTGGATGTTATCGCCAATGAGCGACTTGGCTAATAGAACTATACTGCCTCCATATCTCCTATACTTTATCGTTTTCTTCTGTGGTTGTGGTACTGTGGATCAAGATGTTGGCTGGCAAAATTGAATGATAACCAACGCCTTACACGCCCCCCGCTCCACACCTGTCCCCCTCGCCTCTCCTGCCCCTGCCCCTCCTTTACACACGGCATCACTAGATATCTTCTGACCACTATGGTGACCTTACGCTTTTAATCACCTTTCTAGCTGTAAACCACTTCGCCTTTGAATCTGTTGATACCCTTCAAAGCGGAGACGTTGTTTGAATGCAGCCTTTGATTAGACATATGCGTGATCGTCGCCATTATTACGGGAGAAGGAAAGGTGTATCTTTTCCACTACTATAATCGTTGGTATAAGACGAAATCAACGACGCAATAAATAGCCCTCATAATTGGCCTAGGGGTCTGAACTAAGAAAATACAGCCTTCCACTTTATCATAGTCATGTTAAGATGGCATACTAAGAAGTGCATGGCACCAGATGTCTTCCCGGCTGGTGACAACACATTATTTTGCTCAACTTGTGAGACGGTTCTGAATTGGGACCTTGAGAGTTTCTCGCACCCGTCGAAAACTCTATCGTCTCCGCAGTCTCATCAAGGAGCATTGAATCTCAAATGGCCAAGTTCAGTGCATTACGAAGAAAAGTGCATACTTACCGATGAAGGCGAAGACATCACACCTACACTCGTGGAAACCCTAGGCCGCCAAAGGTCTAGCCTATCAAATGACTCTGGATACGTTAGTCAACAAAGCGATCCCCATGTAATGGAGGGGTTCGTGCCCCTGAAGAAAGGTGACAACATCCGCCTTTTGAAACTCAAACCTGGGGCTTGGGATGATCCTCTCCAAGGTGACCTGGATATAGTCTCCTTAGACACCCAACCGTTTTACGAAACTATTTCGTATACATGGGCCGATGAACATGGAGACAGCACACGCTGTCGACCCCTTTACATCACAAGAAGCTGGCACGTTTTGCCAATTACCCGGAACTGCGAATCCGCTCTCCGGCGACTAAGGCTACTAGATTACAATCGAGTGCTCTGGGTCGACTCTGTCTGTATAAACCAACAGAGCACCAACGAAAGATCGCACCAGGTCGCCATGATGTGCCGGATCTATTCGAATGCGACTCGATGTCTGGTCTACCTAGGAGAGGAGGTAGACAATAGTGATTTGGCAGTAGAGTTCTTGCAGTTCCACAATGTCGCATCTCCGGACACGACGAAGAAGTACGCCGGCCCCGTGAGCAGGCTCTTCCAACGACCGTATTTCCGGCGACTGTGGGTTTTGCAAGAACTTGTGCTTTCTCGTGATATCTTGGTTCATTGCGGAGAGAGTACGACTCATTGGGCGAACATCAGTCGCAAGGTGTGGAAAGGATTTCCCACGTTTAATGTTCCACAATGGATCAAAGGCTTTGATCTTTTCCGCTACAACCGTGTTATAGACTTTCCTAGATTCCTCCATGAATCATCCGAGTTGCAAGCCTCGGATGATAGAGACAAAATATTCGGACTGCTTGGTATGATTCAAGAGCTTGATCAAGCCGGCTTCGTGGCAGACTATAGCCTCTCCGTTCCACAACTTCATACTGGTGTCGCAGCTTATATCATCTCCAACCATAACTTAACCCACATCATTACGTTAACCAGATCTTCGGAACCTGGAATGCCCTCATGGGTCCCGGATTGGAGATCAGTACAGCCCGGCCAATGGGCGTCGCACCAGACAGATAAATACGGGTTATCTCAACGATACGCTGAGCTACTGGTGCAGTTGGAGCCAAAGATAAAGGAATCGTATAAACATCGCGAGAGTCGCAGGGAAACCTTGGTTTGGTCGAAACAAGGCAGTAGTTGGATCTGCAGCTTCATACCTCCACCGGCTGGAGGAAACATAAGCTCGGGAGAACATGTATTACAGGTCCATGGGCCTACTGGTGCTTTGATAATTGAAGTACGTCGGCTAGTAAGACTACATGGTTTTAAACCGACCCCTCGACGACAAGGCTCCTCGATGTACTGCAAAGTCTACCGCGCTGCCTTTCGCACGTCTTTTCATTGGTCAATTATATCCACTTCCCCGGATATCGAAGACGACGATTGTTGCGCCTTGATCCAGGACAGTGATGTTCTTCTCCATCTCCGAAAAACAACCAACATAGATGCCTACCGTATAGTTGGCTACTGTGCTTTCGGTGCCGTCCTCTCCCAGGACAACGTGGATATCATATGGAATGAACTACCTCCACTAGCGAGCAGCGAAATCTTCAAGCTAATGAAAGCCGCCACTGATAATGTGTTTGCGTTAGAAGAGGAGATCGCTCCCTATACTAGTCCTCATGATCCCGATGTTTCTTTCAGTTTGGACACTATCCAGGCAGCCCGTGATACGATTGCCTTATGGGGTAGGGCGAGATGGGCAGATAAGCTGTGGAACGCTTTCATTCTACCAAAGACGAGGCGACTGCTGCAACCAACCGATGTTTCCAGTTTGGATGAGCATATGTTTTGCAGTCTCGGCGAAGCTATAAATGCATATTATAGCGAGTTCATATGGCAGAGGAATGTACAGTCTCGCCCGAGGACAATGGAGTTGGCAAGTCTGCTGTTTCAAGCCGTTCAGTTTTGGGCGAACCCGCTGGTATGGGATGTATCAAGACCAGGCGATGATCCTAGTTCGGACGTAAACCAAGAGCTACCTCGGGCTCTGATATCGAATTTCGACCCTTTTGGAGTCGGGCTGGATAGCCCATATCCAGGGTTACAGTATTCAGAGGTGTCTATATGGGCAGGACTCATTCTAGGCCCTACCCCATGGAAGATGTGCTATACGCTCCAGAAGGTCGATGATTTAAACAAATACAAGGGAAAACAAATCGATTTCTCTGACGATGGTAATGTTGATCAACGGAATGAAGTTCTTTTGATTACCAATTTCATCGGCAGATTTGTTGCAAGTTGCGAAGGAGACTTGAGGGGTGTGCAGGTCACACGAAAAGGGGAACATCTTGTGCAAGCTCTCTACAGCGAGCTAGAGGGAATTGAGGATATACTCGAGTCCATTAGACACTGGGGAGACGCGGCTAACGGGAAAAAGTATGCCACCAATACTGTCATATTCAATGATACTATATTTCTCAATCTTTCCGAGCGGTTGAACCGGTTGAGTCGCGAGCTTGATCAAATAGATAGAGTGCTGTACGAGGAGCAGAAAAATGTCTCTCAGGAAAAAATGCGCTTGGATGACGGTGAGGATAATTCGAAGGGCCTAACTATCGAGGAAGATTTGATATTGAAACGACACCTGATGGTGGAACATCTGCGTTCAGGTACCGGTGGGGCCTGTATAAGGACTTACTGTTGGTTAACTGAAATCTTGAAGGAGATTCCAGTTGCGGAGAAAGTGGACCACAAGATCGTCATTCTCTAATTGGATGATGATCGTTGGCAGCTATTGGGTGGTCACGCTTGAGCAGAAGCTTAGCTTAGATCTCCAAGACATTGGAATTGGAAAAGCAACTAGTGATTTCAACGACATTGAAAGATGATATATAGATCGTGGGGTCTCTGGTTATATGAGCAAGGACAGTTTGGTGTTAAAGGTAAAGGAATACTGATGAGGCTCTTAAGGACTCATGATGGTTCATGATTACCTACGGCATAACATAACCCTTCCCAGCTATGAAATCCATATTGTTATGTCACGAGGAACAAGGAATATGGGGTTTGGGGATGGTGGCTCCAGCACAACACCTGCCGGGGCAATGCCGTGACCGGTGAGCACCAGAAAAGCTTAGGTTAACCAGTAGTTAGCATTAGTTCGTGAGGGGGCTGCGGGGTAGCGAAAACCTCGGGCTCTTCTTTCCCTGTTTCGTGATCGGACGCTCCCCGACACGGACTCAGGTGTACTCCAAGCATACCAAATGGCTCGTTGCCAAGGACAAAAGACCCGAATGTGATGGGTTCGCTCTGCGAGGACCGGCAATGAGCCTTCGGTGCTCGGATGAGAGCATGCTTCAAGACACCGCTATAAAATAAAATGTTGTGCCTCGGGGAACAGTAGCAAGCAAGAGCTGAGGAAGCTCGAACTACCTGTTCAGATTTATACATTGGGCTCAACTTCAACATGAAGATTTTGTCAACCTTCGTGTCCTCTGCGCTGTTCTTGCATGGCGCATCTGGCATTGGATATGGCCTCAATGGTTCGGATTCGCAGTTCTACGGCCAGAGTCCACCAGTCTACCCATCCCGTGAGCTTTGATCGTCCCATAAACTTGTGATTTACATTGTATTGACCGACTATGACAACCAGCAATTGGTAACGGCACCAGCAATTCACGATGGGCATTGGCGTATCGGCGTGCCAAGACTCTGGCTGGGCAGATGACCGTCGAGGAGAAAGCCAACATCACCCGCGGCTTCACCGGTACCTGTGTAGGCAATAGCGGCGCTGTACCTCGGCTGGGAGTGCCACCTCTGTGTTTCGCCGACGCCCCCGACGGCATTCGCGGGCAGGAATATGTTTCTGCTTTCCCGGCCGGTATTCACGTAGCTGCTACGTGGGATCGTGATCTGATGTACCAGTATGGCAAGGCACTTGGGTCCGAATACCGCGGAAAGGGCATCAATGTGGCTTTAGGTCCAGTGGCTGGCCCTCTAGGAAGGGTTGTCCGCGGTGGTCGGAATTGGGAAGGACTTAGCAACGAGTGAGTAACATCCAGAATCACTTATCAACTCCATCCGTCCTATGTTGGGAGCAGGAATCTCTTATTGAGGTACATTCCGGAATCAAAGCCCCTGAGATAGGCCGTGGGATGGTCCATAGTTCGCGAAACTGTCTAAAAGAGAAAATACTGACTCCTTACGCCGCAGCCCTTATCTAGCTGGTGCTGGAATGGGTATGATCACCCGGGGCATTCAGGACGCGGGTGTCATCGCAACGCCGAAGCACTTTCTCCTGAACGAGCAGGAATTCAGACGCAGGCCAGGAAGCAACGATGAAGCAATCAGCTCCAACGTCGATGATAGGACTTTGCATGAGTTGTACATGTTTCCGTTCATGGACTCGTTCCGCGAGAACGCGGCTTCAGTCATGTGTTCGTATCAACGCGTAAACAATTCCTATGGATGCCAGAACTCCAAGCTGCTGAACGGTTTGCTCAAGACCGAGCTGGGTTTTGAAGGATTCGTTGTCAGTGACTGGGCAGCGCAATACACAGGCATTGCTTCAGCCAATGGCGGGTTGGATCTCGTAATGCCTGACGGCGGTTACTGGGGGCAGAACCTAACAGACGCAGTGCGCAACGGATCCGTCAGCGTTGATCGGATCACGGACATGGCGACACGGATCTTGGCTAGTTGGTATTACCTTGGTCATGACAACGGCTTCCCCTCGCCCGCCATTTACTCCAGTACGACGAAGCATGAGCCGGTAGACGTCCAAGGAGATCATGCTTCGATCATTCGGGAGGTGGGAGCAGCCGGCACCGTGTTGGTTAAGAATGAAAATAACGCACTGCCGCTACAACGGCCAACCTTCCTCTGCATCTACGGATACGATGCTACTGTACCATCGGTGCCGTGGCAGGACCCGTCCCGCTTTGGAGGTGGATACGGTGTCAACTTCGGCTGGGAGACCTTCAAAGGGACGTTGATTACAGGCGGCGGGTCGGGCGGTAGTAGTCCGAGCTATGTCGTCAGCCCCTTCCAGGCCATACAGGAGCGACTTCGAAAAGATAGGGGAATCGTGCGCTGGGACTTTGAGTCAGAGAACCCGTATCCTCCTTACGTAAACGCAGACGCCTGCCTCGTCTTCATCAATGCGTACGCCTCGGAAAGCTTCGACCGTTTGAGTTTGACGGACGAGTCGAGCGACCGACTGGTTAACAACGTCGCGGCCAATTGCTCTAACACTATAGTGGTGATTCACTCAACTGGTAATTTTCAGTCTCTTATTATGCCCACCCATATCTGTTCTGTACGGTGCTAATGAATACTAGGCATCCGCACCGTCGACGCGTGGATCGAGAACGAAAATATCACAGCAGTCCTCTACGCAGGACTTCCGGGGCAAGAAAGCGGTAACAGCTTAGTGGACGTGCTTTGGGGGGACGTGAGCCCCAGTGGCAAATTACCCTACACCGTCGCGAAGCAAGAGTCAGACTACGGCGACGTGCTCAACTCGAGCGTATCCTTAGACAAGTTCCCACAGGACGACTTCACCGAGGGTCTATTCATCGACTACCGTGCCTTCGACCGAGACGAGATCAAGCCGCGTTTCGAATTCGGGTATGGGTTAACGTACACGACGTTCGAGTACGGCGACCTGGACGCTAAGGTAGCGGAAGGCGCCAATACGGTTCCACTCCCAGATCCAGAGGTAGCAGTCATCTCCGGCGGTCATCCCGCGCTCTGGGAAACTATAGCGACTGTGACTTTCACTCTGTCCAATACCGGCGGCGTCACGGCTTCGGAAGTGGCTCAGCTCTACCTGGGTATCCCGAGTAGCGAGGGATTCGACACGCCGGCGCGTCAGCTACGTGGCTTCCAGCGGACCCCCGTTCGTCCGGGCGAGACGCGTACGGTGGTTCTCTCGCTTACCCGGAGAGATCTCAGTGTGTGGGACACCGTAGCACAGCAGTGGAGGTTGCAGCCGGGGACGTACCAAATCGACGTCGGTGCTAGTAGTAGAGATCTACGGCTTCAGGGATCTTTAGAAATCGTGTAATAGGCACGTATCGATAATAGTAAACCTTGGTGGTATTATTCCCTGGCACAAATAAAAGTTGCAAGTAATAAATCGAAGTGAGTAGTGTTACTAGTTCGTAATTAATGAAGTAGGTTACAGGTGAAACAATCGTCCTTTATTTATATTAAGGTAGTAGTATTCTAAATGTCGAAATATGATTGGCCAAATTAAGTTACTATGACTGCATCACAAATAGCAAAAGTTCAATTTATCTATTGATTGATAACTACGGACTAGACAATTATGTGTACTATCCATGGAACATAGGGGAATATAAGGAGTGTAGGATAAAATGAGAAAAGAGTGGGAATAAGACAAGAAAAGGCGATTTCCTCCTTCCATATACCACCAAAGGGGCCCGAGTAACTATCATGTAGTAGAGGCTCCTAATCGGCAACGCCAGCGCTGGCTCCGCCACCCAATACCCTGCCACCTTCGTCGGCGTGCACCTCTTCGAGGAGCTCAGGATCATTGATATCTCCCCAATTAAATCTCCTGCTAGTAGATATACGGGCCAAAAAGGCAGACAAGACAAAGCATTTCAAACCCCGCTGTTCCAGTTGTAGCACGGCATTCCTATATGGGATGGCCACAGTGCTGTTCAAGTGACCACTTGTATATGACAATCACTAACAGCCCAATGAGAAGACCAGCCTACCTGTTTTATAATAGTGATGTATTTGTTGTATTAAGAATCGACATGCATGTCGCCAATCCCCGGGTCGTCCTGCCCGTTATAGACTCCATATCCCCGGACCTCGACATCATTCTCTGGAGATGAAAGCAGCGTTGGTCCCCATGTTTCTTGCGGCCCCGGCCAATTCGAAGCCGCCTGAGGACCGGTACCTTGCCAGGCCCCATTGAGGTGGCCGCCCTCCATAAGTGGGTTGTTCATTGGAAACGGATATGAATAGACCTCTGATCCTGAAAGAGGTGGTTGACTGGGTGTCGTGTAATAAGCTGAGTCGTTCGTGAAGTCTTCCTGTACTCGAGGACGTACATAGGAATACTGGCTTGCTTCATATGAGGGTTCATTACGTAACGCTGAACCAGCTGGTCCCGGGAGGTGTTCAGAGTTTGAAGCAGGTGTACTGTCCTGCAATGGGAATGGTGAGACATTTTGCAGGTTGTATTGAAGAGGTGGATACCCCTGTGCATGATATTGGCGGTCTCGGAGCTGGTCGCACGTCTCACGTACTATGTCCGTTATTTGTTGAGATAGAGATGGGCCTAATGGTGAGCCTGATGATGAGCCTGGTGATGGGTCTGGTGATGGGCCTGGCGATGATCCTACACTTGGGACTTCCGGAATGCTTCTAGCAGATAGGAAAGCCTCCCGGACGTCTTGGAAGTCTATTATGAGTTAGCCGTACATCGACGACAAGCCTAATATGGAAATCTACTTACATGGTGACGGAATACTGTTCTCATCATCATAAGGGAAGAGAATCTTATAGATCCAACGCCATTTATTAGGTCCTAGTGCATTCCTCCATCGCTCCCTGAGCTGTTTAGCCTGCTGCCTGCCGTAGCCCCGATTCCAATCGTACGTTTCGTCGAAAAGACCTTGATGCCTCTGGATCATACAGGGCGGTTCTTGCCGCAGATGTGAGTCATGTCTGTCTTCGCTCTTAAACAAATCGTGACACCTTGCGCAAGGATATACCCTATGGGTTCTGTCAAGATGATTTCTAGCAATGTATGATTAGTAATGACTTGATTAAGTAACCATGTTTGGCACGACTTACTTTAGCCTGGTAATATTGAAGGGAGTGGTGTAGCAAGGCGTTCTGTGCCGCCCGCTCGGGTCTCTCTTAAAGTACGGGCAGGCCAGTGGCAAATCTGTGCTTGGCCCTCCCGCCTGTGGCTCGTCGTCATATCTTTGTCTACGAAAATCACCAGGTCCATCTCCCTGATCATTATCACGGCCATTTCCATGACCCTTTGCCCCTCTGAGGTTTTTGTTAGGTCGGTTTTCGGCTGATGAAGCTTGCGAGGACGATCCTTGATGTTCATAGTGCGTTGCAGAACTGAGCGGGCTGCACTTCGTGAGTATCTCTTCCAATACCACATTACACCGTGATCGAAATTCCTGCATCATCTGGTCCAATTCTCTGTTACAGAAAAGATTGGGTAGCTTGGATTGCTGGTCAGCAGAACTACCTTGAGGAATTGTTAGTGTCATCCTGAATTAACTTTGTTGAACTGCTTCTCCACATACCTTGGAATGCTTGACCGAAACACTCATACAAAACTCGATTGATCCCCCTATCAAATGCCGGTTGCAAAATATCGAGCTCTTGTCCGGTCAGTGGATGTTTCACTGGCGAGATCAGATCCTCCAAACTAGTTGGGTGGGCGATATACATTCGTTGCTGGTGTCCCTCAGGATCGAGATCCTTGACATCAGGTATGGTAACAAGATTATGCTGGCAGTCAAGGCAATCCTGGGTGAAACATTTGAACAGGTCGTCGACAACGCTGATTGATGGTCTGTCGCTCGGACACCTAGACATCATAAGACCGATAATGTCCAAATGTCTCGTAGATAGGGATTGATCTCCTGAATCAGGTCCGTCAGTGATGCCACAGTTATCATGACTAGTCACCCAAAGTGTCGGAATCGACTCGCACCCAACTAGACCTTTCAGGCGGTCCATCCAGGAAGCAACCGTATGAAGTGACTGGAGGTAGCTTTTGGGCTCTTCGCGGAATACGGCGTCGTTCATCGCTCCAATGTGCTCTCCAAGGATGAAGGTACACATCTCGAAGAAGACACATCCTAGGGAAAATATGTCGGAGGAGAGGTCCCGTTCACCTTGAATGACAACTTCCGGAGGTGCGTACCTCTCAGTGAATGGTGTTTGGCCAATTGTCACGGTGACATCTTTATATCGATTAGAGATGCCGAAATCTGCCAGATGTACAGACCCAAACTTGTCAACCAAAATGTTTTCCGGCTTGATGTCTTTGTGCTTGATTTTCATCGAGGTGTGGAGATACTTGACTGCAGATGAGAGGCAGCCAGTGGCAGTCAACAACATGCGACGGGTTCTGGTTTCAGGGGGGTTGTGAAGAAATTGAGCAAGATTGCAGATGGCCAGAGGATATAATATGACACCGAATTGGTCCTGCCTTTCGAAGTGTCCCACAAATGCCACAATATGATTGTGCTTCACGTCCTTCAAATTTCGTACTTCCTTCGGGAGTTCTATAGAACCCTGCTTCCTGTCTGCTCGAAAGACTTTGATAGCCAATGCATCAGGTGAATGCTGCCCATCAGCGTGAAATGCAGCAGCCCAGACAGAGCTCGAACCTCCTTGGCCGACCAGTTGATAATTGTTGTTCTGATAACCCTTTTCCTCTATAATACCGGCTAATAGACCAGAGATTAGAATATCCCATCTTATACATGTCTCTGTGCGACGGAATTGAAACATTCGGGATTGTGAGGCGTATGGTGTATTCCAAACCGTCTTCGGAAGCAACGCATTAGTGACAGGATGATGACACAGGCTGGCATGCGCTATCGATGGTGGTGGTGAAGGGGACGGTGAGAAGGATTCACCAGTCGCTGACGATTCATCGCTCTCTGGATACTCGAGGTCACTGTCATCGTCGAGTACGTCGGGTGGGAGATGTTGTTCCCAATCAAGAGGGGAAGCAGTCGAGCGATTGCGATTGATCGTTAAGCTACCATCCCTTAGTTGTTGACGTAGGAAATAATCTGTAGGCATTGCAGGATTGGTATGGAATTTTCTAGCCGTGTGAGGATACCAAGGAGTACAACCATGTCTACCATCTCCTGGATTCACTGTTGTAGCCTTCTGGTAACCGGAACTCATCTTGTCTTGAAGAAGACAATTACCGATCAGATAAGAAAAGAGAGAAGGTTAATGGAAAATAGTACAGAACGATCAGAACCCTTTATTGCATGGCGGTGGAAGTGCTTTTGTAGAGGCATAGGTCATTATGTCAGCGCCACGAGCGCCAAGAGCTGGCTCAGAGCCTGGTAGTTTGGTCACCATTTGTTCAAATCTCACATTTGCGTGTTATAGATATCACACACCTGCAATGCAACCACACCACGGATTTCAATTTGCTACAGTTACACGCCGCGAAAAACACCCAATGCACTTGATAGATAAACCACATGTGTGTGTTATAAATGTGCATTTTACAATAAACCTCATTGGAGGATCAACGAGCAAAGGGCGTCATGCAATGTCTAAGCCACCATTACAACACAGCCTGATGAGGTCAAACCTTGGCAATGCCTCTCAAAGTAATACATATCTTATGATCTGTCCGTAGAGTGGATAATTTCAGGTTCCAATCGGACTTAGTAAGATAATTTCGTAGTTGTCTAATACGATGCCGCAACGTTTCTCGTATCACCGACCGCGAGAGATTGATAGTTAACTACGATGTCTTTAACTAGAAGTGATCCCCTTACTTGACGCCTATCCCAGTAACCAGCCGATGGGAATTAATATACCTAATTATGAGACTGTGTTTTTCCAAGACGGTAAAGTGCCACAATATGCCATGGCTTTCAGGTATCCAGAGATGCCCACAGGCTATCTGTCGGATTGATGTCAATTCATTCTCGCCTTCATGACACATGGCTGATGATTTACTGGTTACATGGCCCTTCGTTGTGTATCCAGGCTGACTAGGACTAGACAACCTTGCGGGATTTTCCGAGGTATAAACTTGATGTTATAGGGACTAACGAAATTGTTGAGTTGGCCTCCTGAGCTTACGCTAATGACACTATCCGAAATTACGTTCGGGCAGCTTTCTGGGCGATAAGTCGTTCATTGTCAATAATCATATGATGGATGCCATCGGGATACAGTTAAGTAGAATATATATCCATTGCAGTATAGCAACAGCAAATCGTCACACACTCTCGTTCGGAATGTCGAGTGAAAACGCCAGAGCCCCAAGATAGTTCGCCTCCACCAAGAAATCATACTACCGCACATTTGTAGATATCTCAGTTCGAGGATTTGCAGACTCGGAAGCGATTATATACTCTTTCAATAAGCCTCTGCATGGTGGCATTCTGGCTGGGCTTCAGCTCGACATGTCGGGTGGTAGCGCTAGTTAGAGGTGTCCGGAAGTGATAGTAAATGACCATGGCCACCATCTAGACCACACTGCGTGATGGGATGTTTCATTTCAGCGGCCCAGAAGGTCAACACTCAGGTGACAACATGCCGCAAGAACCCATTGTGAGCATCCGGCAGGCGTAGAATCCAGCACAGAGCCACGCGAGCCTTTTTAGGCCCATGTCCACACCACCCTCCTGATGTCAGCCTGCACGATTGCTGTCCATACTTGCCTCTTGGGTGCGTTGATTAAGCTCCCATTACCTACCTTGTATCAATTTATCTTCTATGTAGTTCTCGAAGGACTAAGCTCGCCCCTTCGTTTAATCCAGCGGCTTGAGGTCAGTATTTCCTTCGAATAATGTGGTAGGCACCTATAGAAATCGGCATTGACCTGTTACCATATCATTTATGTAAATGGGAGTTAGGTAGCCCGCACAGCCCTTCACCATTGACATCACGACCTCCGCGGGATGAGTCCTTGGCGCACACGCCTTCATCGTCCCTTCGTTCCCATCATGTGTATCTGTATCCTCCTTTGACTTTGACTACCAACGGATATAGTTCTTACAATAGTCTAGGCGCGATTGAGTTTCAATTGGGCAAATCTTGCCAACGTCGTGTCGGTCTCAGTCCACGTTGACCTAAGAACTCATTATGTCTCCGATTACACTGTTTCCAATGACACTGCTGCGTGTGTTGCTCTCAAGGCAAGGGGGGTAGGTTCTCTAATGATTCCCTTAACTACAAGCCCGACCTGAAGTCTTCAGTGTACATAGCAACGAGGATCCCCTAACACCATCTTCAAGAAAAGGGGCTGACTGGTTGTTCGTTAGTCAGTGCCTGCGCCACAGAGGCAGATGGCGTCTTTATCGAACATCATATGTCGTTCTCAGTAGTCCACCTTCAACGTCAAATAGCTAGCTGTCGCCATTCATACCCGCCAGCCAACCATACCCAGGCGCCATACTAGGGAGCATCTCTACCCCGATTACCCATTGGATAGCATTCGATTCAGGAAAGCCAGATTGCAGCCTGAAGCACACAACGTGCCGCCCATCCTACGATACGCATCACCTTGAACCCCTCGTCTCTTAAGAAACTATTGTTACGATACGTGAACAGGATGACAGGTAATAGGAACAATGGGTTATATATACGATAAGTAGATATTTAATAGGTAACTGTAGCCTAAGGGAACAGTGGGTTGCCTGAGGGACAGCTCATGACTAGTTTCCTTCCACAATCTGACATTTTCACCTTATGAAGATGCATTCGTACCGGCGCCCCTACAATCCGTAGCAATAGTTGAATCTTACTTAAATAAATATCTTTAATAAAATTGCATTCGAAATATTGATTCTCAGCCTTGCCATTCGGCTTCGATTACCCATCGTATTGCGCCTTCTGGGTGCCGCGCTCCTATATACTTAAACCGAGAATCCGCCTGATGAAATAGTTCAGGCCATTCGTGCATTTCACGCTGCTGTGCGTTCAAGAGCTGCTGCATTCCTACGTCCAAGTGACTGCGGAGAGTTAGCATTTACTGTAATATTATAGCACGGCGAACTGGACAACTCACATCGTTCTTTGCGCGTCAACTGTCGATAGTGTTTCGAGACCTGGCAGTATGCGCTCATGAATTAAAATGCGAGCACCTGGCTTCAGAGCCGGTATGAGGTTCTGTAGAATTTTGATGCAGTACTTGTCGGCCCAGTTGTGAAAGATGGAACGAAAGTAGTATACATCTGCGGTGACTGGCTGCTGCGTGAAGAAGTCGCTGTAGATGTAAGTATGAGTAAAGTATCATCAGATTACTTAGAAGCCTTGCAAGAATACATCAACTTACTGTGCCATGAACGTGATTCTATCCCTAAGACCAGGGGGAAGTCGAGAAACCCCTTCTGTCACTGTGTCTGGCAGATCCTGAACAACACATTTGATGTGGGGGAAGCGCTCAGCTAGGTTGATTGCGACGCTGCCATGAGAACCCCCTACGTCTACTATGGTTTCCTTGCTCGCCCAAGGATAATTGTCCAGAAGTGCGTTGGGTGACTCCTTATCACGTGAGAAGTACATCCCGAATCTCCCCGCACGCTCAGGGTCTTCAGCGAAGATGTCGAACATGCTCTTATCGCTATTGTTGGCCAGAGAAAACCCCTATAGTATGTGAGCATGGATTCTCTCCATAGTCCTGGTAAGGGGAGAAACCCACTGTCTCGTTGTTCTCCTCCGAGTTCGGCCACTTCTCCATCGCGTCAGCCATCTAACCATGTTAGCATTCAATCCTTCTCATATCTTAGTCAGCACTACCTTGACAGCTGCCGGCCAAAACTCATCTAGCTCGACAACGAGTGAGTTTCGCATGATGTCATCACTGGCAAGGACGGTCGTGAGGGCAGAATGTGTGATGACCCCGGGTGCCTTCTCTTGGAAGAACCGGTGATTTATGATGGCATGTCTAACAATACGCCGCACGATCTTCACGTTCAAGCCTGAGAACTTGGACATGGATTCAAAAGAAGCAGACTCCCCGATAGGGAATGATCGGTCGAGCTTAAATCGAAGAATAGCCTTGACGCTAGCGTACGCAGTCCACTATGAACATCGGTTAGAAAAGGAGGTTCATCCAGAGGAGACACATCACACCCGCCTTGAAATGTAGCAGCGCTTTTGGGCCTGTCATCAGAGCCTTCAGCTCAGAACAGGCGTCGATGACAGCCACACGTGAGGCCTCCATATCTGTAGCGGCCCCCGGTATAGGCAGGGACCAGAGCGCATCCGTATCTAGTGAAGGTGTGGGCAGCTCATTGTCCACGAAGTACTCATTAAGTTTCACTGTTTCCTTCGCAATGATAGAAGAAAGCTCGATTATCCTATTCATAGGAGCCATGTTGAGTACAAAGTGAATGGTTATAATGTCAGGTAATTTGTAAATTTAAAACGAACCCATGAAAAACATCAATAGTGCAATTGCACAATATAGAGTAATTGAGGGACTTTAAATGCAGAAGAAAGTCAGGATGTAAGAACCGAGATCTCCGAGTGATACGAGGAAGACATACGAATACAATGTTTGCCTCCATGGATCTAGCCTTCCTTAGCTTAGTGGTAAGCAAGGGCAGCTCTCTTGCAAACAGATGACACTGATCTGGTATCGCAACACCATGTGAGGGGGAAGTATAAGCATTCGATATACCAAATATGAAATAGAAAAGTCTTAACAATTTATACAGTATATTTCAGGCCATTTCTACAACACAAAATCGATGCAGCTGTATAACAGCGATAACACCTCTTAGTTCCCATCCATATTACGTAGAAGACAGTGACAACTTCTTATAGAACCTATTTTAATTAAATTATCATGCCAACGTTACTTCAAATTAATGCCGTATAATATCATCAATACAGGCATTAATAGCAATGTATTGCAATACGATCTTCTATTAGCTATTGGATTGGTTACGGAGTAGGCTATCCACCATGTGGTCACAAGGCATCACCCACAACAATTCTCTATAAGTGCTCAAGCGATGAAGAGGCCTGAAATAGCAAGTAGCTTGTGCTATGGACAATATTATTGGACTAATTTTCGTATTGATGTAAGCTTAGACCAACCTTCAAGAAATATTATCACAGGAAATGTCTTCTAGCCATTCGTGGGATATTACTTTTCAAAGCTCACCATATGTATAGATATACATAGAGAGAGAGAGAGAGGAGCTCGCTACCCGCTATAAAGTAGACATAAAGCTCTTAAAAAACATCGTTATATTCTAAATGCTATACATGGCTCCCATGGATTAGTTTGTGGGTGATAGAATTGCTGATATCACCGAATTATCAAAATCAATTACGGTGTCTAAGTCAGGGCGGCGCCTAAGGTCCTACCAACCGCTTAAATCACCTTCACCACTCAAAAGCTAAGATAAAAGAAAAGCCTGCAAATCAACTATGTCATTGATAGATGTCAAATATCCCAATCCAAGTAACTTCAAGACCAATTTCCCAACCTCATCCCCCCAAGCTGCTCTACTATCTGCTTCACTCTAGGTTCGATCTTAGTTGTAAGACCGCACGAATGAGGATTCAAATTATGATGATGATATGAAGAAAAACTATAAACAGGCGTAGTAACCCACGAGGGAGTTTGAAACCCTAAGATCAGCCTCTTCAGGTCGTCCACACTGTAGCCGAGGAATGGGCTTGCTGGCCGTTCTTCGTTAAGGCCAAGCTTATGCATTTGTTTAATGAGAGAGCCGAGCAACATAGAGGAACATGCATCGCTGCAGCTGTCATCATTACAAAGAGATTCGCGCAAGTCGTCAAGCATTTGGAACATTTGTGTTATAGCTGTTACTCGTTTTCCTTCGATTGTATCTGTGGCATATATTAGCTACAGACTCATAAAAAGGCAAGATGAACTTACCTAGAAGCTTGTGTGGGATGGGGAGTTCCATGGTACACATGGGCCCATGGCATGCATGAACCGTGATCTTGGCCATCGCTTCAAATATAGCGGCACGCGAGAACACAGAAGAAATGGATAGCCAGATCGTAGAATCTTTTCCGTATGAAGTCGGGAGATCCTTCTCCATATTGGGAACCCAGAGATCGACGAACACTTCTACAATTTCGTGGCAATCATAGTAGTCCACCAGTACAGCAATCTTCCCGAGCATTTCGAGGCTGACGGTCCGTGGCACGCGTCGGTGATGGCCATGAATAATATCCAATAAGATCAGGAGAGCTTCGGTATCCCACTCACTCGTTTCTATCCTACGAAACGACTGGCTGTTCTGAATGCCTTCTTTGGACTGCCCCTCCAACATTTTGCTGAAGACGGGTGAGGCTAAGCTCAAATGTCTTGAAGAAACCCTCACTCGCATTTCATCATACTCTTGGTCGTACCCAAGTGATTGGAAGTGTGGTTCTTCATACTCTTCAGAGCTTGAGAGTATTTCGGCTTGCTCAGCGATGAGATCCTCAGGCTCGCTAAAAGGCTCAGCAAGAGGCTCTGGCTCAAGTTCAACGGATGGTTCGGGTTCAGGAATAGCTTCAGGAATAGCTTCGGTCCCAAAAGAAGCCTCGGGCTCAGGGGTAGGTTCGGGGGTAGGTTCGAGGATAGGTTCAGGAATTGGGGTAAATTTAAGTCTATACCCCTTCTTCTTCTTCTTTTTAGGTCTAGGTGTAGTGCTATCAGGATCGCCAAACCTAATCTTAGTTTGGGGGGTTATTACGAGCTCATCAGGGCAAAAATGCAGTTTCGAGTCTAGAGTAACGGGGTTCTTGGAGTTTTGCTGAATTTGAGGGTCGATTATAAATTCCTCAGGCCATGAAAAATGCTGTCTATTTGGATACTTAAGAATAAGTTCAACGTCGCCCTTAGGATCCAGCTGGTATCGTGATGTCTCCATCTTATGGAAGTACGCAGTATAATAACGGTTGAAAATTCGTAATAAGAAGTGCAGAAGATAATGTTAGCAGGTCGGATTGATCTGAGGTATTAACTAATAAGGAACTCAATGACTTGGAATAAGTAGGCGTTAATACAATCAGGGGGCGGAGCGAGGTAGGAAATTGAAAAGGAAAGGTACTTGATTAAAAGGCCCAAGCAATATTAACGCCTGAATAAAAAGGCCTATCGTCTAAACATATGAAGGCCCAGCGAGCCTAGTCCAATAAGCATGCCTTTTAGCTGTTATGACATGTCAATTACAGGCAGAACAATCACACAGTAGATACAAGGCAACAATGTCAACAGCGGGGTAACAAAGAGATAGCTGTCGTATCCGCAAGCGTTATCCGGCCACCCGTTCGTTTGTACTGCAGGGGTGGCATGGACCTTCGGAGCGAATTTAAAGAAAGTAACGAATTTCTTTACCTTTTTTTCCTAGCCGCGTATCGCGCTTAAAACAATGGGGTTTTAAAGCCGTATAAAATTTATTAATATTTTTACGCGTAATACTTTTTATTTTTCTTTTTTATACGTTATATATAACGATTTTAAAGTTATTATAATAATTTTAAATTTATTAATTTTAAATTTTAAATTTTAAATTTTAAAAAGCTTTTATTTTAATAATTAATAATTATTAAACTTTTTTTTTTTCGTTTTTTATTATATTTATTTCGTTAATTTTTTAACTTTTTAAATAAACGTATTTTTTTACTTTAATTAATTAATAATATTATTATATTTATTTTAATTTTATAAAATAATTTTATAAAATTAATTTTAATTTAATAAATTAATTAATAAATAAATAACTTTTTAATTTATTTATAATAATATTATTTTTATTAACGAAATTTTATAAAAAATTAATTAATAATATTATTTAAATAAAATTATTAATTACGTTATTAATATAAAATAATAATATATTTTAACTTTTAAATTAATATTATAATAAATTTTATAATAAATTAATAATTAAAAGTTTTAAAATTATAAAATTTAATATAAAAAAATTATTATATATAATAATAAATTTATTATTTAATTTTTAATTAATTTTTTTTTTATTAATTATTATATTTTCGAAATAATAAATTTTTTTTTTAATTTTATATTTTATAATATTAATTTATTTTTTATTAAAACGTATAAAAAAAATTAAATTATTTTATATTATTTTATTAATTTATTATAAATTAAAATTTTATTAATTAATAATAATAAAATTAAATTTTTTAATTTTTTAATAAATAATTATAATATTAAAACTTTTAATTTTATAATTAATAATTTCGAAATTCTTTTTTTATTAATAAATTAAATAATTATAAATGCATTATTAAATAAATAAAAAAATATAAAAACGTTTTAAAAAATTATATTTTTTAAATTTATATATTTTAAACGTTAATATATTTTATTTTTAAATTATATATTTAATTAATTTAATATTATTATATAAATTAAATAAAATTAATTTCGTTTATATTTAAAATTTCGTTATTAAAATAAAATTTTTAATTTAAAAAAAAACTTTAATAATTTAAATTATAATTTATTTAAAATTTTAAAATTCTTTAATAAAAAATTTAATAAATTTAATATAAAGTTAATATATAAATCGAAAATATTTAAATAATATTTAAAATTATCGATTTTATTATTTAAAAATTTTATAAAATAACGAAAAAAAATCTTTAATTTTTTTATTATTTTTTTATTTATTATAATAATTATATAAAAAAATAAATTTAAAAAATTAAAGTTATAATAAAACTTAATTTATTATATACGTTTTAAAAATAATAAATAATAAAATAATATTATTAAAAAGTTTTTTCGTTATTAATATTATAAAAAACATTTTTTTAATTTTTAAATCGATAAAAATTTAAATAAAAAATATAAACGTAAAACGATTCGAAAAGTTATTTAATATTAAGTTTATATTTACGTTTAATATTAAAATAATAATAAAGTTAATTTTTAAAATAATAATTATAAATATTATTATAAAAATCGTATAAATATAAATTATATTAAAATATTTATAAGTTTTTAAAAATAAATTTAAAAATAACTTTATATTTAATAATTTTCGAAATAAATTAAAAATTAACTTTTTAATAAATAAAATATTTCGAAAATTCGTAAAATATTAAAAACTTTTAATTTAAAATATATTAAAACTTTTTAAATTAAAAATATTTATAATTTTTTATAAATTAAATTTAAAATAATTAATAAACTTTTATTTAAAATATTATTAATATATATAAATATTTATAAAAATAAAAAAACTTAATTTATTAATATAAATAAATAATTTAAAAAACCTTTTTAAATATATTATTAATATAATTATATCGTTATTATTTATAATAATATACTTTTTATTAAATTTATATAAATTCGTTAAAAATTTATTTAAATATTAATTTAAAAAAAAATTTTATATTAATAAATTTTATTTATAATAATATAATATTTAAATAAATATAATAATTAAATTTTATATATTTTCTTTTATTTTAAATATTAAAATAATTTTATAATTTTTAAAATTTTAAAAATAATTATTAATTAAAATAACGATTTTAAATATAAATAAAAATAAAAATATATATTAATAAATAATTTTAACGTTAAATAATTAATAATTTAACGTATTTTTAATATTCGTTATAAAAACAAATTTAATATATTTAAAGTTTAATATTTTTTATATATTTATTATTATAAAAAAATCTTTTTTAAATAATATAAAAAGTAATATTTTTTTAAAAAAATATATAAATATATATTTAAAGTATTATATATTTATAAATTAAAAAATAAATATTTAAAATTTATTAATTATATTATTAATATTTATAACGTAAATAACGAATAAATATTATAAAATAAATGCATTAATTTCGTATAAAAACATTTTTACTTTTTTATATATTATAATAAATTTTATTAAAACGTAATATTTTAAATTAAAATTTAATAATTTAAAATAATAAATATTTAATAATAATATTTTTTTTAATAACGTTTTTATTATTTAATATAACGAAAAAAATATATTTATTAAAATTAAAGTTATCGTTAATAAATTTTAAAAAATTTAATTTTTTTTTAATAATAACTTTTTTAATTAAAGCTTAAAAATATTACTTTTTAATATATTAAATAAAATAAAAAAATAATTTTAAATTATTTAATAATTTTTAAAAAATAAAAATAAAAATAATATAATTTATTATAAAAAAAAAATTATAATTTTTAAATTTAATAATATCGAAAAATATTTTTAACTTTTATTATTAAATAATTTTCGTTTTATTTTAATGCTTTATTACGTTTATTATTAATATCGAAAATAATTATTATTTTATAAATATATTTTTCTTTATTAATTATTATTTAAACTTTTAATAAAATAATATTTTATTTAAATTATTTATTTATAAAAAAATAATAACTTTAATTTTTATTATAAAATAAAAAACTTTTTTTATAATAATAAATTATATTATATTATTAATATTTTTTATTAACGAAAAATTAATTTTAAAAAAATTATTAATAACTTTTAAAAAAAATTATATAAAGTTTATAAAACTTTATAATAAATATTTATAACGTTATTTAAATATAAAACGAAAATAAAAGCTTTAAAATTATAATATAAAATTACTTTAAATATAATAAAATAATTTAATAAAAAAAAAATTAATATTAATATAATAAAATTAAAAAACGTATAATATTAATATATTATAATATATAAAATAAAAAAAATAAATTAAATAAATATATTTAATATATTAAAAAAACATAAAATTAATATATTATAATTAAAATAAAAAAAATAAATTAAATAAATATATTTAATATTTTAAAATAAATAATTTTAAATTAATATTTTTTAAATAAATAGTTTTTTAAATTTAATAAATATATTAATTATATATATATATTTAATTTTATATATTTAAAAATAATTATAAAATAAATATTAAATAAAGTTTATAATTATATAAAAAGTTATATTATTTAAGAAAACGTTCGAAGAATAATTAACGAAAGAAAAAGATATAACGTTTAATTTTAAAACTTTAACGTCGATTTATTATTTATAAAAAAAATCGTTTTTAATATATATTTTTTATAAAAAAAAAATAAAAACGTTTCGTTTTTATAATAAAATTTAATATTCGTTATAAAATAAATTTTTTCGTTATTAAATTAAGTTAAGTTTTATATAATCGTAAATTAAATTTCATTTATTTTATTTTTAAAATTAATTTTAAATTTTATTTTTTTAATATCTTTATTACTTTTGTTAAATTACGTCGTTTTTTTATAAATCTTTTTCGATATTTATTTAAGTAAAGTTTCGATTTTTTATTTAAAAGTAAAAAAATTATAAATTAAGTTTTTAAATATAAAAAGCGTTATTTTATAAGTTATTTTTTTTTTTTTCGTTTTTTTAAAAATATAATTTTTTTAAATTTAATTTAACGAAAATAAATAAAAATTTATTTAAAAGTTTATTTTTAATAAAATATACTTATTTTTTAAATTTTATTTAAACTTTTAATAAAATTAAAAAAATTATTTATTATTTTAAAATAAGTTTATTATCGTAATTATAATTAATAAAAAATATCTTTCTTTTAACGGCTTATTTAAGTTTTTTTAATAAAAACATTACTTTAAAAAATCTTATTTAACTTTTTATAAAAAAATTAAAATCGATACGATCGTTTTTCGATTTTTTTATTTTTAAATTTATTTAATAAAACTTTTTAATTTTTTTTTAATCTTTAATTTTATATTTTTTTTTAATTATAAAACCATTAACGTTTTTTTTTAATAAAAAAACCTTTTTAGCGATATTTTTAATCGATTTATAAAGGTAATCGTAAATAGTTTTTATATCGTTTTTAAGATTTTATAAAAAAGCATTTAATTAATTTTTTCGTAAATAATTTTTAATATTTTTTTTATAAATATAATTTTTTTTTAATATATTTTTAAAGATATAATTTTTAACAAAGTTTATTATAACGATTTAAATAATTTTTTATAATTAAGAATTCGTTAATAATATTAAATTTATAACGTTAATAAATAAATTAAAAATTATTTTATATTAATCGTTTTAATATTAAAAAGTTTTAATAAAAATATTTTAATTATTTTTAATATTTTTTAAGAAATTTATAATTTTAAGATTAAGTTTTATGTTTTTTAAATTTTTTTTATTCGTTATTTAATAATTAAAAAAATAGTTTAAGTTTTATAAAAAAGTATTTGTTTTTATTTAATAATATTTAATAAGTAAAATAAGATTTTAATATTATTAAAATAAAACGTAATTAAAAATAAAAATTAATGGTTTAATATTTTTAAGTTTTTTTTTAATTTTAATTATAATTTTAATAAAAATGCGTTTTTTTTAATTATTAAATTTTTTTTTTAAACGAAAAAAATCGATTTATAAAAAATGTTTTTATTATTATAATGGTTTTTTTAATATACGAAAATAATACGAACGTTTATTAAAACCTTTATTTAATTTAAATTAACGTTATTTAAAGCTTTTATAAGTTTAATAAGTTAATTTTCGAAATTATACGTTAAGTTTTTATAAATTTAAAAGGCTTTTAAGTTTTTAAATAAAGAAATTTTAATTATTAATAAATTAAAATCGTTTTATTAATTATTTAAGTTTTTATTTTTAATTATATTTTTTAATATAAAGATTATAATTATTTATAAGCGAAAGTTAAAAATTTACGTTTCGAGTGAAATGTATGTAATATTTTTTAAAACGATAATAAAATTATATTTTATATTTAAGAAATAATAATTAAAAAGAGCGGTTATTTATTATTATTCGTTTATAACTTTATTTATAATGCTTTAATTTTAAAGATTTAGTTTTTTAAGTTTTAAAGAATTGTTTTTTATAAGATAGTTTTTAAAGGTTAATTAAATAAGGTTTTTTATTAAAAATGTTAATTGAAAAATCTTTCGAACTTATTTAAAAACGATGCCGTTGTTTTCGTAATTAAAGTTCTTGGTTAAAAATTCGGTTATTTTAATAATAATGAAAGAAATTTAAAAGAAAATAATTAAAAAAATATAAAAAAAGATTATAAATTAATAAAATGAAAGTTTTAAATGTTAAAAAGAAAAGAAAAAAATAAAGAAAAATTTTTAAAGTAATATAATTAAAGGTTATATATAATATATATTATATAAGTAAAAGTTATCGGAAAATAAATATTAATTATCGTGTTTTAATTAAGGAAATAAATATAAAAACGTAAATTTTTAAGTTAAAAAATAATTAACGATATAAAAAAAGAAAAGAAAAATTAAATAAAAATAAAATTTTAATATTAAAATGTTTAAATTATATGCGTTAAATAAAAGAAAAAAAAAGATTTAAAAGTAAAGATTTTATAAAAAAAAATAAAGTTATAAAATAAATAAAGCGTATGAAAAAGTATTTTAATATATAAAAAGTAGTTTTTGTTTTATTATTTATTATTAATGCTTAAAATGTAAATTTAAATATTAATGCACGAAATTATATTAACGAATTTAAAATTATTTAAAATATTTTTTATTTTATTTTAAAAAAAGATTTAAATTTTTTAATAATTTTTTATAAAAAGTTCGATTTAAATAAATTTGTTTTTTTTGTTATAATCGTTAATTAATTTCGTTATATTTTATATTAAAATTATTTTCGAATATTATTCGTTATATTATAAATTATAATCTTTTTATTTAATTAAATATTTAATCGTAAGTTAATTTTTTTAATTATTAATTTATTTTTTAAAAAGTTTTTTAATTTTATAAAATTATTATTTATTATTGTTATTTTTAACGAATATTTTATTTAATTAAAAACGTTTTTTATTATAAAAATTATTTTTTTTAAATGTTTTATATAAATATATAATTAAAATCGTTCGATAAACTTTTTAATATTACGAAAAGTTAAGTTTATAAAAAAAATCTTTTATTTTTTATATAACGATTAATAAATTTATTTTTTATTAAAATTATTTTCGTAATAATTTTTTAAATAAATTATATTTTTTATATAAATAAAAATAAATTTTATTTTTAATATTAAATTTTAATAATATATATTTTACGTTATATTATATTTTTAAATTTATAATAACGAAATTTATTATTAATTTTATTTTTTTTTAATAAAATTTATAAAAAATTTTATAAATTAAAAAATTATAAAAAACTTTTAAAATTAAAAAAACGAAAAATAATTTAAAATTTAAAATCATTTTATTTAATATTTTTTTTATAATTAATAATTTCGTATTATTTATATTATATTAAAAGAAAAAGATTATATAAATTTAAAATTCATTTAACGTTATTATATAATATTAAATAATAATTTTAACTTTTTAATTAATTTTTTTATTTTAATCGTTTTTTTAAAAATAATAAATTATAATTATATTTAATTTAATTTTTTATAAAAAGAATAACGTTTTTTAAAATTTAAATATAAATTTTAAATTTTTATTTAAAATTATACGTTTTAATATTTTTTAATTAAATAATATTAAAATATATTAAGTAATTATTATTTATTTTTTAATTATATATATAATATATTTTAAAATTAAAATGATTTTTTTAATAAATTTATATATAATAATTAATAAAATATTAAAAGTATTATAATTAAATATAAATTAAAAAGTATTTTTATTAAAAATTTATAATAAGTTAATTATAAAATTTAACGTTATTATATAATAAAAAAACGATTTTATTTATATAAAATATAAAGAATTAAATTTCTTTTATTTATTAATTTAATTTTATTAATAATTAAAATAATGCTTTACGTAATCTTTAACTTTTTTTATTAAATTAAGTATTATAATATTATTTAAATCGTATAATATTTTTTTAAAATTAAAGTAATGTTTAACGTTATAAATTATATTAAAAATTTTTTTATAATATAAGTTTAAAATAATAAAACGATTTTTTAATTAAAAGATATTATATAAAAGTTTTTTTTTAACGTAAAAATGAAATTTCTTAATACGAAACGTTTTATATTTATTATATTTTTTAAGTTAAGTTTAAAGATTTTTTTTATTTTTATTTTTAATTTTTTTAATTTATTAAAAAATCTTATATTAATATTTATTATATTTAAAAAGTAATTTATTTATAATATATATTATTTAATAATTAATTTTATATTTATTAATGATTTTTTATTTATATTTAAAGTTAAAAAAAGATTTCGATATAACGTAATCGAAACTTTTAATAATGTCGTTAAGTTTATTTTTAATATTATTTTTTTTATTTATTATATTTTTCTTTATATTTAATATAAGAAATCGTAATAATATATTTAAAATTAAGTTAATTTTATTAAAAATATATTTAATGTTAAATTTATATTATTTAAAATATATTAAAGTTATTATTAATTAAAAATTATTTTTAATTATATTAATAAAATGTAAATTTTTTTAATTAATAACTTTTTTTATAATTTTATAATCGATAAAAATTATTATATTTTAAATATAAAAATAAAGTTAAAAGCGAAGTTATTTATAAATTTAAATTAAATATATTATTTTAAGTTTTATAACTTTATATTTTCTTTTTATAAAAGTAAAAACTTTATTAAAATATATAATAATTTTAACGTTATTTAAAAAAATTAATTTTTTTTTTTAAAAAGTAAAAAAATAAAAAATTATAACGACGAAGCTTTATCGTTAAAAAGCATCGATTTTAAAAAAAGTTTATTAACGTAAATTTTAATAAATAAAATAATTTTCGTTAAAAAATACATTTTATAATAATTAAAAACTTTTTAATTTTTTAAAAGTAAAATTTAATTTTTAAGTAAATATTTATTTCTTTTTTAATGTAATATTTATTTTAAAAAGATTATTATTAATTTTTTTTATTATTAATATTTTCGTTTTTTTTTTTATAAAAGTTTTATTTTTTATTAAAATTAAAGAATATACTTTTAAAATTAAGTTATTATTTTAAGATATATTTTAAAATTAATTAAAATATAAAAGAATTTAAGTTTTTATATAACTTATATTTTATTTTATATAATAATAATTTCGAAATCGTTAATTTTAAAGTTTAATAGTTTTATTAACGTATATTCGTAAAATAATTTCTTTATTAATAAAAAAAAACTTATATTTTCGAAATATTTAAAGATTATATTAACGTTAAAGAAATATTCTTTTTTAATATTATTAAAGATTATTACGTTATTAATATATATATAATAAAAATTCTTATATAAAAATAAAGTTTAATTTATAAATCGTTAAATAAACGTTAAGTTATTTTTAAAATTTATAAAATAAACGTTAAATATTTTTAAATTTTTTAAAAATATAATAATTATTTTATTTTTATATAAACTTTATAAAGAAAGTTAATAAAAAAATATTATAACGTTAAATATAATTATAAATTTTTTTTCGCGTATATAAAAAAAAATATCGTTTTATAATAATATAAAATAAACATTTAATATAATTAAATCGTTAAAAGCTTATAAGTTAATAATAATATAACTTTTGCGTTTTTTTTTTATTATTCGTTAAATAACGAAGATTAAATATTTAAAAAAAAAAGGTTTTTTTATTTAATTTAAACGTTTTAATGTATATATATTATTAAAGGTTTTATTAAAAAGAGCTTGATTTTTTATATTAAGTTAATAATGCTTAATGCGAATTTTTTAACGTTATTAATTTTTAACAAAGTTAATTTTTATTTTTTATTTTTTTAATATAAATATAATTTTTTTATTTTATTATACGTTGTATTTCTCGAAGATTTCTTTTAATTTAGCCGTAAAGTTTAAGTTTATAATTACAATGTTAACTTTATTTTTAATGTATATTTTAAGTTTATTTAAAAGCTTTATAAAGTTAATTAAAATGTTATTTTTATATTATTTTTTATTAAAAAAAAAGGATTTTTAACTTTTAATATTTAAATGTATAATTAATTAAATATTTTTTATTATAATAGTTTTTATAATTAAGATATATATTAATTTTTTAATAATGTTTATATTATAAGTTATAAAAACTTAAAGTATTTTTTTTTTATATTTTTAAAAAGCTTGTATTGTAATGGTTTTCGTTTAATTTATAACGAAGAAATCGTTTTCGTTTATATTTTAAATTATTTCGAGTTTAGTATTTTTGGAAATTATAATAAATAAGTTAATAAAATTTATATAAGGTATTAACTTTAAGGTATTAACTTTTACGATAATATTTAATGTATCGTTTTATAAAGTTAAAAAAAAGTATATTTATTTTTAATTAAATTTATTAAATTTTTAAAAGTTAATATATTTTACCGGTATAATAATTATAAAATAAAAAAAAATAACGATGTTATATTTAACGATTACTTTTCTTTTAATTAAATTTTTTTTATAAACGACTTTTATAAATATAATAATTTATTCGTAAAACGAAAGTTTAATTTATTTTTTAAAAAAGTTAATTATTGCTTTATTTTTATTTAATTAATTATTTTTAAAAAAAAAGTTAAGTTTTAAATGATTTTTTATTTAAGTTATAACGGAAATAATAAGTTAAATTTTTTTATCGCTTTGTTTTATAAGAATAATAATATTAAATATATTTTTTTTTTTAAAAATAATTAAGTTATTAAGATTTTCGAACGTAATAATATTATTAAATATTTTTTATTAATTAAGGAAATTTTGTTTTATTTAGTTTTTATTTACGATAATATATAATGTTTTTATATTTATATATATAATAATAATTATATTATTATATATAATAAAAAAAGTTATATATATATACTTTTTAAATAAATTTAAATTTAATATAAATTTAAAACGAATAAAAATTTGTTTTATATTATTCGTAAAAAAGGTGTTATTATTTATTTAATTATTTTTTTTTTTAATAAAATTTAAAGGTAATATATTTTTTTAAGTGTTTTTTATTAAAGAAAAAAGCGAAATATAAATAACTTTTATTAAAGATAAAAGTTATTGTTTAATATTTTTCGAAACGTTTTCGACGAATATTAAAAAAAAAGTAAATTTAACTTTTTTTATATTAAAAGGTTTTTATAAATTTATTTTAATAATTAAAAGAATAAAAAAAAACGTGTTTTAATATAAGTTTTAATATATATAGTTTATATAAGTATTTTTTAAAAGGAATATTAATTTATATTTTTAATATGTTTTTTTTTTAAAGAAAATTAAATAAAAAATATTAATATTAATAAGTATAATAAAGTAAGTAAATTTATTTTAATTTTTTACGGATTTTTTATAATAATAAGTATTTTTTTCGTTTTGTATAACTTTTTTTAAAAAAAAATAATTATTAATAATAAGTTATTTTTTAATATTAATTTTGTTTTATTTATTAATAAATACGTATTATTCGTTTTAAAAATAAATAAATTAATTTTTATAATTAATATAAATTTATTAATTAAAACGTTAAAGACTTTAATTAAAACGACGTTTATTAAAACGTTTATAATATAAGTTATTATATTTACTTCGAAAATTTTCGTAATAATTAATTTAAAAGTTTTTACGAAAGTTTTCTTTATTATTAAATCGGCCGCGATATTAATCTTTATATAAAGAAAAGTATTAACGAAATTATTAATTAACGTTTAAATTTTAATTTTTTCGGAAAAATTAATATTTAAAACGGTTTTTTTAACTTTAACGATTAGTTTAAAACGAATTATTTTCGTTATAATTTTAATTATAAGATTTGTATTTTTTAATTAATTTTTATATATATATAACCGAAGTAAGTAATATTAAACAATTAATAATATTAATATATTTATTTAATAAATATTAATTAATAAAGGTATATTCGAGCTTTTTAAGATTAAATTAAAAGAAAATAATTTTTAATTTAATTAAAATTATATTTTAATAAGTTTAAGTTTTTTTTCGAAATAAATAAAGTAATCGTTAAAACGTATGCTTTTGTTAAATCGAAATATAAAGATTTAAAGTTAAGTATAAAAAAAGTTATATAAATAAAATATTTATTACGATATAAAAGAAAAATTAATCGTTTAATAATAACGAATATATTTAACGGTTTAATTTTTAATAAATACGTTTATATAAATATAATTTAATTTAAACTTATCGTTTTTTAAAAATTTAAAGGTTTTAAATTTCGTAATTTTAAATCGTTTAATAGTTTTTTTAAAAAGTTTTTTAAAATTATTTAATATAAGTATTTTAATATTTATATTTAATTTTATTATTTATTAACCTTAAATATTATTACGAAAAAGTTATAAAAAATCTTTAACGAAAACTTTAAATCGAATAAAATTTAATATATACTTGTATATAAAATTTACGAAAAAAAGAATATTTTTTTAATAAGTGTTTAATTCGATTTAAGTGTAATTATTATCGTTAAAAAATAAGTTTAAGTTAAGATTTAAATAATTAATTTATTAAATTTTTTATTTATAAGTAATAAATTTTCGATTTTAATTTTTATTAAAAGATTTAAAAGTTATTATAACGAAGGTAATAAATTTTTTAATAACGTTATTATTAAAAATATTTATAATAAAGTTTTTTATTAAGTTTAAATTATTTTTAATTATTTTAAAAGATAATTAACATTATAATAAAGAAAAGTTATTCGTTTAAAAGATTAAATTTCGTTTTAATAAAAAGTTATATAAAAAGAAAATTATATACGTTAATTGCGAAAAAGTTTTAAATAAATTATAAGTTAAGGTTTTTTTTTTAATTAAAATGAATTTAATCGTTATAATATAATTAGTTTAAGAATATTAAAAAAAAATACGTTTTTAAATTATAAGTTTTTAATAAATTATAAAACGAAAAGTAAAGAAAAGTTTTTTAATAAATTTAATCTTTATAAATTTATTAAAAAAAAAAGTAAAAAAAAAAAAACTTTACATTTTAAAAAAATTAATAATTTAATTTTTTAAAAATAAAATCGTTTAATAACGTTTATTATTACGTTTTTTTACGGTTAATGTTAAGTAAATTTAAATAAAGTATTTTATAAAGAAAAAAGTTTTTCGTATAAATTAATTATTTTTTTACGTAAAGCAATTAATATTTTAAATAAATTATTAAGTTAAAAGTAAAATTATTTTATAAATTTTTTTTATTAAAAAAAGAATTAATTAATTTAAAATTTAATTTTTACGAATTTACGTATTATAAAATAAATTTGTTTAAATTTTTAATAATCGATTATTTAATTTTAAAAATAAGTCGTAAAGCAAGTATTTTAAGTTTATTATATTTAATAATTAAACGATTATAAAATTAAATAATTATATAATAAAATAAGTTTATAAATTTTAAAAATAATTTTAAAAAATAAAGTGTTTATTTAAATAAAATTTAAATAATTTATAATAAAGTTTAATATTATTATATAAGTTTATTAAAAAGCGAAATTCGTTATAAAAAATATATAAATAAAAAAACTTTTTAATAATAAAATATTTTAATGCTTTTAAATAAAATAACGAATTATAATAATAAAAAAAAAAAAATTATATAAAACGAATCGTTTTAATAAATAAAATAAAGATATATATATTATATATAAAAAATTATAATAATAAAAAAAAAAATATAAAATTATAAATTTTATAAATAAATTTATAAAAAGTTTTTTAAGTGAATAAATAAATAAATTACGATTAAAAAAAAAATTTTAAATCGAATATTAAATAAAATTTAAACGTTTTTTTTTTTAAAAAAAAAAATTATTTAATAATAAAAATAATATAATAAATAATTATAATTTAATATTATAAATAATTAAAAAAATATTATTAAATATTAAACGAAATTTATAATTATATAAAAAGTTATATTATTTAAAAAAACGTTTAAAAAATAATTAACGAAAAAGAAAAATATAACGTTTAATTTTAAAACTTTAATATTAATTTATTATTTATAAAGAAAATCGTTTTTAATAATAAATAATTATATTAAATATATTTATTTTAATAATTTTATATATTTATAAATAATTTTAAATTAAATAAATATATTAAATATATTTATTTTAATATTTTTATATATTTATAAATAATTTTAAATTAAATAAATATATTAAATATATTTATTTTAATACTTTTATATATTTATAAATAATTTTAAATTAAATAAATATATTAAATATATTTATTTTAATAATTTAATATATTTATAAATAATTTTAAATTAAATAAATATATTAAATATATTTATTTTAATAATTTTAATTTAAATAAATATATTAAATATATTTATATAAATAATTATATATTTTTAAAAAATATATTTAAATTTTTTTTAAATTTTTTTTTTAATAATATAACTTAAATTAATATATATAATATATTAAAATATAAATATATTATTATTATTATAATTATAATTTATTATAATTTAATATTATTATTTTTTTTTTTTTAATAATTATTATTTTTTTAAAATTATAATAATAATTATAATAATAATAATAATAATAATAACGATAATAACGATAATAATAATAATAATAATAATAATAATAATAATAATAATAATAATAATAATAATAATAATAATAATAATAATAATTTATAATATTTTCGTTAATTTAATTTACGATTTTTTTTCGTTTTTTTTTTTTTATTTTTAAAAAAAAACGAAAACGATTTTAATTTTAATTTTAATAATCGATAATATATTTTTCGTTTTTTATTTTATTATATATTATAATAATTAATTAATTTTAATTTTCGTTTTTAAAATAATTTAAATAATTATTTAAAATATTTATAAATAAATTTATTATTATTATATTATAAAATTAACGATTTTTTTTTTATTTTTTTATTAAATCGTTTAATTATAAAATTCTTTTATAATTTTTTTTATAATTAACGAAAAAATAAAAAGTTTAATTTTTTTTTAAACTTTAAGTTTTAATTAAAATTTTAATATAACTTTATTATAAGTTTTTAATATTATTATATAATAAAAATACATTTATTATTATAATAAAAAAAACTTATAAAACGTTTATATTAATTTATATATAAATAATAATAATTTTTATATAAATTATATTTATAATAATTAAAAAATTTATTATAAATATATAAATTTATAATTTTATTATTATTATAATTATAATATTATTAATTATAATATAATTTTTAATAATTTAATTTTAATTTTAATAATTTTTATTTTTATTTTTATTTTTATTTTAATAATTTTTATATTAATTTTTATATTATTAAATAATATATAATTTATTAAAATTTATATTATATATATTATTAATATAATTATTTAAATTTATAATTTAAATATTATTTTATATTAAAAAAATAACGCGTAAAAATTAAAAAAAAACTTAAAAAATATTTTTATATTTTATAAAAAATAAATAACGAAAATAAAAATAAAAATAAAAAAAACGAAAAAAAAATAATAATAATAATATTATTATTTTATAAAGCTTTAATAATATAAAAATAAACTTTAAAAAAAAAATATTATTAATATTATTATAAATAATTTTAAGTTTTTTTTTTATTAAATATAAATTTATAATAATAATAACGATATTTTAATTTTAATAATAAATATAATTTTAAATAAAAATAATATAAAAGTAATATATTATTATTTTTTTTTATTAATTATTTTTTTAATTATAATTTTCGCGATTTTTTAATTAATTAATAATTTTTATATATTTTCGATTTAAAATTACGCGATTTTTTAATTAATTAATAACTTTTATATTTTTTTAATATTAAATTATAATATATATATAATATATTTAATATTTAAATAAAAAAAATTACGAAAGTTTTTATTATTTTTATAATATAAACGAATAAATAATTAAATAATTATAATTATTATATTAACTTTAAAAAGAAAAGTATATCGCAACGCGAAATTTACATGCTTATAATACGAATAGAAATCGAAGCGTAATAAAGGAATAAAAAAATAAGAGATAATATTTTAAGAAGTAGATTGAAGTACCAGCTATGGAGTAAGTACATGCCGCAGCTCATCTGCACGGGCGTAGGCATCACACCAACCTGCATATGCAAACAAGAAATCCAGGGATTCTGCACCCGTTGCGTAAACAAATAGTCTTCGACCACGATACACCTCCAAATATCATTGTATCACTTTGATAAAAAGGTGTTTCATATTTTCGCGAATGCGATTTAAGGTATCTTGTCCACATATGGGTCCATTTGCTTCCACCAATTGACACCACCCAGCACAGAACAACTCAAACGAGAGGTAAGACAATGATGTAAACACTAAAGCCAAGATAATATGAATGGGCAGATAGGGTATCTCGTCAAGTTCTCATGGATGCCTAATAACTTGGCTCTCAAACCATCGGCACGATCAGGATATGGTAGTAAGGGGATAGTGACCACCAGGACGCGGTTAAGAGGTGCACGCGAAAATGATTCCCGTAACTTGCTAATATCACACAAATGCATCAAAAGGTCACTGCGGAAGTCCTTCAACACTGAGGGGCTGCCTGCAAGTGGCCGTCTCAAAGTATCCCTTAGGGTATAGTTCTAAGCTAGGCTGTCATATCGATACTAAGTAATGGACATATAATTTCATAGAGCAAGGCTTGTCTAAAGACGAAGATACTCAGGCCATAGCAGCCCAACCCCCAATACTCAGTATGGAGGGTATAATGCAGGGTTTAGTAATGGTATACCCTCTAGATACTGTCTAAGTGTGATAGACCCACAGTCTCACATGCTGTCTCAAGCATCATCCGATATCTCATCTCTACAAATGATACTCATCCGGGCTTTTCACAGTGATGCCTCGCCTCTCCCAAATTCCATCAATACCCATATCCGCTTTCCCACTACATCAAAATAGTTAGCAGTTGATCAAACATTCTCTTACTCTCATAAATCACCACTTACTCGTCCTTATGCACAACCTTCGGTTCAGTCTCGCCACTCGCCTTATCCGGATTTTTGAAGATGACATTTTTTGTCTTTTTTCAAACCCCAATAATGTTAGCAACCGATCAAGCAGCCTAATTAACAAGTACGCAAGACGGGGGGGAAAAAAACAAAGAAAACTAACCAATCCCAACGTCAAATGGATCGCCGCCGGCCCCACAACCACATTCTCGTCCGGCAGGAGGCCCTCCACCATAGCCAGCACATTCTTAGCCACAGCCTGAGCCTGCCCGACGCCAGGCCGCGCGGCCTTGTGCGCCCCGCTGTCCGCGATATCGCCCACGGCGTACAGGTGCGGGTACTGCGGGTCCCGGAACTGCAGCGTCGGGCGCACGCGAATGAAGCCGTTCGCGGGGTTGACGAGGGAGTCGGGGGAGGTTGGTGGTAGGCTGGATAGGAACTGGTTGTTCGGCGTCTGGCCGACGGCAGGGATCACGAGGTCCGCTGTCAGTTCTGTGCCGTTTTGTAGCTTGATTGTGGTAGGGGGCTTTTCCTGGTTCTGGAAGCCGTCTGTTGGCATTATGACGCGGGAGCCGGCGACGAGTCTGGGGGAGGTAGGGTTAGTATCGTGTAATAATATGAAGAGGAGGGAGGTCATCATGGTCAATGACTGTTGCTTGCTGACTCACTTAACACCCAACTCCGCAAACCTCTCCTTAATAATCTTATCCAGCCCCTCATGATACACCGGCATAAGCTGATTCCGCGAATGCACGAGCGTGATCTCCTTCTCCGGGTAGAGCTCCTTAAGATCCGTAGCCATCTGCACGCCGACAGCGCCACCGCCGACAATGGCGATGGAGCTGGCGTTCTGGACGCGCTCCTGGTAAGCCTGGAAGTACTTGACGGATGCGAGCTTGTCGTCGTGCTCCATGGTCCCGGGCGCTTGGAGGCGCGTCCCCGTCGCTACGACGAGGTAGTCGAAGGGGATTTCCTTCGAGCCCTGCCATTCCCGGTCTAGGACCACGCGGTTCTTATGTAGCTCTGAGACGCGCGCCTTGACTACTGCGTGCTGGTTTGCGTTGGGGCTGGATGAGAACGTTGCCGAATACGGGACGAAGGCTTTGTGCTCGTATTTTGGCAGCACTGCGAACCGAGGCTGGGGAGGTGGTTAGTATGATATGAACGGGGTTAGGCACGATTGTCACGCAGTGTGTGAGGCGATAGCTATCGTGACGATAAGTGTCTTGGTGTGTAGCCGAGGAGTAAACCTACAAAAGCGAAGAGATGGTGAAAATGACTATGTGGCTCGATGAGGAGAACCTATATAGGAGACATTAATGTGAATGATTACTTAAAATCGTTGAAGTATCGTCGACCTACACGGTGAGTGGCGGGTAGAATATTAGCGAGCCCTTGTGTAGTAGCCTAACAAGAATCAGATTAGCTAATACATGATTTCAAGTTGAAATCCAAGGAGTACACTCACCACGCCCACATAAGAGCCGCCAACAACAATAACGTTCTTAAGGTTTGAAGCCATAGCTGCGAATGAACAGTGAGGTACGTCAATATAATCAAGGCTAAAATTTTCAAAGTATATTTAGGACCTTTACTCTTCTACGCAGCTAAAAGGTTCTCTAAAAGGCTCTATTGAACTTCCAGAATCGTGAAATAGGGGAAAAGAAGAAGAATAAGAAGGAAATCAAAAACACCTCGAAAGAAAGGGAACTCCAGCACAGTTATCAGATCAAAATCCCATTTTATCAGATCGTAATCCCTGTAGAAACCCAGAGTTTAAAGCTAGGGGTATTTTTTTTTGCATACGCGGTTGCGGACGGCTCGGCGCAGAGACGTCGCTTTTTCCGAGTTCGGCCACCGTTATCGCCGAACCTAAAATCGCGGATCAGCAGCATAAGCGCGGCAGCGGCCGGCGCTGGCTGACGGGGAATCGCGTCAGAAGCAGTGGTACTAGGGACAATTATGTTCCATTGAAGTTTCAGCCCCGAGAGTGAGTAGGAAACTAGTGTAGAGCAAAACACCAACCGAGAAGCAGGAACTTCAAAGCAGAAATGTCAGGATGTACCTAGTATAGGTAGCGGGTAGGTTGCTGCGTATGTATGTAGGTGCTAAGGTAGAGTCATATCCGTCTCACCGTGTCCCTAACTAGCCCCTGTAGACCACGGTACGCATGACTGGATCTAAATGGAAACACGATCAATATGGCAAGAACATCGAGATACAATTTGGGACACATGATCTATATAACGCGCTCGCATAATATCTTACGGCTAGGTATATGACTGACTGAAAAAGACAAGGTACCAAGAAAAGGAGGCGTAATCCCTGCCCGATGCCATAGGGACTAGGAGACATTGTAGTAGAAGAGATTGACCGATGTTCACGTCTGCTGGGAACCACTAGGAATGAATTCGCTTCACCTAGACGATATGTAGACCATTGCCAAACCATCGAAGTTAGACTAGACTATCTATAAAAGAAGCACGTAACTACGACACACCACCACACGGTCTATCCACTCAATCATGCAATCTTGAAACTTATATTAACAAAAGGGTATATATTTGTAGTTATCATATATTCAAATCTCTTCTCTTCCCGTTAGTTGCTCTTCCCTGTCCGGCCCCTATTATCTCTCCCCTCTCTCTGTCTCATCCCAAACCACTCACTCATTCATCAATGAATCAATCATTCTCAACCTATGTACTACGTATCTCCCTTCGTCAGCAACAACCCCCCTTTCAGGCACGCATGTATGTATCTACGTATATACACACTTCCATCCATCTCCCCAATCCTTCAAAACCCCCACTCCTCCCCATCCGCACCACCTCCCTCCCCAGCGACATCATCCCTCCGTCTCCTACAAACCGGACATCCCTTCACAATATGATCCCTCAACAACCTCGCATGCGTGACCTTGCTTCCCACGAACCTGCCACCGCGGGAACGGTCCACATCGCCACCACCGGCATCACCTTCGACCACGCCCGTCCTACCGAGCAGCGCCGGATCGATATCCTCCTGCGGCTCGCCCGGATGTAGGAGCTCGAGGAGGTGCGACACGTGGAAGGCGTGGCCGCACGCGAACCCGACGAGGGCTTCGGATTCCCATTCGACGAAGGGGGCGTGGCAGTGGGCGCAGTGGCCCGGCTTCGACTCGATGGCGTGGTCGTGGCCGTGGTCGTCGCTTTTATCTTCCTGCTGGTGATGCTGTTTGTCTTGAGCGTTATCGGCGTCTCCGTTTACAGGTGGCACGGCGGCGGCGGAATCTGTCGCGGTGGCAGGGGTATGTGTTCCCTCGGATTGCGCGGCATTCGACGGCGGACCCTGTTTTTCGAGATCGATAGTCGTAGTAGTAGTAGGACTAGCGAAATCGAACTTGATACCCCGCCTCTGGCCCTCGCGGAGCAAGTTCTGCGCCGCGGCGACTTCGGAACGGAGGACGCGGGCGACGCCGCTGGAGATGCTGTACTGGATCTCGTGCTCCTTCATCATGTGCTGGAGGCCCTCTCGGAGCCCGGGGATCTCCAGACCCTCGGGGATGCGGCGGATCAGGGTTAGAGGGTCGATGGCGGTGCCGACTTCTTCGAGCAGGCCGCGGATGAAACGGGGTTTGTCCATGCTGTAGTTTAGTAAGTCTTCCCATAGATCTGGGTCGTCCTGCTCCTTGGCGAAGGCGATCGCTTGGGATACGTCGCCTAGGCGGTCGATGATTAAATATAGGGCTTGTTTTGTTCGCCCCGTCTTGGAGTATAGGTATACGAGCTCGGGTATGAAGTTCGCTTGTTGGCATTCCTGAACGGCTTGCTCAAAGTTGTAGGATTGTGATACGCGTAAGAAGTCCATTAGGAGTTCTCTGTCGAAGTTGGTAAAGGTATGGACTGCCAAGTCAGCGAACTCATCGACTAAAGAGACCGTCTCATCTACCGGTTGGTCTCGATACTCTCGCCATAGGCCTCGTAAGTAGAAATATAGGTAGGTGTGGAGGTCCTTCTTTTCTAGTTGGCGGACCACAGTTGCGGGGGGGATTAGCCCTCGCTGAGCTTCATCAACTAGCAGCGCTATGGCTTCGGAGGTAGCTTCCTCGAGCTCGGGAATATTCATTCGATTCAATTGAATCTCTGGAACCCTGAGCGCGATAAAGCTGGGAACATCGTCGGTCACCGCATCGGCTAGGTGGTTTTCTCTTATCAATCGCATTGCCGAATCCGCATCCTGGAGTTTGATGTAGCTTCGTAGAGCCTCCCTGTATCGCCCGTTTAATTCATATAGCCTGGCCAAGCCCTCCATTACGATCCGCCAGTCACGTCCCTTCTCTCCGTCTTCCACACTGTCCTCCCTGACATCCCGGAACTTGAGCTGGTTCTCTAGGACGGTAATAACTTCACGAGCATCGAAGAGTTCGGGTTCCCAATGATCGAGGAGCTCCTTGAATTTGAGCTTGTCCTTCTGGATATAGTGACTTAGCACTATCTCATATACAGTTCCAGGTATTGGTGGGCGCAAGGGTTCTGACGGCATGTAATTGACAATCTCGTCGAACTTCTTAGCCCCTGCGAATGCATATATCCACCTCTCCCAACGATCGGGAGTATTCACTACTCGGCCGATAACCTCAGCAGCACGGTCCCAGTTCTTTCCCTCAACGAGACCCTGGATCCATAAGTCACTGATGCGTCGTTTCTCCTTTTCAGCTGAGGAGTTCAAGAACCGAAGTTGGGTATCCATTGCTGATGAGATGTCGTCAAAGAAATCATCGCCGAAGGACTGTCTCTTGTCAGGGGTCGAAGGCTGCTCGGATGAGTCGAGTTGTGGACCCATGATTTCTGGGTGCTCATCCAAGAGCTCCCACGAATCCTGATACCTCTGATGTTCCAAAAGCCATTGGAGATGATCTGCAAGATCTCTCCTAGTTGCTAGGATACAATCGTAGGGGCTGTGAATAAATATCTTGGCGCCGGGCTTGATGAGACTGGGGTGGACCGACTGTAACATCGATTGGGGCCTATGTCGAAGACTCCCGGGAGTGCCTCCAACTCTACTCACCGACGCAGCATCATCACTACCCCTGCTTCTAATGCTTGCACCAGAGTTGAATAGGGATCTTGGATTGATAGCAGCGTTCCACATGTCTGTTCCAAGCCCTGCTAAAGCCTCCAAAGCTCCTCGCGATGCCACTACAGATGCAGCTTTATTTGCGGGTAGTACGCCTAAATGGTAGTCGTTGGAAGACAGTCGCTCGAAACGACCAACTGTTAGACCATCTTTGTCAATCTCAGCCTGGGAAGTGAGGTCGATTAATCTTAACTCAGGCGGCTGGGCGTTTTGACGCCGTCGAATGCCTCCCGATGGTTCGCTACCGGAAGATGTCGTGGATGATTTCGCTTTGTGCCCTTTAACATGCTTGACCTTATCTTCATCATCGTCATCCTCCTCGTCCGGTTTACAATAAGCAAGAACTAAAAGCAAACTTTGGGTATATAAGGAAATGCCAGATATGATGCAATCCATGCGAAGTCTATACGGTTAGTAGGTGAAGGTTGGTGACGGCGGTGCTAAGTATAGTAGAAGATAATTCAAGGGAAGATGGTTTCTGTAGCCGGGGACCTTGTGTGGATAGGGGCGAGGGTAGTAAGAGTAGGTAGGTAGGTGGGCTTAAAGGATCTCAACTCACATTTTGACAATTTCAGCCCTCCCAATTGATTTCTCTCCCGCATGCTTACCAACCCCCATGCCGCCAGGATGAACGTGAATAATCCATATCGTACCTCCCCATCCAACTAGCAACCGTTCGATCTTCTTATCACTCTGTAGTGCCTGTTGTTTTAGCCTCGTAGCAGCGGGTGATTGCGGTTCGGCGACTGTTGGCTCGCTCGTAGTGTCTTCCTCGTCATTCTCGACTGATTGTTCGTCGATCCATTCTGCACGGCCTTTCCACACACCGGCCATCTCCTCCCATTCATCTGTGTGGGGTCTATCAATATGCCCGATTCTCTTCCAGGCGTCCTCGGCGTCAGCACTATCGAGCTGTACCTTTGACCGCATAATCTTGATACCGTGCTCATTTAGCCATACGACGTATTTCCCGGACAAGGACCACTTGATGGTGCTAATCGTCCCCTCGCCAGAATGTATAACAGTATCCTTGCCTGTGTTGGCGCCTATCCCGATACTTCCGAGCCAACCCGATGCCGCTGCCGCTGCAGTGCCGACGGTCGTAGACGTACTCTTGCCTTGAGGTGCGCCGACTGTCAAAATGAGACTTCCGGCGGTTCCTCCCGAGAGGTAGGTGCGATCGTTTTTATAATCGGGGGATAAAGCGACGGATTGGACTGGCCTTGCAAAGTTTCTCAACTGTACATCTTTCATGTCAACAAGCGATTGTATGCAAACATTCCCATCCATAGACGAAGTGGCAATATGGATATTATTTGACGGTATGTTGGGCACTTGCGGAGCTTCGCGGGCCCTTCGTTTTCCGGCAGGGAAAGAAGAGTTGGATTGTTGGGAAGAAGGGCGGTTTATGCTCTGAGCCATGGCTCTCGTTACGGCTTCGGGTTTTAAGGTCGAGGGAAGGGGCGGTGGCGGATACGGTGATATCGATATACTGGTTACTGAGGCTGAGTGTGCATGGTAAACGCGTAGGGACTGGAAGGTAGGAAGCTGTATGACATTGATATTGCCATTATGAGTTCCAACTATCATCTTGTCTCCAGCGACAAGAAATGCACTCGTAGCGTCGCCATTCCTATAAACGGGGTTCAGGTGTTGTGTTAGACGAGCGTTTTTCAGCTTCGGTTCATCATCGTCCTCCTCTTCGTCCTCATCATCGTCCTCCTCCTCATCATCATCGTCGTCGTCGTCGTCGTCATCATCGACTTCATCGTCATCGTCATCTTCCTCCTTATCAGCTGCCCCGTCCTTTCCGATACCGCCTCCTTTGTCTTCGTTATCATCAGATCTTTTGCTTGGACCTGTTTCCTGCCCCTCGGGCTGTTTTGAGTCGGGTTGCTCTGGGTGATTGTCTGGCCGTTGCCCATGTTCTGCACTGGCTACCTCGGGTTCGGGCTCTTCATTTTCGTGGTTATTATCGTCGCCCAGCGTGGGCTGAGCTGTCGTCATGATGTGGTGACCATTTGAAGACTAGACATGATTCTAGATATCGTAGTTGAACCGAATGTTTTTTTTTGGGATCGTAGATAGCGTCGAGGATGTAAAGAGGAGAAGATGTGGTGAATGAATTGTATTATTGTACACGTCGGTTGGCGTCGCGTGGAGCTCATGGAGAAGCATTGGGAAGCTCTGATTGAAGGTGAGAGCTCCAACGCAGCATCGAGTAGCAGCGGTAAGCAGGGATAGGGCTGTAGGGGTACCTGATTACATAGAAAGGGATGCACTAAATACGTCACAGTTGTTGATAGGTGGGATTCATATACACATATACCTAGTTATGCATCATTTGTACAATACAGTTAAATAGCTGTCACTAATGATACTTTCACACTGTATTTTTGTCAGCATTATGCGCTAAGAGATGTTAGATAGGGACCGGTAAGCGCTAACTATCTGAATTGACATCGCCGCTAACTAGCTGATAGTTAGGCGCGTCTCACTAGACTGCACTTGAATATTTGATATTCTACTGCGTACTTCATACAAGAGAAGGAACGGATGATTACCTCTGTGCATGTACGTCTAGATGGCACTTGCAGTAATTCATTAGGTCGGATTGTGCCTCAACCTGCAATTGACCATCAACATTGTGCCTTTAGGTACTTAGCAAGTCTATTCATTTTCACTACAACTATTCGGCTTTGAAAACTCTAGACGCTTTCATTTACCTACAGACCCCACACATCCATTGAGTCCAGGCGGGAACATCCTAGAGCATACCAAGGAACAACTCATTTTCACACCCATCGATCAATGGATTCTCCCAACCCACTTTTAATATGGCTTCGGTGACATCTCTCGGGTTGCATCAACCAACTGCCCTTGAATATGCTATTCAGGAGCAGATTCTACCCGAGAATCCCTCTAGTTCCTTATACACCTGGGAGATTATCGTGGATCATGAACCCGGTAACGAAGGAGAAGATGAGTTATTGGTCACAAAGGACACCGTCATCTGGTCACGTGGTTCCATCTTCCGCAAATCGTACGGCTTCAAGCTTGAGAAGGAGCCCATCACTCAAGCTCTCTTAACTTATTTCCCCAACTCCGAACAGGATTCTAAATCACCAACTGATGATGATGGGGTCGCATCTGAACCTACGGATGAGTTACGGCCTCTTGCTAAGGCCTTAGTCGTCTTTCTCAAGACACAAGCCCATATCTATTTCCTTCAAGGCACCAGTCATGTGGTCCATATACCTTTTGAAGTTGAGTCGGCTTGTGCTGCTCCTCAGGGTGTTATCATACAACGGAAGCAGACGTCAGATATCAGCCTGGCTGCTAGCCTCAAGTTCCCTAAAGTTCCACCCAACTCCTTCATCTCAAGTCAGATCTCCCCCTCGTCTATGCGAACTTCCCAGCAGATGACGTTTACTACTGAAACTCTAGGAAGACCTAAAGCTTTGCCGTTAAGACTCAGCACCAATGTGGACACTGTCTGGGATGTACCAACCGCCAAGAATGATTCTCACTGGCCACGGCTAGTATCATTGACAGACCCCCTTCTAGAGATTGGCTTGGTGGTGACAAAACCTGATGCATCTACTAGGCGCAAGGGTTATAAGGGCTCGACTCGGCCACCCCATGTCCTCGACCCCGCTGAAGAAATTCTACACATAGAGGAACTCCCCCAACCCATTCAATCATCGAAGCAGGACAACAACAAGTTGATACTTGCCATCACCATCAATCGCGAGACAAGCATGTATACGGTGTGGAGGTTCTCGTTTATTCGCCATGAGGACCCCTTCTTAGCTGGACGGAAGAAAACGCGACGGAAGTCCGATCGTCGTCGAAGTTCTATGCAGCCTGGTCTGCCCAGTGGTGCAACAAGTCCTATCCAAACCAACTTTAAAGAGAGCTTCGGTACCACGTTACCTGGCAAGCGCGCAAGGAAGAGTGAGAAGGTAGACAAGACTGACCGAGCTCTGGAAAACCTTGAGAGCTCTTTAGGCATTGACAGAGACACTGGATTGAACCGCCGTAGCTCCCGCCGCGTGAGCTCTATGCTGGCTAGAGCTGACCTTTCCGCATCACAAGATCGGACCAATTTTGTTGACCAGTCTCAAACCTCGGAGCATCCCAACACACGAAGACACACATCACACAATAGTCAGAGGAACCGAAATAGTGGCGTTAGCTTTAGTGGGAACTATGGCCACGGTCATGGTGGCAATTCGCTCGTGACTTTTCTGGAGGCTCCAGTAGACAACTTGCTAGAAGAACTGCAAGCTAGCGGTGACTTGAAAGGGTTCCACAATATGGGATTGGATGACCATGACTTCGATGGCCTGGCGCAGGAGATCATGCTGACCAAGGTCCACAGCATTCCTGTTGATAATAGTAATGTTCGTTACTCTCTTTCGAAACAGCCTGCTCGAAAGCAATGCAAGGTATTCTGTCTGGCTGGGCCTCCTTCCACAACCGATGGGCACATGCGTCGGCAAGTCCTAATAGGGATCCAAGATCTCATGGAGAAACGTTTGCAACTCCTAATTTTACACGTACAGTCTAACATGGCTGATGAGAAGGCAACTGTAAATGTTGGTAAACTTACAAAGGCTCAAAATGTCATCGATTCGTGCAAGATTGTTGACAGAAGCGTATCAAAACTCCTTGTTCTATCGGAATCTCATGAGGGCCAGCGGGCGCTCAGCGTTCAAGCACCTTGGAGCGACTGGAAGAATGTCACCCTTCCCCCTAAACTATCACTCGCTAGCCTGCGAAGCCTTGACTACCGCGGAAGTCTCGTCAATAGAGAAATGGGTATTCGGAGAGCTGTGACCCCTGTCATTGGAGAGATTGCTGGCATCCGACACCCCAAACTACGTGGTGTAGTTGATATCTTAGATGAAGATACGAACCAGCTTCACCAGATTCGAATCCAACTTGAACCAACCTCACCTCAAGTAACTAAGGTTCTCTCAATTCTACACGCCGCCCTTCCGGTTGCATTTGGAGAGAATCTCCTTGTGATTTGGTGGAATGCTTTAGATTGGCTTCGAAGTGAAGACATTGAATGCACCGATATCGAATGGTCCGCGGTCGTTATACTCATCATGTCAGTCTATCTTGTCTTAGGGACAGAGAATGTTTCCCCCCCTGAACCATCTTCGATTCGTAGACGGACAAGAAGCTTCCTACGATCAAGTAGTGGAACACAGGTGGATCTCAGTGATTGGGAAGCAATGAATTCTTACGAAGCCCCTAACTCATCAACACACCCTGTCTGGGCTGAAGGAACCGCCTGGCAATGGATGCTAGAACAGGATGACACTGCCTTGACAATGTTCCATCCAAATTCTATTCGAGAAGATTCGGGGTTTCTAGTCTCTCACGTAAAACATGCGTTATCTTGTCTTTCTTCCGCCTACGGAGAAAAGATCGTCGTTTGTCTCCCAACCGCGCCGCATAACGACGTACCAAGCAAGACCCAACACGCGCGAGATGTCTTTGTCGCCTTGCACTTGCTACTGGAGGAGCAGAAGCTAGACACTAGCTCTTCTCAGACGTCATCCCCAGGCCCAGTCAATCTACGCGCTGTTCTACTCCAGGTTGCCCAATGGATGAAATGGGAAGGCTGGCTCGCGTTGTATGAGTTGGAAATGCCCCTCGACTGGCTTGAACATCGACCTCGAGCTCCAGTCGTAACAATCTCCCTTTCATGCCCTGAGCCAACCTATTGGAGTGCCCTGGATTGGATTTCAACCAACCTAACCCAAGAGAAGAGGTCAGCCGAAATGATAGCGACTATCCCGGAAAACATGTCATCTCGAAGCCTCCCAAGAATTTTGATGTTCAAGCGGCTTTTGGAAATTCTAAACACGGGGAAGAAATCGCCGGTCGAGTTTGTGGAAGCCATGCATGAAAGCGGCGTTACTACTTTTATCTTAGAGACTTTACCAGAGGCTGTTGTTGTTCCACTCCGAGATGCAATTGTCCAGTGCCAAGGAAATCCGCCATCAACATGGTCAAGAAACCTACTGGACTTGGTCAATAGGGGCGATGTTGGTGCTGTCTTTTCGTCATCGAGTCGCCATACTTCCCATACTTCCCACATACCAGTAAGCCTTATTAGAAATATGTATGCCATCTATCCATAAATGCTAATGTTCAACAGACTTCTCAACACATGGCTTCTTGGGACTACTCGTCTCTCTGTCAGAATGTCATGGATTTCCAAGATGCACCAGCTGATGATGTCGCAGAGAGCGACAAGCAGGCTGTTATTCGAGCTATCTTCAAAGAAGATCGTCGCTTAGAGGAAATCAAGTTGATGTTGAATACAACCAAACCACGGATTGTGCGATTGGATCCGCTGCCCGAGTGGACTGAGCCGTTCTATCTTGAACAGCAGAAGGAATTGGTGACCAGACTTGCTACGAACACGTTATCAATCCCCGTTGGGCGATCATTGATGAATTATGGTCTACGGTTCCCGCTACTAACACAGAAGTTTCATATCAACGGCTTCGTCCTTAACTGTTCGGTCAAGCCGACTAATACAACCGTCGGGGTGGATAAAAGTCATTTCACAGAAGATAAGATCGCGTGGGCTTTCTTCCATTCCGGTGTTGCCGGTGGATTATCCATCTCTCGCCAGGCGAAGGGTATAGACACGTCATGGATACTCTATAATAAGCCTGGCAACGACCTCAACAATCGACATGCCGGCTTCCTGTTAGCACTTGGTCTCAATGGTCACTTAAAAGGTGTAGCAAAGTGGGTTGCCTTCAAATACCTGACACCGAAGCACACCATGACTTCCATCGGATTACTTCTCGGGTTAGCCGCGTCCTACATAGGAACAATGGACTCTCTGATTACTCGCTTGCTCTCGGTACATGTTACGCGCATGCTTCCCCGAGGGGCAGCCGAGTTAAATTTATCTCCACTAACTCAGACAACGGGCATCATGGGAATTGGCCTATTATATTGCAACAGTCAACATCGACGTATGAGCGAGATCATGATGTCTGAAATTGAGCATATAGAGTCCGATGATGATGAGGAGCCGCTCCGCAGTGAATGTTATAGACTCGCGGCAGGATTTGCATTGGGATTTATTAATCTTGGGAAAGGTGCAGATCTCAAGGGTCTTCACGACATGCGCATCACTGAGAAGTTACTGACTCTAGCTTCCGCTACGAAAAAGGTCGAACACGTACATGTTCTTGATCGATCAAGTGCTGCGGCCATCATGGCTATAGCGTTGATTTATATGAAATCAGAAGATCATATAGTAGCTCGTAAGGTTGATGTTCCCGAGGCTGCTCTCCAGTTTGACTACATTAGGCCTGATCTTCTACTCCTGCGGACAACCGCGAAGCATCTCATCCTCTGGTCTGAGATTACACCAACCCATGATTGGATCCGCCAAAACCTCCCTCCACGTTATCGCTCTAGGGTACAGTCAGCGACACAGCCGTTTGATCACGGATCTCGTGGGCACCTCCACACCACAGATCTGCCTTTCCTCACGATCTTAGCTGGCCTCTGCTTTGCCATGGCACTTCGATACGCCGGCTCTGGTGACACTCGAGTGCGTGATGTCCTGCTTTCTTACCTACATAGACTGCACGGATTCTGCCGCCATCCTACGCCGAAATATAACTTCGACGATCGATGTGTGCAAATGGTCGCGCGCATGTGTCTTGACGTAGTCTCACTATCATGCGCTACAGTCATGGCTGGGACGTGTGATCTAAAGGTCCTCCGCATCCTGCGCTCTCTGCATGGCCGCAGCGATCTTGAAACCACGTATGGTTCGCACATGGCAACACACATGGCAATTGGAGTCATATCGCTGGGCTGTGGTACCCAAACCTTCAACACTTCGAACATAGCCATCGGCGCGCTTCTCGTCGCCTTCTACCCTGTTTTCCCGGACTCTGTGCAAGACAATAAGAGTCATCTGCAGGCATTCCGGCACTTCTGGGTGCTTGCTGCCGATCCGCGATGTCTCGTGACTAAGGATATGGCGACCAATACTCCCGTTAGCGTACCAATCTCTATCCGTCTCAAGCCATCCTCTACTTCGTCCTCGTCCCCTAGCTCAGCAGCAGCAGCAGCAGCAGCATCAGGGGCAGAAGAACAACAACTCACCCGCACAACACCCTGTCTCCTACCCCCCCTCCACTCCATCCACAGCATCCGCACGACATCTCCCGAGTTCTGGAACCTCGACCTCGACTTCGCCGCGGATATGCGCCGCGCGGACATGTTCCTCAAGCGCAGCCAGGCGCTGTACCTCCGTCGCCGCCCCGTCAGCGACTCCCCCTTCTCCGCCACGATGCTAGCGCTCGGCCGCCGCTCCCAACAAAACACCTTAGAGGCGGGGGCGGGAGCTCTACAACAGAACCCCACCGGCGGCGTCGTCGACCCCCAGCAATCGCTAGAGTGGATCTTCGACGCTGTACCGGCGCTAGCGAAACTCACGCACGCTGAACGCGGTATCGTGCTCGATCGGGGCATCGGTGGCCCCGATGTGAGTGATGCTGCGATGAGCGTCGTCGATGCGAGGTTGGTTTTGGAAGACTGTGTGAGCAGTGGTGGTGGTGGTGGTACAGCGAGTAGGGACGATCTGGTTGCGCTGAGGGGATTGTTTGAGTGGGTTGGGTGGAGGGCCGGGAGGGGAGTGATGAGCACAAGTCCTGGTAATGGTGGAGAAGAGAAAAATGTGGATGGTGATAAGGAGGAGGCGGAGAAGATCGATTGGCGTGGTGAGGGGTGGTTGAGGGAGAGTGTTGTTGAGGGGTTGAAAGGGGGGATTTGGTTCGCTGCGAGGGAGTGAGGGCTGTAGATGGTGGATGAAGTCAAGGGGTAGTTAAGGGGTAGTTGGTAGTTAGACAGTTGATGGTAATGACAGATTATAGAAAATAAATGACATGTCTACATGGGTATGTTCCTACGTAGATGATGGATGCGGTTCTAGTGTAAAATCGGTACATAAGTCACTATATTAGACCTGTTATAGTAAAGACGAAGGTATAATGTCATTCATGGTATACCGTACCAATGCAATCCTACTGTCTACAGCTCTAACTCGAAGGTCTTGGAAACCTGATTCTCATGTTCAAATTACTAACTAGGAGGGTTTGTCCATATCTGATGAATACAAACATTGTAGAGCATGGTGTGGTTTGTTAAGCTCATTTGCCATATGCAAAACAACCTACTTTTATATACGAGCCTTGCTAGTTGTGCCCTGTCACTCGTGGTCCACCTGTTTAATGCCACCTAATAGCCACAATCACATATACATCATATATATTTACCAGTGATTCAGCTAGATTATCCAGCTGAGAGCTATCCAAAGTCAAACGACGATGTTGTGCAGAAAGGGGTTATAGCAACCTCGTATATAATCTCAGGACTCAGGAAGACCCTAGATAGGGGTTATAGCTATCTTGATAATGACGGATACAGTAGAAATTTCAGAGGTCTCAGATGATAACTTACTTTTGTTAGTTAACCGTGTGCAAGACGTCATGTTCATTACTTCTCCGAAAATTAGGGATATTCGAAAATCCCAAAATCTTTGTCCATGGCTGTTGGCAATAGCACATCTCTGTTGCAATAAGACGAAGCTTATTTGCGGTATCTACTCTACTGGAATTATATAGCTTTCTTGAGAGTATATTTCTCTTGCAATATCATGTGATATCCCATTATGTGTAGTCTCAAAAACTACCGGCCAAACATTCAAAATTTCGCGTCTTTAACGTCTGTGTAAACATGGCAGCAGCATTGGCACAAGCTCAGCCAGGACTACGGCTGTTAATGAGCGGCCATCGCCTATTTACTAAGACGATTAGTGATCATTTCACGCGAATTATCTTTCATCAAGAGCATTGGTTTTTCTCATTTACAGGAAGTCAATCATTATCATAAAAGTAAATCTTAATGGTTCGAAGCGTGCAGCTAAGCACCTGCTCTCTAATCTCAACATATAATGCTAAAATTATCTATAAAAAGTTTCCTGCTGGAAATCGTGCCTTTCCTGTTGAGTTTTAAACTTTACTATAGTCCAATCTTATTATTTATCTCCCGCAGAATGGGGTCGTTGCATACCGGCTTGAATTGCATTCAACCTTCCACGTTAGGTTCAGCCCATTGTACTATTGCACTCCGTGGTCTCTCTTTCCTATTGTCATTATACTTCTTAGGGTTCGGCGCCAACAATGGGCCTTGTTCACTACACCATACCATTGTTCCCCATGGTAAAATTTGATAAACTTTAGAAGCGGAAATACCTTGAACAAGGGCATTATCCTCGAACACTTACTTATGATGGCTTCAACGAGCTTTCTCCATGCTAACTACTTCGATTCCTTGACTTCAATTTTGCTTCGACTTGCCGTACTTGCTTTTTAATACTCTCATATCGTATCAGTTTTGCTTAGTGATCCACATCACGATGCCGAAGTTTCATTCAACAGCGGCTCACCGGCTGGTGCAGGCCGAGGCGACCATTCAAAGGCAAGCGGAACATATTCTCGAACTGGAAGTTACCATCACGAAACTCAAGGTCAAGTTGGCAAGCCGGGGAATTAAAGTTGACTCCACTTTGTCGAGTCGACCCAAGTCACGATCGTCCCTTACACCCCCAAGTCCAATGTCAGATGGTGCCGAAACAGCGTCGTATCTACAAGGGACGGCCTCATCTCGTGCAAAAGCACGGCTGACAGAAACCACCGAGTCGTCTCACTCGAAGGACTACTGTCACACGAAGTTGACAAAGGGAGGCAACCATTACGTGTACATCGATGGTAGATTAATCCTCGACGGGCCACTACAGCATACCGAGAAGAGAATACCACACTATGCAGTGGAGACCGAAGCCTCATGTCAGCGACGCGCAATTACTTGCCGTAATGGATGGGGATCATCAACCTCGTCGGCTTTCTGGGATGCTCGGAACCATCACTACCCAAGCGATACGGAAGAGACAGAACCTCCCAAGAAGTCCAACCGCGGTTGGGTTCCCAGAGGATACGTTGAACCCGAGACCCCACCTTCCTCGGTGTGCGACGAAGACGAGCCAGGACATCCAGAAAACCCAATCAATCCAATCTCCTTCCTGCGCAAAAAGTCACGCTACTATGAGAAACCATGGGATTACTCGCTCTCATCTCATGACGCACCACCTCCGGCCTCTTACGTCTACATACCGAGCAAGTTTACCTTCGGCCTACTACGGCGAGCCCTCGTACTAGCACAGGAGGCATTCTTCGCCACGGCCCGTGAATGCTGGCCCGATTTCCAGCGGGCCCATTTCCCGGGGGGGCCGCAGGAAGTAAAGTTCGGTCGCAGCGACATGGAAGTGCCATTGACCCAGCTCTTCTTCTCCAACCGGCTCGGGGGTCGCGGCGGTACGGGCGCCAGGGCGGAGGTATCCAGCGCTCTCAGCCAGGTAGCGGATCTCCGCAATGCTGTGTGCCACTACGACGGGCAGGGGTTGCGGAAGGTGCACAGCATCGATTCCCAGCTCAGCAGCGCTCACGAGATAGCCATTTGTCTGCTAGACGCGGGGAGGGCGCACAAGATTCGCGGGCTGAGAGATGCGCTCGTTCGGCGTGCCGAGGAGGAGCTGCGTGAGATCGAGAATTGCCGGGCCTTGATTGCGCTCCCCGAGTGTCGGCTCAGGTGGAAGATGCACCAGCAGATGCTGTTTGATGGGACTGGCCGCTCGAGTCGGTCCACTAGCCTCTTTGCGGTGGATTTCCCGCCGAGGAATTATCCGGTTGCTGTTTTGGAGGCGACGGAGGAGTGGGAGAAATGGGGTTTTAATGGCAAGGATTGATACGTACGTGGCGGTATTGGAGATGAAAGGAAATCGGTATGGGGGAGGATTGTCTGGGTATGAAGGCAGGGTTTTACCATCTTGTATTCAAATGATGAATGATTATGAAAGAACGTCATTATAGCATTTTGCATATTTCAGATACCATTGAAATTGGTTTACATTGTTTTGTATTATTGCAGCCGTATCTGTTTAAGCTTGCGATTGTCAAGTTTTCAATATAGTTATGGTAATCTGGCATTATATGACCCCTTTTAAATATGGAGAAATGTAGCTATCGTGTCATCCACTTTACCATGCCATCTAAAGAAGCAAAAATTAGAATTCTAAGACTAGTTCTAAAGGTATAACTCATTAATTAGAAGTGTCCGTATGAGTAAAAGTGGTAGTTGTAATCTTAAAGGGGATCGACAATGCTTCGCGTACGCGCTGCTGTTGCTGCTATTGTGCGTCAAGTATTATATCGTACGAGTTCCTAAGGGGTTAGTGACTAAACTACCGACAGTAGTAGAATGATCACTACATGCATTGTACTTTTGACCCTGGCAGTTTATCGTCCATCCTTGTGTTGTACGACTCACAACGGAAGAGGTAGTTGGAGTTTGAAGAGGGGACTGAGGGGAGAGGCGATGTTCGGATCTGACCCGAAGCGGGGCCTGCAGATTTTCAGGGTCACTAGCCTATAGCTTATCTTGCATATTCCTACATGTAGACACTAAGCTGACAGCTACATCTATTTTCCGAATTTGGTTCAGATATTTTGGGAAATATTACAACATGACTTAAGTAGAAAATACCTGAGTTCCATACAAGGCAAGTCCTAGTTACTACAGACTTGCTTTTATACATGCGTATAAGACTGGTACTAGAGTAAAACGTGATTATATATTGCAAAGACTATAAAACCAAGTAGCTTTGTCTTCAAGATTTCGCAACATTACATGTACCAATTCCAACAGCTAATTTTTCTGACATCACATCTCATAACTATGAAGGATGGAGCGCTGTGGTGGGCCAAGTTTTGATCACCTCTATTATGCCTATCAGCAAAGGGGAGGCAATGATCTCCAACGTAACCATGAACATAACTATGGGAAGGATGTATGTACTTAGTGGTATAACCCCACCTGACAGTTCTATGGGGACACATTTATATAAATCACTGCACATAACACGACAACATAGTAGCATGTCACCCTTCCTAATTTTTCGTCACTGAGATTTAGTTACTGCTTTATTATGAGGGTTCCTGGAACGGGCTTGTCCATTCCAGCAACCCTGGTTGGGTTCAGCCTTTTGGCCGCCTCTCAAAAGCCTAACATTGTGTTTATAATGACAGACGACCAGGATCTGCATCTTGGATCATTGGACAGTCTTCCAATTGTGCAGAGAGAAATGATGGGAAAAGGAACAACTTTCTCGAACCACTGGGCGACTACTGCACAATGCTGTCCCAGCAGAACCTCTCCCCTCCGTGGGCAGCAAGCCCACAATACTAATATTACCGATGTCAAAGAGCCTGGAGGGAATTACGACAAGTGGGTAGCAGCGGGCCTTGATGACAACTACCTACCTCACTGGTTAGGAGCAGCCGGCTGGCTACCATACTGAATACATCGGCAAGCTGATCAACAATTTTAACGTCGTCAAATACAACAAACCTGTGCCTAAGGCATGGACAAACATCGATATGCTTGTAGAACCCTATATGTACGATTATAATAACGCCGTCTTTTCTTGGAATGGAGAAAGACCGCGTGTTTACCATAAGTGGCACCAACTAGATGTCATTCGGATCAAAGCTCTTGATCGCCTGAAGAATCTCGCGTGCCAGGAAAAGCCATTCTTCTATGCCATTGCACCCACAGCACTCCGTAAGCTATTCAATACCCTTTAAGTTTAACTTCTCTTGTGGCGCGCTTCATCTACGTGAACTCCTCATTTTATGAACTCATGATTGCAACTCACCGTCAGAATAAGCCTCAGCAACCATATAACTGACCCAACTGCGGTAGATAATACTCCAGGCATTGGTTTGCCCGAGCCCCTAGCAAGGCACGAGGAAACATTTCAAGACGTTGGAGCTCCCAAATCCAAGAACTTCAATCCTGACGATAACTTCACGGACCAGAAGAGATACTAACTGCGAGATCTTCCACCACTAAGCACGAAGCAGCTGGATCACTTGGATATAAACTACCGAAGGAAGCTGCAGACGTTGCAAGGAGTGGATGAGCTCGTTGAGGATATCCTCCAAGCCTTAGAAGCAGAATGTATTCTAGACAATACCTACGTCATCTACACATCTGACAACGGGTATCAAATTGGCAATCATCGCATCCCCGCCGGCAAGTGTCTAGCCTACAGGGAATCAGCAAATTTGCCATTCATCGTCCGGGGTCCTAGGATCCCAGCCAACGCTGTATATAGGATACCAAGCACGTATATAGACTTGGCGCCGACGTTCTTGGACATTGCGGGTGTTGACCCGGAGGACTTCCCCGAGCAATTTGACGGACGCAGTCTCCTTGCGCAGTGGCATGACCCGTTGGGCACCAACACAGACAACGGAGACCTTGACACCTCTAGAAATGCGAAAGAGATCATTGATTTGGAATTCGTGAGTACCTTCTTCTTCTTCAGAGTCTCTAATCATATTCGCGGCAGTGCCTCAATCTCTAGTAGCTATTGCCTGGGTAAGGTGGCTAATTCCGACTACCCCGGACCCATTTTGACGGCCGGGCTAATCATAACACCCTTTAATGGTTCTTGAGGCTTCCCATAATTAGAAGGGGCAAATCATCCGGTCAACTCCCGAATAGAAATAGACACATGCTTACCAACACCAATTTAATGGCCTTGCTGACTCGTTTTTATCTAGTGGGGTGACATGCCAATTGAGGATTATTACGAAAAGGCTGTTGAACTGAGCACATTCAAGTCCCTGCGCATAGCGGGCGAGGACTTTTCGTATTTCTATATTCGGTGGTGCAACAATGAGGAGGAGCTCTACGACACTATCGTAAGTAAATGCCAAGGGATTGTTAAATTTCGTAGCTAACATACATTAGGACGATCCGGACGAGCTCATCAACCTCACGATCAATCCTGATGACGAGACCAGGAGACTCTTGTCGCGGCTCAATGCCCTGCTATTAGTTACGAAGTCGTGTGAAGGCCGTGCTTGCCAGGACCCACGGTCGCAACTGGATATAGACTTCCCCGAGTCGGACAGGGAGTCGTCAGCAGAGCCTGCCATTGATACGCTACGACGTGCTCTCGAACCTGGTTACGACAAGTACTTTGATTCACTGCCAAAGGTCCATTTCGGCGAATGTCTCAAACTTCAGATGATCGAGAATGAGAGTCCGTTTTACCCCCCGGGTGCAGAGGATGGCCTTGGGTTTAAGTGGCGGAAACGGATGGACCACTTCGATACTCATAACCCGAATCGCGAAACAAAGATTCCCCGCAATGAGGAGCCCGCTGGAACTGAAGAACAATGTCACGGCACTCTTGAACAAGTGATGGCTGATTCGAGAGAGCTGACCGATGCGGAACTAGGTCTTGAAGAGGAGAGAAGAGGGGAGGGTAGGGGAAGATCTTCTATGTTTTAGCGATGGAGTATATCTAACAATATTATTCATCAGTTTGAGACTGAAAATATCTAGTCTCAGCCCGATAAGTTTCAATTTGAATATGACCTTGATCGAGCGGCTGCATGTTTATTACGAGTCCACGCAAATACGATGTTGATGTACTGACCTCACAACTAATGCAAAAACTACATCATCAGTTCTCCTGTACCCCTCGGTTCGGATGATGTCCCATATTCAGTCTTGTTCTGTTTTGGTTTTGGAAACCTACCTAGCTAGACCTCCACCTCTTCGGGCTTGGGGCAATTGCAAGTCGGTATGCCCCAGATAAAGCACCCTACTATGCGGCTATCCTTTACGAGTATACCCGCCCCTCCTTCGTGTGTAAAGACGTATTTAAGACCCGGAATTCGATATGCCACGGCGCCAAGGATCTGAGAAGGAGGCTCAAGTAAAACCCGCCCTAATAAGGAAACGCCCATGGCAGCGCGAACAATCCACGTCAACGAGTGCCCTAGAGCGGCCTAGATGCATTGTGCCGCCGTGCGCTCCCATAGTATCAATCGGACTGATCGTTGACTGATTCAATGCCGTGCTCGTGCCAGGTCACGTATTTGGTGGACTTGAGAAGGCATTCGAGATGCCGATCATAAATATAGAGTGTTTTTGAAAGACTAGGAACGTGAAGCTGTTTTGTGTAGGTGCGGCTGCTGTCTTTGTTTCGGCTCTGAAGCATAAACGTCCGAGCTAGGGCGTCGTTAGGTCCGATTTCAAGCTGGCATTGGTAACAACGTAGTTGAGCCCCTTCTTCACCAAACCAAAGGTCTTGGAGCAAAGCTGCCGATGGTGGACCTTCCACGCTGAAGATAGAAGTAACATTCGTCCCACATGTTAGTATTATAGTTAAAGCTGGAACTAGCTAAAGTGAGGTAGTAGCACGTCCAGTGAAGAGACTCTTAATGTATAGAATTGCACAACATCCTAAATGGCATCATCTATTCTATCTATGGGATGGTATTATGCCCCGGTAGCAACGATTCGATTGAAACTTCGGGCGTACGGGGTATTAGAAAAGGAGAAAACGCCACTTGATTGCACTCAATACTACTAGTCGTGATAACGAAGCCTTGCATGCCTATTCCGAATGTTTCCCTATTTCCAGACACACTGATTGCATCGTATCAATCGGTTCTTCAATGGATATTATACCCCATGTTTAAGATAGAAGCAAGTTGCTGCTAAAACAATTGGTCCCTTCCATTTTGAGTGACTACTTACCACTGATTAGGTTTTTGGGGGGCTTACACACTAATTGCTTTTGTGACATGTCTCGCCAGCTACTGTCATCTACTATCACTTAAAACTATAACCTAGTCAAGTCTGCCCCCTAATCAAGTTCACTTCACTTTAGGACCTAGCACTCACTCCTTAGCTGCTACTACCATATAACTACCGTAACACACAATAGAGCAAAACAATATATCTGTAAATGGTTGTCGTATCACGTAGTTACAGATATAACCTAATGGGTTATATAACAACAAGGTTTAATTATAATGCCTATAACTTAATAAGAAGATTATATACATATCACATATAACTCTTGTCAAGGCAAGGAGATATTGTTATCAAACGGTAATAGTGATACGATGGTCCCCTTTGAAAGTCCATTGTAGTTATATAATTAGATAGGTGCTCTACCGCTGAGAAATACAAGAGAGTTGTCAAAGTATGAACAGTTTATTGCTAATTTATTCCATATGAATTACGCTTACTGTATGTCACATATCATATGCTGAAAGCTTCATTCCCAAAGGAGGCGCAAATTAATAAATTGGCAAGAAAGTGACTAGACGTAACGCGGAGCTTCTTAGTAATATATGGCTACGACTGTCGTTCATACACACTAGCTAACGAATGACTTCGGTTAATTCAACTGTCAATTAGTCCTTCCGAGCATCAGATCAACTAGCACACATGCAATAAGGGATAAGTTGAGGGGCCAAAAGAGTGTATTCAAGTTGGATGGTGTAGCCGTTTGCCTGCCAAGCCACCGCCCCTGTCATATAAACACCAGCACCATGTTGTGAATCAGTATCCTTATTATGCAACGCAGTTCCTAAAATGCACCGATATAAGGGATAACCAAAGAAGGACATATGAAAACAAGAGAGATTTAATAGATGTATCCTATTCCTAGGCCGTCCGCGGTGAGTTGAATGATATCTTTAACGAATGTCCAATCTCTCAGTCCTAGTACCCAAGAAAAAAATTCTAGCCCATCGTTGTTGTCCTCGCAATAAACTCCCGAGATAGTTAATCCGCCCATCGCCCATCTGAGTAACCGGCACATGTGAATAATCACGGCCGGGTCTCGTGTTCTCTCTCAGGGTCACTGTCGGGTGCGACGCTGGCTTCTTCAATGGAATCATCTCCATGTCCGCGGTTGGGTTGGGCGCCATCACTGAGTCATACAGAGTTAGCTGTTATTTAATTTCTTGCCCAACTTCTCATCAACTATTACTTAGATGTGTCTCGTTGTGATTTAATAGTTCAGAGTTGGAACGTAGGAAGGGAAACCGTGTTTTATTACAGAGAGAAGTGTGACTGGTAATAGGAAGGAGCATATAGGTTTCTTACCGGTTATCATTATTGTCTTGAGCCCCGCTTACTCCATCGTGATCTCCACCACTCTGGTCTTCATCACGTTGGCCTTCAACGTTGTCTTCACCCTTGCGTTTGCTGAAGCAGCAGAGGCAGCTACCAGTCATTCTGGATTGTAGTTTCGTGTCGTTTTGTGTGTGTATGGGTGTGTGAAGTATGTGGATTTCTCCGAACTAGTAATGATACTCTCGTAGCTTTCGTAGTATGGTTGAGGATGCTGAGGGTAAAGATGAACCTGAGTGGGAGACCTATCGCGATTTTATACAAGCCAAAGGCTATCTGATCGCTTGACAATTCTAGTGATTTACGTAGCACGTGAATCACCTCAACACATTTCTTTGTTTTTGATAGTGTTCGCTTACATGCGAGGCAATAGGCCGACTTTCGCTTAAATAATCTAACAAGCGATAACTACACCGTTCATCATTCCAATGGCTACAAACGTATTGCAAAATTCCTAGTCAATTCAATTATCATTACATACAAGAAATACATCGGTAATGGCTACCATTCTTTGTGTTGGGAGTACTCCGTAGGCCGACATTCCTTACCTTCACGATACGCTATCACGAAATTCCCGAGGAACGCCCAATGTAACTCTGGATGGAAGAGTTATACAGTAATAACATCTACGTCAGCTACACTTCTACTCGGGTCAAGCGTGATATCGATGTCCCTAGACTTTCTTTCTATTTTAGTTTTTTTTTTATCTTCTTTTGGGTCCCCTGCACGGTTACCTGCAAGAAACATAACGAACATTTTAATGATTGTTATAACACTTTTCCCAAGTTTCACTGAATGCTTGAATCAAGCTTTTTAATTTTTTATCGACGCTAAGAGCGAACTACAGGGTCTGTGATATTTGCCTCTTCTAGTGGCTTCGCCTAAAACCAGCATTTGATCTCATTCTCCTTGGCGTCCATTCTAGTAACGATAAATTTGGCCACCTCATCGACTCATTCCCTATGTATTGAACAAACATCCTAAATTCCTCGTACCTGGGGAGAAAGAAGCTGCGTAACACTGGGAACACCAACCGGAGTTGGACGTCTGTAACCTGGAGCGGTCCTAAAACATTAAATTTTTAGTTAGTTAAAGTTGTGGTAGGAATCCCCCAATCTGATGAAGATGGCTGATCTCCCCGTTAGTTAAGTGCATACTTCAGGTGCTAGATTATATCTATATTGGTGGCATCTTTCACCGGAACGTAAAAAAAGTTGAAGGAATGAGTGCTACGCTATTTAGACTATCCGGCATATGTTTAAGGCAAGCATATAGTCATTGCACACGAGTATCCTCGACGTACTACGCCCCTATTTTACCAAAAGAATGTGATTGGAAGGACTACTTACAAAGATTATGTACACCAAAACCAGGCACACAACTTCCACCGCTGTTTCGACTTCGAGAAGCCCTATCTTTCAATCGAGAGGATCATGCCGCCGCAGGTTAGATGTTTGGGAGGCAATATCACGGTGAAAGTTTTGATGTTTGACTCCACCAAAAAACTCAAGTCGTTCATCAGTACCCAGTCTCACATTTTGGCATCCAAGTGCTAGGAATACCACAAAAGCACCACAGGATCTGAGCTATCTACTGCATACGCATCTAGCTTAGCTTAGAATAGCCTGTTTAAAATTTACAACACCTTACACCTCCTCCCCCTTTACTTCCCCAGAAGCGCTGCCGACTTACCTAAGTCATAACAACGGGCAATATACTCCCATCCTCAGCAAACTCGAACCGATCAACAGCAAGAACCCTATGATCAGCCACCGTATCGCCAATAATGCGTCTATGGTACACGATCCAGTACGCACCCTCGTCATCCTGCACGATGGAATGGTGACCGGGCCCATCTGCCACGACGTCATCCTTCTGTAGTATGAGCCCGCGCCGCTCGAACGGCCCCGTGACCGCATCCGCCACGGCGTACGCGACTCGGTAGTCAGGGCCGCCGTATCCGCCCTCCGACCACATGAAGTAGTACTTCCCCTCGTGCTTCAACATATACGGACCCTCGCCATATCCCTCATTAGGCGTGATATCCCTCGGTTCCGCATCCGCACCACCATCCCCATCATCCCACACACCCAACGTAACCATATCATCCTCCAACGGGGCAATATTAGCCCCACTCCCACCCCAAATCAAGTACGTAATCCCATCATCATCGGTAAAAACCATCTGATCCATCGGATTAGCCCCATTAACCTGACTCCCGACAATAGGTCCATCAACGAGATCGACGAACGGACCGCCGGGACTCTCCGCGACCGCAACGCCGATGCCGCTCTGCGCCTCGGCCGCCTCGACCGGGTTGTTCGCCGTGTAGTACATGTAGTAGCGCCCAGCGCGCTCGACGACGCACGGCGCCCAGAACGAGTGTTCCGCCCACTGCGATCCGGCGGTCGATGTGAAGACGCCCGGGTGGGCTTCCCATTCTTGCGTCGACAGGTCGGTCGCGCTGAAGGCGTCGAAGGAGCCTTGGTCGCTGAATGCTACCGACACCGTCGCGTAGATCCAGTATGTCGATCCGAATTTGACGACGTCTGGGTCGGCGTACCAGCCGTCTGAGATGGGGTTTGTTCCGTTGGCCGCGGTGGTGGTGATGGTGGATTCCCGGGGAATGACGGGGGAAGGAGAGGGAAGGCTAGATGTTGAAGTTATGAGGGTGGGAAGTAGGAATGCGGCCTGCAAGAGGCGTGTAGTTGTTCCCCTCATGGTCTGCTGCTGTGGCAGTAACCGACGGTACTGGAGAGTTCAGTACGTTGGTTGCACTGTTGTTGTTTACCTGGGAGTTCAGTCAAGGACTTGAGATATAAAACACCTCATCTGTTCGTTGGCGGTTATGATTTATAAATCCGCCCGTCTCCCCGGCCTCCCAACCAGTCAGACAATAGATGCACGTGGTAGTGTTTAACTTGGCGTTAAGTTGTAAACCCTGATCTATATAGATAGCTAGGGGTGGGAGCCCAGCAAAAGAAAAGAAAAGAACTGGAGTCACGATGCGATTTCTAGAGTCAACCGTCTAATATACGTAGCTAGATCATACGGGTAACAGATTAAACGAGGCAGATCAGAAGGCATAATAGAATTTATATACCCGTCTGGTCTGTCATGCACTCCGAACATTTCGAACATAACACCCACCTGTAATCCCCCCATCGCCCGTCCAGAGCAGGATAAAATGGCTGGGGGCTGCGGGGAACAAAGTCATCCACTCACCCACTCACTCACTGTCTTTCATTGACTGCCTACCTACCTAGGACAGGCAGGCGGCTTTACCTAGCTAATTAGCTACGTCGATATAATGTAGTATTACGTCTCTCCAAGAAAACCAAGGGATCAACTGCAATGAAATACGCAATAGCAACAGGGACGAAAAGACGTTGGTTGGTTCTGGGGAAAAGTCGCCCGTCCCGAATAGGCAACTCACGAATATGCGCGAGAATGCATACTTAAGTGCCCAGCAGTCCCGAAGTCACATGGGAGCGAACCCCACACAACACCTACCGCACAGTACCGTGCCGTGCCGTACGAGCGCTGAAATTATGCGGGGATGCCTGCCAAGATCATGTTCTTGGGGTAAGTAATGTAATAGCGAGAGGTTGTATTTATGCGTCTTCAGGAACGTAAGGTCAGGAGATCTACGTAGGTAACTGTGTATATACTAGGATGTCGAAGAGTGTATATGTCATCGGGGAAAAAGCGAGGGGGTTGGAGAGGTGTAACTATATGTAGGTAGTCTGATTGAGATTCCCTGTTTTCTTTTCACATGCTCGTAAAACACACCTATCGTAAGGCCTGCTGGGGTCACCTATTTTGATCCAAGGGAATTCCGCGCGGTCAACCTTGTCGTATCGAATATGTAACACCGAGAATGAAGAAAAGTCACGAAGATGAAAAGTGTGAAATGAGCTTGTTGCAAAAAGCAATGCTACCATACATACATACATATCTACTTGACTTGACTGCCTTTTTCGCCCTGACCGGACTAGACCAGACCAGACCAGACCAGACCAGACCAGACCAGACCCCTAAAACGCCGCTCATGCATTTTGTGCCACCGATGCAAAAAACCCAAGGGTTGTTTTGGATTCCTTAAACTCACCGCCGACTCGTAGGTTTCATCATGAGAGAAACAATTACCTAATCACCACCGCCGCCGTCGTTGCCCGTCCTCCCTTCGAGGGTCGTTGGTGTTGGGTGGACGACGCACTCCCGCTACCCGTCGTTTTCGCTGTAGATAAATCCTATCTAGCTACAGCGGCGCTGAGAACCTGAGTCCGGAAGAAGCCACCCTTGGTGCGCTCGATGACCTGCTGGTAGACGGAGCTAGGCGGGTGGTTCATGACGACGGTGCCCTCCTTGTAGTCGATCTTGGCGTCGACGCGCGTGTCGCGGATCAAGTTGACGATCCACTTCTCGCCGTCGTCCTGGTTCAGGCCCAGCCGCGCGCTCAAGTCCTTAATGTCGATGCGCGCGTGGATCTTGCAGTAGCTCTCGGAGATGAGGTGGCGAGCCGCGTCGACGAAGAGGTCGGCGGCCGAGAAGAGGAAGAAGTCCGACCGCAGGATCTCCTCGGCGAGAGAGAGCTGGCGCTGTGCCTCCTCGAAGTCGAAGTCGATGTAGAGAGCGCGGATGAAATCCGTCACGGGGTCCGAGTACTCGTACGCCTCCTGCTTCACGATGCGGATAATGTCCTTCAACTGCTTCTGGTATTGGCCCGAGTTTCGCGCACGACCGCGGCCGGTGATAACGCAGGCGGTGAGGTAGCGCAGGATCCAGGGACAGTTGGTCTGGATCGTGTTGATGTAGGCCGGGCTGAAGAAGAGGTCGAGTAGACCGTCGCGGGTAGAATCGTCGTTGAAAAGAGGGAACAAGGCCCAGTGGATGAGCCAGGTTCGGTTCGTAAGTTGCGCTAAGGGGTTGTTGAATAGCTTCGTGTCAATCATCTCCTTAACCTTCTGGAGTTCCTCGACACTCTCAGCCCAATTGGTACTCAGGATCTCAGAAGCGAATTTACCCCAGGTGGCGGCGGCGACCTTCTCGTTGTCGGTGGAGAGGACGCGGAATTGGTAAAGTAGGTCGGCGGCACCGGCGTAGTCGCCACAGCTGTACTTGAAGTTACCGAAGTCGTAGAGAGCGTTAACCATATCGATAGTAACCTATGATAGCAGTTTAGTAAATATGTTCCATGTCTAGGAATAACATTGATAATGAAATTGATAGTAAATGACGTACCTCATGATCCTTCTTTAGAAATTCCAAGTTGGCAACCTTATCACTTCTCAAGTTACCAACGACATCTTCGCTTCCAAGAAGATCGGTAAGCTTGCTGGTGTTCTTCTCAAACTGCTCTATGCGGTTGATGACCTTTTGTCTCTTCTCGTTGAACTCGGCGGGGGCTTCCTCGAGACCTTCTAGCTCTGCCTTCAGGTTGCCGATGAAATCTGTCATGTTGGTGGTCTTGAGAAGCTCGTACTTGGCCTGGGTGACGGCCCGCACCTCATCGTCGGAGGCATCTTCGGGAAGCTGACCAGTCTGGAAGTCGAGGAGGGGGAAGATCAGGTGACGATCAAGCTGCTTTACCAGGACAGGCAGAAGATCATATTTGTTGGTTGCCATGATGGCGATATTATCTGAGGGTGGTGAGGGTCGATCGGTCGGGGGGGTTGATGATAGTGACGATGTTGACTGACGCCTTTTGCGGTGTTGAATTTATTTTTGGGGCCGACGAAAATTCACAGACAAGACCAGACAGAGATGGAGGGGCAGGGCAGGCAGGGCAGGCAGGGCAAGGACCAACCAAGATCAACTAACCAAACCTCCGCTAAATCGCTAAATTGAATATCGGAAGTCGCAGTACAAAGTGGGTTGTGCGTGATAACCGGGGTTTAACCGGGGTTTATAAGATAAGTTGGCCAACAATACTTGTACTTGAAAATCAATAAACTGCACAAGTAATTCGCTATTGATCTTAAATATTGTGAATTAATTAGAAATATAATAATCGTGCTCAGATTCTATCCATTATTACGAGGGTGGCCAACTATTTTAGAGATGCCTACCTACCTATGTACGTACTTACTTAGGTTCAACGTGAGGGACTGAGCGATTAGGCTCGCGATAACAGTGAACGATAGTTAGTACAGTACTAAGCTTAATTGTACATACATACTTCGTCAAGGTACCCCCACTAATGCTGCGCTAGAAGGTACTTAAGTACTTCTATCACACAGACCCACATGGCGTTCGCGCAGTCCAAAAAAGTTGAAGCTTCAATTCAATGATCGACTAAATCTGGAGAAAGGCACGACGACACGATTTATCTTTCGAAATACTCCGTAACATTCAGCAGCCATGTTTTTAAGATCAATCCGGCCATTCACGAAGGCCCCTTCGGCCTCTTTTATACAAACCCCTACAAGATTCGTGTTACCTATAAGAGTCCGAAGTTTTGTGACAGCGACTATCGAGACGGACCCTCCTTCATCAACCTCTACAGAAGAAGAATCATCACCTCTCTCTTCCTCCTCCTTCGAGACCACCACCGCCGCATCCTCCACATTTACCACACCGACACCACCGAGGCAATTGCCATATTTTGTAGAGCGGAATCCCTTCAATAACTTCGGCGTCTACCAGCAGAAGAAGCGTGGCGGCAACTTGAAGGTCACTCTGTTGAAGAAGGGGGCGGGAGACCTGGTGGCACTCAAGAACGATCTCATAGATGCCTTACAACTACGCGCAGAGGAGGTGTCTATCAATAACGTGACGAAGCATATAATGCTAAAGGTGGGTTCTAGAAGAAGTCAAGCCTATGAGGATGTAAGAGCATACTAACAATGTTCTGCTGTAGGGTCACAAGCGGGATGCCGTCATTCATTTCCTCCGGACAATGGGTTTTTAATGGACGATCATGCGAAGGAGATACGTCAATACGGATGAAATAGATGGATTAAAGAGGGAATGTGGAGGAAATCGCATGGTCTCCAGGGTGCCAGTCGTAGGCAATGCAAAGAAGTATTGCCTCTAAGCAGGAGTTACTACCAGGGTTTGTCGCTCTTACACGTTCCGGGTAACGAACTGCGGCGCTGCAGTGAGATAGTCCCCTGGTGTCGCGGTATGCATGTACAAATATACACAAGAAGCCATAGAAGAACTTGTCGCTGTACAAAATCAATATATGATTCAATATAGTAGTCATCTACCTACTTTACTAGTTACTCACAGCTTACCTCTCTAATTTCTTTGCTATCGGATAAGTAAGTATTTGTCAAGCACTTCAGTAAAATATCGATATATATATATATATATATATATGATCACAGTCGTCACCATGCATCACTTATCTCACCAACAGTCCCGCGAATCGCATCTCGATCCTCCTCATCCAACACGATACCAAAATACTTCTCCAGGGCATCAACCCTTTCCTGGTCACTCTTGAACTTAACCTCGAGCTTTGTCTCGCCGCCCCGCCGCCACTTGAGCGTATCCTCGAAAAGGATGATAGCACCGTCGATTTTCCCCTCCGCAACAGCCTCGTCATCAGGTGATCCGGGGCCTTCTCTCCTACCGCTTCTACTAATGCTCTCACCACCGTCACCACCAACTCCCACAGCAGGCGGCAATTCCTCCCTATCAGTCGTGAACCGCGTCATGAGGATCTTGCGCGTAAAGAACGAATGGGGACTCCGCCAGGGACTCAAATTCATACCGCGGACATCTTCCAGCAGGAACTCGAAGTCAACAAAGCAGTACATGGTGACCCAGTCGGCCTGCGCGTTGACCCGGTGCTGGTAGATCCACACGCGACAGTCCTGATTCGTCTGCTGCGGAATAGGCTCATGTAAGAGACGCACAGAGGCCGGGGGAACTTGCTGCTGCCGCTGTGTTCCCTCAATGGTCGCCGCCTCCGTCTCCTCATCCTCCTCTCCCCCCTTCGTCGCCGCCGTCGCTGCGCGCAATGGCATCGGTCGCGTGGGTCCATTGGCGCCATATCCCACATCGACCATGTACTTGACACCCTGAATCGTGACGATGTTCACACAATGCGAAAACCCGCCATACCGCTGATTCACCGGGTCGTACACGCGCGCCCCAGCCATGTAGACATCGTAGCCGAGCGACAGCAGCACGGTGTGGAACAGCGAATTGGCTTCCATGCAGTAGCCGCCGCGGGCAGAGCCATGGCCATGCTGTGGACCGAGCACGATCTTGCGGAAGAGGTGCCGCGGCGACACGTCCACCACGCCGTGCCAGGAGTAGTGCTGTGTTAGGTTCTCGAAGGGCACACGGACTAGGTGGTGCTTGAGGAGGTGGGTAAGGTGGGTGAGCTGCGAGGTGGGCGGGAGGGAGGAGACCGAGGTGAGCCGTTGGTGCGGGGGCAGACCGGTCCGGATGAAGTAGAGGTCTAGCTCCGCTGCGGTGTATCTGGGACGGCCGGCCATGTTTCTATAACCAACTTGGAATCAGGAGTTACCTAAGCCACTATGTATGTTATGGGATTGGTTTTACTAACTACATACCTACATACATACGTAGGCACCTGGGTTGCCTAGGTTCATAAATACCTAATGGTTTGAATGCAATTCTTCCAGAACCGCTACCGAGCATGGCTGACGTCATCGCTAGTAAGGGGGTTCGAATTAGATAATGGAAATCGGCAAATACATGGCAATATTTTCCTATGCCCCTTTTTCTAGAACGTATGGCTTGTGTATAACGCTTGTTGTCCGTATTACTAAGAGCGACTATTGATGGATTGTTAAATCTTCAAACACACATCCTACCCATTCTTACATTCATACATAGCCTTTCAAATGGGACCATGTATTGTCGGCTCTCGTCATTCTGTTTGATCTTCCTAACCGTTTCACTTCAATTAATTTCTTTCCTTTCTCATTATCCCTCCTTTAGCCTTGAAATTGGAGGTATCGGTTGCTCCACCTCAAAACATCGGGTCTATAGCCATACCTTCCCGACCCCAGAAACAAAGTAGAAGCAGAACAGAACCACGTGCTCTCTCCTTCCACAAGGCTCTCCTAGACTACGGGATTGGTAGTTACAATTATGGCTTTCATGCTAGGTGAGAGGGATAAGAAACAGGACGCTCTGAATTAGCGCAGTGCCTTCTTTCCTGTCACGAGCACAATGATTGAGGAGGATGACTAAGCTGAACAACTTCTTGTAACCTAAAGAAGGAAAGGAAAGGAGATAGAATCTATCTATCTGGTCTGGTTTCTGAACAGCTATAAGTACTTGGTGGAACAATGGAACAAAGCAGGGCTCAAGTCCTAATATTTACTTTCCTTCTATCATCAACAAATATGTTTTATTTTCGGTTCAAAGATAACCTTTCGTCAACAGCCAAAAAGGTCCATAATGTAAGAAACTTGAGAGGTCATCAACATGGCGAACAGAAAAGCAACAGAACCACACGATCGAGACACTGTTCAAGGATCTTCTGAAGACTCGGAGCATAATAATTTCCGTTCAACTACTTTGGCGGAACTTATTTTCAACGGGGAATACCATACAAGGTACATTAAACAGTTTGGCCTGTCAGCTACAGAGCCCGAAGATGTGCACAAGCTGAGAGCGTATATAAATGCTATACTCGACTGGGGAAGGACCGAGAGGCTTCCGAAAATTCAGAGGGCTCTGGACTCTCTGCTATTCAAAAGCTGCGCAGAACGTTCAGCCGAGGCCAAGGCCAGACCCAGCCCATCTGTCGAAGATGATGACCTAAAAGATTGTGGTCGCGAGTGTAAGCATAGAAGGTATGGATAGGAGAGTGATGATATAGGGGCGTTCATTAATCTCTGTGCATACCCCGAATTTAAATGATAATGCTTCAACGCTTTATTTTATAGTCTCTTTCTAGGCTTCTTTTCAAGTGCATAACAGTAGAGTAATCATTGTTATTCGAATTCCGGGGTTTAGCTAGTTTCTTGGTGACCGTATCCAAAATGGAATTTATAATGGCCATCTTGCTCTTCCGTTTCCCCGAACAAATGCATGGCAGCGACCTCGCCCATGTTATACCCAACAATAGGAGCGGCTGTAATATTCTCAGACGTCAGAAAACTGCCTGAAACTGCATACAACATGGCTGAATTTGGGTGGTTTGTTCGTGCTCCATCCAGAATTTGCTTTCGACCATCGATCCTGTAATGGCCTGCCTTGATACTCGTGCCGTAACCAGGCAAGTGGAGGGTGAGCTGATGCGCTCCTCTATACGGCCCCGTTCTTTGATGTAGTCGTGTTTCGTGACGTCGAGGTCACCATCTTGCCATCGTTCTTGTAATAGACCAAGTGCAGCATCTTGTAGTCTCTGTTGCTGCTCTATAACATATATAGCGGAATCCAGCCGTTTGTTCATTTCGCGCCGTAAGAAATCTTCATATTCTCCTGACAACTTGCTTCCCTTAGCCTTCCCCTTTTCCCCTATCTACAGAGGCGTCGCTATCTATTAAGAGCGGCGAAGAGTCCTGCTTCTCTCTAGTGACCTTTTTGGTCTCTGGGCTGATCTTTGTGTGGTAGAGGTTGATGTCGAAATAAGGGAACAAAACTATGAGTGGCAGATGTATCAGTACAAGCCAATGTGGTTGGTTGTGTATATAAGCAGACGTTCCTCCCATCTCCATAGTAGCTGTTACCTCAACCAATCAAGCTCATTATCCTATCCTGTCTTTCAGCCGTTGGTAGGCACCGAATTCCGGGTCTTGGGACTATATATCGGTTGAACAAGTTCGGAATCGAGAGGTGTTACTGGGAAAGAGGCTAGACCATGCCGAGCTTCGGGTGTATGAGGCACCGCCGTCTTCTTCGGCATACTCTTTCGAAATGACATTATAGTGAATCGAGTTGTACTAGGTTGACGTTGAAACGGGGTATTTCTGTTCGAAATTGGTAGATGACGTTGTTCTAGGTTAGAGACCCGTCGAGGCTGTACATACAACCTCGGTCCATCACACCTGCCACCAATCCTAGCTATTGATTAAGTACTTGCCTGCTTATCTAGGTACGTTTTAAACGTTTGCCATTATTCATCACCATTGGATATCCCTTCGCTATAGGTAGGACCTAGAGGTAGCTGTTAGGTGATAAGATGGAGCTAGCCACCTTCTAGCTAGCGTCGACCCTCTGGTGCACATAAAGGGGGCTTCATCCCCTAGATCTTAGGAATGCTAAGCGTTATTGGTCTTTCTGCCTTTCACCTAGGTGACACAACCCCCCTGACACTTGCACCCACCCCTTAGCTGCTGCTACTGCCACTACATGACCATTACTATCTGGAGTAAAGCTGCCGCCCGTGAACCTTTCACTTTGAAGAAGCTTAGTATTGTTGCCGTATCCTCTTAAAAATTTAAAAACCAAGCCAAGAGAACGAAACGACTTCTTAGCATAAGTCAGATTTGAAAACCGAACATTTGCCACTCTATGAAATCCCAAATTTCGGTATCCTCACAAATTGAATTATGCCACCATCAACACTTGTACCAGCAGATTCCATCAAATAACATATCAACGCCGTAAATAAAGTAGGCGGCGTTCTGCCAACAAAAAGAAAAACCACAAAAATGTTCCCAGGAACCGAAAGGTACGCCATCCCTAGTTAAGCCTTCTCTCAGATCCGCCGCGTCCGCTCCTCTGTTTCTCGATCTCGATGTTGTGGACCGTCTTCATGTGCCGTCTGAAATTATCTCGCCGGGGAATGCCATTTGAAGCAAACTTGCACCCGGGAACCGTACAGAGGAATTTGTCGAGTCGAACATGAAGCCCCTTGATTTCATCCTTGCTGTGCTTGTTTGAGTAGAGGTGGCGCTTAACATCCTTGCGAGATCTCGCAGTATAATTGCACTGTGGGATTGGGCAGCTAAACACTGGAATTGTCGTCGTCGGGATATACCTGAGTCAGGGGCATTAGCATTGAGTATAACTAAGAGCATATTAATTCTCAGCGTTGTAATCACAGAGATGCTTCATTTGCCTCACTGCCATCTTCTGATGACGGGTCCGAATTAGAACCGCTACCAATGTCTACAACATGATGCAAACTGACTGAGAGGCTCCCAGGTGTATTGTGTTGAACATTTGCTGTAGTTGTCTCTGCTTGGTCTTGTATGATGCTCGCTGGATTGAATGGAAAGCCTTGCAAGAAGTCCCATCCGATTTCCGTTTCGGTATCTTCCGTTTGGTTTCCACCACTTCCGTTTGCATGGATTGGGATGGTTCCGCCAAACGTGATATCAATTTGTCCAGCGTTCGTGTTGGTGTTCAAAAAAGGAACGTGGTTATCGGTTCGCAAAGCACCGTTCGTAACTGCAGGAAGCGGCATGATGGGTGCAGCCTGGTTCACCACGAGTTAACCATTGACGAACTTGATGATATTTTTCTGAAGACCCAGTCGTTCCCTACCTGTAAGCTGGAGATGTTTGGATCTCCTTCGTAAAGCTCTGGCCGTGTGGTGGTCTGTGAAATTCCTAGGATGTGTTCATTACTACCTGCAAAGGGCGTTGCATTCCATAAAGGCTCATAATGGTTTAGACACAATGACGGAAATGTCGCAGGGACCAAGTGGTCGGGAAGTGGTGTCCAGTTCGAATTCTTTTATTATGATGGTTAGTATATGGAATACAACTAAAATACAATGGGGAGGACAGCAGGGACGCTTACCAGGCCCCGAGAGATGTCAAAATTTTGACAGTCTCGTCCCAGGGCCTGGTTTGCGCGGCTATAGTCCTGAGAAAAAGCAACATTCGCATGATGCATTTCCCCAACAAGCTCTTCCGAAGACAGAGCTGGCACAGCCGGAAGCGAACAAACCAGGCTACCTGATGACGAGGATACCATCAACGGGTGAGACAAATGACTGCCATGATCACAAGAAAAATTCACATTCGTGTCGTTGACATCAGGAACACTGGCTCTCCCAAACCAGCGCCCATCTGTCAATTGACTTGAATATGAATGATTCTTGTGATCACTGGCAATTAAATGTCCCATCCCGTTAATGATATCATCTGTCATAGGCAACCTCAACTTGTTTTGCATCCGAGTGCAGCAACAGTCTCGACCATGAGTCTCCATCTCCCCAAACTCTTTTCTTCCAAGTGTTCAAAGTAATATAATATAATAATAGTATGAATAATAATGATAAGGTTGTTCCGTAATTGTCGTGTTTCAGAATCAGTAATTAGGTATATAGTGATGAGCTATGGTACTCGACGCTGGAATTCCGCTTCCAAACAGCCTGCCGGACTATCGGCTTTCAGCTGCTGGGAGAAGGAAGGGGTTCCAACGACTATAGTACGCATAAATTGCTCCGTTGTTTTGTGGCTTTATGTTGTAGCGAAAGCAAGGTTCAGTTCCCCAAGCATCAAAAATAGGCGCGTTAGGTTTCCTACAGTATAATATGCATTGGTTACATGTTTTTTGAGTTGGTTGATTAGAGGATGTAGTAACTTCTATCCGGAGGACCTAGTTATATATTCATCTGTTTATTTTAAAATATATGAGCTCACAATTGTTTTCCAGTCACCATTGGATCAATGTATGAGGCCCAATGGCAGGCATTTTCCATCCTGCATGACCACGTTATCACCTTTGAAAGAGGGCCTCGCTCAAAATTCAACAAATCGGAGAGCAAGCGGAGGCTAGAGTTGGCCTCAGCAGGCCACGGAACCCTGTAAGTGGTCAGACGAACCAATAGCATGCTACCGACAAGCTAACGCACAGTTGAGGCCACCCAGAGTTCTCTGGACTTACTTGCATCGGTGATATGCATTGTGTTGGCCTCATCTTCACCGAAAACCTTATCAAATGGACACAATCCATATCACGCTCTATGCAATGTAACATAAGGGATGCGACACTGGTACTCACTTTGCTTTAGATCAGCCCGTTCGTTAGCTCACTCTGGTCGCCAAGTCTGTAATTGGCGGGCGAATTATACTAGCGTGATACATTTATGACTATGCGTTTTTACATAGGCTGATATGTATATATTGCTGAAAGACAGGATAACGAGGTTGATTGACTAAGGTAACAACTACAATGGAGGTGGGAGGAACATCTGCTTATATATATGCACAGTGAGTAGTCGGAAATGTGGCTTATTACTACAGATTAACCCTAGGGATTACGGCTGCTGCTAAATACAATACAGTCAGCATAGTGTTCACTTAGAAAATTAAGTCTCGAACTTGAAAAGAAGATCTGATAAGATATGACTTTTCGAGTCTAATTATAGTGATTGAATGCATTGTATGAAAGTAGAAAGGTGAATTGATATTGCGGCTAGATTTGACAGGATTAAATCATCGCGATGCCACACATTTCTTTTTCTCCTGGCATAGGCTTTCATTCTATCAATTTGGCTAATTGTCACATTACACAGTAGCTAAGTATCTTCATTTAATGTCACACGTAATCTTCCTAAGAATATACTTTGCGTCGGTGTTAAGAACTAGATAGGTAGAAGTGTTACCTATACTAACCATTCTGTTTAATGTCGAAATATCACTCATTAGCAGGGAGAATAAGGGGCCTGATCTATGTGTTTATAATGTGTCTCTATAAAGAATACAAACTATACACTGTATGTCCTGTTCATCGTACCTTACTTTATCTTAGTTCGTAATCAAAACTACGCGTTCATCTCAACGATTCAAGGCTTACAGGCTTTAGTAGTAACAGGATGGGATGATCAAGGTAGGATTACTCTGTTGGTATATACTACCAACTAGTTACGGCAGCTCGAAATACCTTGGGGACCTCTGCCCGCTATACATCTCTGACGTTATTGAGCCCCCTATAGTAGACGGATGAGGTATTTGTGCCATGCTACCATCATCGCCATGCTGTGCTTCATTATAGTGGTCACTGGCGCCCTTAAATGCATCAAACCCCTGCGCACTGGAAATTGCACCGTAACTGTCTGTACGATGTTCCTCGATAACTGGCGCTGGTCTTGGTGAAATCTTTCGGGATCTTCCCCAGAGGTAAATTCCAGTCCCGAGCCCAACCATTCCTATGGCGCCGATTCCAACGCCCACCCCAACGCCGATCTTCCCACCCTGTAATAAGCCCCCCTGTGTAATCGGGGAAGAGCTACTCAGCTGGCCTGCATATTGCGAGAGTGTTAGTCATTAAAAATAGAATAGGGATTAGGACAGCTTGTAACTGATGACGAACCTGTTGATGTAGATATAGTATTACTATATGTGCTAGGAGTAGAAGTGCCGATGCCTCTTGAACTTGTTTGCAAAGACGCCGTCGGAGAGGATTGGGTGATCGACGACGAAGACAACGAAGGCCCGCCTAATATCTCGAACGTTGCGCTCAGGAAACCTCCGTTGTGTAGCTCGTCATAAGTCCCATCCGTGTTTACGACCCGGAACATGTAGACCTGGGAGGTGTTTGTAGAAGTGGTTGAAACTTCCCACTGGAAGAAGGGGTACGAGATGCCTGTCGCCAGACTGAGTGCGGGGTGGTCCCAATCGCAACCGGTGATCAACCAGAGCGTTGCGGATTCGTAGTTGGTGGTCCAGCTGACGTTCATCGTTGTCCCGACAGAGAACGACGGTGTGCTGCCGCTTGGTACATTGAAGCTACCATCGCTATAGACCGAAGGCGGCTCACCAGGGTTCGTCTGGCATTTCTTGTCGGCAATGCCTGGGAAGGCTAGCAACATAAATAGGAGAAATCGCTGCAGCCACATGGCTTACGGGGTGTAAAATCAACGACAGCCAGGGAAATTTAAGAGTTAGTGGAGAGAAGTTGTGAATTACATCTACGGGGGAGAAGAGGGCTGATTGGCATGTCCTGGCATCATATATCTCTGAGCACATTGTCGCCCGTCCTGTTGGTCCTTAAGTTTGGGCCTCCTACACATCATTTTCCACAATAGCGGCGGAATTAATAACAGCAATACTCCATAATTAGATCCCAGAAATCTTGTCCTGTAGTTCTGTTTACATCTAGACTATTGTATAATATTTTAATCATATTGGTAAAGGCGTCTAAATTCCTAGTCGTGATTGGTTGCCATTGCGCAGTTGGGTTTCTTGAAACATAATGCTCGGGCAGGGCTATATCATACTCGGCCCGAACTGCTCGGGAATGCCTGGGTGGGTGCTTAGGAGTCAAGGGTCCGGACAGGGGGCGGCGGCTAGGAAGTGTCCTAAATGGGTGTCTGTGGAGAAGGACTTCAACACGTACACACTTCAAGGCTGCTTATTCGCTGCATTCGCCAAAGTGTTGGTTGAATGAGTGTGCAAGTAAACGCTATTTTTATTACATGTTCGGAAAACTGAAGTAAATACAATGACCATCCTGCTCTTCTGTATTCTTCACGACCTCGTTGGGAATAATGGCGGCGATTCATTTGCGACTTTCATTGCCCATATTTCTGTTCGTTATCTGTTCATTTCAAACCGATTGGTTTTCATTGTGCCCAACTTTTACCTTTCAAGCGCTGTATATCTCAAAATCTACGAGGCTTACGGCCTATTCAACACGTAATTGATCCTATCCGGATGTTTTATTTCTGTGAACTTTTTTTTCGTTCTTGGTTCAACTTATCTATAATTACGCGCAATGATTTCCACATCTCCGCGACCACCAAAGCTAGCTGTATTCTTTATTGCCACTTGTGTTTTCATCATTATGTGCCTTGGGCTTCATAAGATATGTAGTCTTACTAGGCCGCCTAGTAAGTTTGGATATCGCTGGGGGTTGGAGAGTGAGGGAGCCTTGGAACCATTCTGCGACTTGCTTGAAGGACTAGACGATGTGTTCGTCGTTGTGAAGACCGGGGCGAACGAGGCACTGGAGAAACTTCCAGTCCATCTTAGGACTACACTACCCTGCATCCCGCACTATGGTATCTGGTCTGATCTAGAAGATGATATTTCCGGCCATCACATCTCCGATGCGCTCGATGAGATAAATCCGGAGATCGTGGCGAACCACCCGGATTTCGAATATTACCGCCAGCTGCGAGAAGAGGGGACTGGGGCCTTCTCAAACGAGCAGCTGACGGCATGGGCTGGGGCGCAGAACACGGCCATGGGTCGTGACTCTCCAGGCTGGAAGTTAGATAAGTGGAAGTTCCTCCCGCTTGTGGAAAAAGCGTATCGCCAACGACCCGAGGCGCGATGGTTTGTCTTGGTGGAGTGCGACACATTCGTCATCTGGAGAAATCTTCTCGCGTGGCTCTCGACACTGGACGCATCGCAGCCCCTCTACCTTGGCCACGAGATGCAGACTGGCGATGTGGTTTTCGCCTACGGTGGAGCCGGCATTGTCATGTCGAACGCAGCAGTGCAGAAGCTCGTCGAGCACCGTGCGGTAAATAAAGCTTTCTACGATGATTACACGACGCATCAATGGGCGGGAGACTGCGTCCTTGGCAAAGCTTTGGTGGACGTTGGGGTGAATCTGAAGTGGTCTCGACCTACCCTCCTGGGCGATCCGGTTGCCACTGTAGACTTCAATTCCACGTTTGGGAGCTCTACAGCCCGACCTTGGTGTTACTATGCTACTTCATATCACCACCTGACGCCCTCAGACGTTGTGCAGTACGATGATTTTGAGAGAACGTGGAGAAGAGAGGTAAGCCGGCTAGCTCGCTAGTCACCCATGTTCCCACCGCCCTTTTCCCCCGTCAACTACTGTCACAACCAGCATCGGTATTTGTGAAGGCTTCTCTCACCTCCTATCTTTCTTTTTGAATGTGCTGAATACTGAAAATGATAACAGAGCCCAAACAAACTCCTACGACACGGCGATGTCTTCCGCCATTTCGTGTTCCCAAAGCTCCAGGCTGAAATAGAGGACTGGGATAATGAGTCGGAGGATGAGCACCATGACATCAAAGGTGCTGGGTCTCTCGAAGATTGCCGTCGTGTCTGTGAGAGCCAGCTAGAATGCGTGCAGTTCTCGCTGACGAGACAGAGCTGTAGGACGTCCAACATCGTCAAGCTGGGGCGCGAACACCGATACCGATACGAACCTAAAGGGGTAAATAACCCTACCCCACTTTCCAGTGACAAGAAGGAGAAGGAGGAACAACGAATAATCTCTGGGTGGCTAATGGATCGCGTTGCAGCCTTCGCAGACGAGATGGATGCGTCGTGCCAAGGCGAAGACTGGGTTGTGATTTAAAGTCTACCAAGTAGGCCCGATTCTTATAACACACTAAAAATCTACGAGAGTACTAAAGTCATCGTATCCGTCTAATATATATTGTTTGAATGTTACCATAACTGAATAAACCTTTCCCCTTCACTTGTTCTAAGTTCTAGTACTCCAATCTCCATCCTGCAAGGGGTTAGCGCCGCTATTATTTTATGCAATAATATGGCTCATACTCCGTCACATCTTCCCCAATCCTCCCAGCTTACTTCTGTTGCCTCTGGTTAGAATGTACTCAAGAAGGATTACCAATCGACATCCATTCATATTTCCCTTCTGTCACTTCCTCACGATCGACACATTCTCCTCAGAGTTCTGGGACAATCAACGAAATGTCGCCGCCATCTTCTGAACCAAGTACTATTCTCTCACAGCTACAAAGTGCTAGCTCCACGTACACTAAGGGGAAGCCAGGGGCGCGCGAGCAGCTGTTAAACCGTAGCCACACCTTAATCTCCAGCCTAGAGCTTCCTAGCGAGGCGATCCAGCGGATGGGCTGGGCTGAAGTGAGCACCGTGGTGACGTCAGCATCAGAATCTCACATGCTAATGATCATAGCCTGAAAGAGCGGCGCATTGTCGTATCGCTGTTGAACTAAAGTTATTTGAAACGCTCAAAGACGCTGAGACGCAAGGTATCAGTGCTAAAGAGTTGGCGGCAAAGGCCGGAGCTGATGAAGTTCTGATCGGTAAGTGAAGCTGGTTATGTAATGTTAATGCTGCGTGGATCGGCTTACTTATACGATACAGGTCGAATCATGAAGCATTTCACTGCTATGCACATTGTTGGCGAAATCAATGAAGACACCTACGTAGCAACGGATTTGAGCAATGCTCTAACGGAGCCGAAGTACTGCGATGGTATTATCTATAGGTATGCAAGGCCCCATGCAATTAGTACTATCGTCCTATCGAATTCGCATGGAGTGATTCGTGATCCTTTGATAAGTGTTTAACTGAGCCCATAGTTACAACGTCGCCGGCCCATCTTTCCGGGGTCTGCCTGAGTATTTGAAGGGTATCAAATGTACTCACCCTACCTCATTGACTAGTGGACGTTTTCAGTATGCACACAAGACTGACCTACCATTCTTTTCCTGACTCGATCAAAACCCACCATACTTTCAAGTCTTCAATAGCTACATGTCGGCCTATCGAGCCGGAAAGCCATCTTGGGCCGATCCGGGCTTCTACCCTGTATCAGAACGCCTATTTGATGGTTTCGATTCTAGTGTTAGCGACCTGCTTCCCGTAGATGTGGGTGGTGGTATGGGTCACGACCTAGTGGAGCTCAAGGAGAAGTACCCCAAGCTACCTGGAAAGTTGATGCTTCAAGACCGGCCTGAGGCTATTTCTACCCTATCAAGTCGTCGCCAATGTAAATGATACATTAAACTGCGTAAATTCTAATAATTAATCCTCATTCAATAACCGTTAACCGTTATTCCATAATTAACAACATGAAAATCTATTATTCCGATTCCGTAATATTATAAAACCAAAATTTTATTTATGAAGCGAAAATGTATCAATTATTTTGGCAACGATTTGCTTGCCTAGTACTGGAGAAACCTTTGAGTCTATGTCGCATGACTTCTTCACGCCACAACCGGTAAAACACGCGCGTGCATAGTACCTTCATTTCGTACTGCATGACTGGGGAGACGAAGATTGCATCAAGATCCTCGAACAGCTAAAACCCACGATCAAACCAGCATATTCTCGAGTTCTGATCAACGAGACTATTGTCCCTAGTCAAAACCCGACATGGCCGATAACATCGATGGATCAGTTGGGGTTCGTGCTTGGCGCTATGAGAGAGCGCACAGAGACACATTGGCGAAACATATTAGATAGGGAAGAATACAAAACCGTGCAGATTCATAGCTACGAGCTAGGCTCAGAAAGCCTCATTGAAGCTGAATTCGCCTAGAAAATGGTGATCTTCTTTCGAAAGTGCACATGAGACACCTATTTCTCAAATCACTAGTTTGTCCATTGCAGACGCTTCTAAATTGCCATATGCTCATAAGTATACCACTGTGGAGAGGCGGAAGCAATTCGGATCCTCCTTTGAGGTGCCATCCCGAGGCCCAAAATAAGTAATATATTGGCATAATTGGATTCTTTTCGTGCATTTTATCAGTGTCTTGTTCTTACTCGCGGTGCGTCCACTCCGAGACATCTTGTCTCCAAGTAACCCTAAAGTTAAAAACGAAGCACCAGTGGTCTTCATGAAAGATACATGTTCACCGTCGAAAGTCCGCCATTTCTAGCTCATACAGCTATGTCTTTGGATTATGCCCTGCGTACTAAATGACTAATGTCCCTTACATATTTTAGCCCAGAATCAATTTGATGGATATCATTATTGGCGGCATAAATATTCCAAGCATCACACGTCTGTTCTACTATCTTCGGGATCTCCTCATCGGTTATGAGGTCAGGACGCTCCTTTTAACAATAATTAGCTACGTCGAACAAGTGCTGTTCATATGCCCTCTATTCGGCAGAGTTGGTGCGCATGACTTACAATGATGTTCATATAAAGCCCAGCACTCGCGTGCACAATAAGATGGCAGTGGAACGGCCATACACCTGGGTTATCTGCTTTCCATTGGATCACGATGAAGCTTGGAACTTCTGGCGTGCCAGGAGCTAGCTGTTGTCCGTCCCGGCGTTGGGGGTTTTCTGGATTGATGATTGTGCCATCCCAGTTGCCATATCCTTCTGCAAGGACCCAGAAATCTGCCCTTCCATGGAGATGCATGTTATGCATCACCGGCCAATAGTTTCTGATAATGAGCCGGATAGAAGTAGCATTCTCCATGTTCAGCACGTTATATTCTGGATGCTCCGGGAAATCGCTTTCGCCGTAGAAAGCAGAGCGAAGAAGTGGCTCACTGCTACTGTCAATCTCTCTTCCATACTTCCTTTTTCGCGACATCGTGCGGGAAATATAAGGGTCTGATTGGCTTACCTGTAATCAGCGTAAAATGAAGAATCATTTACATAGAATATAACATGGCCAGTTCCATTGGGTGCAACGGTGATGTCGACATCTTTAACGATGTCTGGTACAGTCGGCGCCTGTGGGAATAAAGGGACGGTCTGGGAAAGAGGATCCTGATCATTAACGTCAGCACAGCCTTCAGGTAAATTGGTTTTTATTACCATGGCATCTCACGTTTACGCAACTATTGTAGTCCCAGCCATATGGATGACTGTTAGGAGGGATGTTTCTGTCTGCGTCTGGGTAATAGATAGCAGCTGTGGCGTTAGGTTGATAAGCCGTGACATTAAGACACAGGACATCAAGCTCAGAGCGTAACCAAATGGCGTCAGTGGGTTTGCCGGTACCCTTGACCAGGACGTCAGATCTCTATTCACACCAAGAACAGTTAGTTTGTGCTACAGGTATAAAATTTGAGGAGATCCTCCTCCCATTTCCCTTTGATATAATGACAACCCACGACGTTGAATACCATAGAATTGCTCTGTAGACAGGTTGCGAGGGCAAATGGCTCTAGGAACTCACCTGACCCACACCGAGCGTCACCACTTTAGTAGTGTACGGTTCGATAGGGACAAAGTCGTTGGCAATAACGACTAGATCGTGCTCATCAATCGAGAATTTTTGCGTTCCGGCACCTCCTGCATTTATCAGTCGTAGTAGATGCGTCTTTCCTGGCTCGAAGCTAAATGTAGTCATCTGGGCATCTTCCGCATCGCAGGGATAATCAGAAGTTAATGTGCAATCAAACGGCATTTTCCCGTTGATTAGATTATTGTCCACAGGAAGGAAGTCTGGGGGGATATGATAGATCGCTAATAGATAACTGAAGTACTCCGTATGAGTGTAATCAGTCTTGTAGATGTTATCTCTCTGCCACTATGATGGACCGCGGCAAAGGGCGGATAGACTTACTAGCTGAATAGGACCCATATCAATGTCATACTCCGCGTGTCGTGGTCTAGCTTGTGTGAGAAACGGCGCTCTGTAATGAATGTCCGAGGCATCTTACCCATGAATTACCATCGGACCAAAGGCTCCATCGATATATTGAGCAGAATAATGGGCGTGCCACCAGCTTGTACCGTATACTTCTGCTTGGAAGTTGTAAACAAAAGATTCGCCTGGAGGGATCGGGCATTGATGGACAGATGGTACACCATCGTACCAAGGTGTTTTTCTCTGCGGCATCCCATGCCAATGAATAGATGTCCCTTCTTCCGGATTTTCCTGTTATTATGGTGAATACAACGTATTTCACCGCAATGTCCGGGGTGAAAGAAAATAGAATGTTCATACTAGAAGGTGTTGTCAGATTGAGTAGAATAAGTAACCATGGGCTTCCGTATATCACAGGAGGTTGTTTTACATACCAATTGAATTGTGTACTGTCACTTGAATAACATCACCCCAATTTGCTTCAATGAGAGGACCCGGAAATTGGTCATTGACGAGGATCATATTCTTAGACACTCCGTCTGGGGATTTCTTCCCCCTAGATACTGTAAAGTTATAGTAACGAGTCACTCCCGTGTCAGGGACTGGCCCAGTAGGGTCCGCAGAACTCCCCCATGTTGACTCCTCAAGTGCGGGCTGTATCGTCCGGGCAGGAGTTAGCAAATAGTTACCATAATTATGCCGTACAGTATAGGGGATATCAGTAGCAATGCCTTTCGGCTACGTACACTTTCATTTCGACCTCGGACTGAGTGGAAAGGCCTGGCAGGGATAATCTCTGTTCCATGATAAGTCATCAACATGTGGCAGGAAGGGATGTCTCAAAAGCACGAGGCTTACCTGCGTTTAAAGAGAGCACCGCCCTCAAGTGGAGGAGGAGAAGAAATAGTATAGCATGCGGCCACGCCATAGCTATCTATACGTGGATGGATGGACGATTTAATAAGTGACCTTGTCTCAATGATGAGTTGCTACTAGTATTCTCTATTTCTGGATCTAGCTGGATTATATATATTTTCACTGCCTGTTCAACGGAGTGCATCACCCTGAATTATCCGTGTACCTATTGTGCTGGGGGCAATTCATCTTCTCACCAACTGCTCTCTACATGCCTCCCACATTATCCGCGATAAGAATTTGCTGTTGGTGCGATACATCCTACTTAGGCAACTCTATATTTATTGAAATAGTCCTTAATCTTCTACTCAACCATGTGCATTGTCAGTTGGTTTTGTTCCATCAAGCCTTGTCAATATTTGTCATGGCTGACAAAGAGGCACAGTGAAGGACTTTTCCTCTTGTTGTTGGCGGGTTCGAATACATATGCAACCCCTAGTCGCGGATACTGTAGCCGGCCATATTGCGACGTACTAGCCTGTGCCAATACAACCCGCATGCAAGAGTATCACCAACATCTTATAGACAATTGCAACAGGCTCCTCCCGAACTATGTAACACTAACTGTTCCTAATATAATTGGATCATATTAGGGGTGTGAGACTAACATACCTTTCATGAGAACACCTGTAAGCGCCGGGGTTCCCAAAATGAGGCTGAGTCTCTTAGATTTTATTGGTTGTCATGCATACCAACCAACATCATCTCAGGCCGGGTCTCGAACCCCAAGAAGGCTACCTCGTATAACCGAGGTGCCATCGCTCCGATCGATTCAAACGGCCTGGCCGAACGACGAGTTCAACCTCATTGGAAACCACTCGGTTCGCTATCACTTGGCATCCCTACATATCTTGTGATGGGACATGTCCCGACGTACGGATCAAGGATTCTATCTATCGGATGGAGCACAATGTAACCCTGTACAGTTATGGGATTCAAAATGACTAGCCTGCAAGCAAGGTAACATGAAATGGTAGTATTGCAAGGTTTAAAGGCACCCACAACATATCGATTAATTTGCATGATTGAAACCCGTTGTCTCTTCCATTTGTCGCATTCAACGCCCTCCTTTCTTCGCTCCAATACCTACACGTACACTTGATTCCCGTATTCGAAGGTTATTTCCTTAGTTTCTGAACATCTCTTCACTCAATATTACCTCATTCCAATCAAGGGACAATGGCCTCCCAATCCAACAGCATCCACTCTCTCACAGAGAAGCTCGAAGCCTTCCTCAAAAGCCCGCACTCATATTTTGATTCCAGCGATGATGCGGCTCGCCATAGACTAAGCGAGGTTGCTCGGAAAGTGAGCTTCATTACAGAAGCTAGAGGAGACACTGTTCATAGGGTCGCTCACTCGGTATGTTATCTTACAGATTCTTTACATTCCAACAGGCGCTGTGTTGGACAACTGGTATCTCACCTCGACCCTCATTGTCCACACCACCTGATATTAACACAAAACCGACATTCACACGCATAACATCATAAAATCAAGAGACATGAAATGTTAGCCACTTAGCTAATTGATTGTTCAGTCCCTCCAGCTGCCACTTGCGCGCATCGGGATTGAGACAGGAGTTTTCGAACTGCTGTCAGAGAATGATGGCTCAACAGCCACCAATGCAGAGCTTGCCGGCAAAACCAAAGTCGATCCTGTCTTGATGAGTATGTATCTTAGTTCGTTCTGCAACAAACCACTTTGCCAATTAATAATACGCAGAGAGACTACTACGCTATTACCAGTCGATGGGTATGATCTCCCAACTGGCAGATGATGAATATGGCCCAAACAATGTCACAACAGCTCTGGCCTCGGTTGGTGGTAAATCTGGTGTCAGCTACTAGTAAGTTACTTATAGCTCATAGTCGCTCATACATACTAATGGAGGCTGTCATAGCTTCGAGATGGTTAACCAAACCTTCATCGCCTTACCCCAGTTCCTACGCCAAACAGATTATGTCAACCCTACAGATCCCAGCAACTGCCCGTGGCAGCTTGGCCATCATACAAAACAGTCTCCTTTCGCGTGGCTGCAGTCCCACCCCGAAATGATGGAGTTTTTCCTTCCTTGGATGGCTAATCAACGCGATGGCCTACCGACAGTGTTTGACATAGTTGACTTCCAACAGGAACTAGGTCAGAAGACAAACGACTCGACTATTCTCTTCGTGGACGTTGGTGGAGCTATGGGTCATCAGTGCGTGGCATTGAAGCAAAAGTGCCCTAAGCTCGCTGGTCGTGTGATCCTCCAGGAGCAGGCACCTGCTATAGAACAAGTAAAAGCAAACCCACTCCCTGGATTTGAAGGCATTGAAGCTCAGGTTCACGACTTCTTTACTCCACAGCCTGTCAAAGGTATTGCGTCTAAAATAACCCCAATGTGGCTTTTAAGTACTAAACAAGTTTTTAGGTGCCCGAGCATATTACCTTCGCAATATCCTTCATGACTTCCCGAACCAGAAATGTATCGAGATACTTCAGAATCTCAGGGCTGGAATGACCGAAGAATCGGTCGTTCTAATCGATGAGATGGTTCTTCCTGAGTGCGGTGCCCCTTGGCGTGCGACACAGTTGGATATGTCAATGATCACGTGCCTTGCTGCCACGGAACGCTCCGAGGTCGAATGGCGCGCGCTGATTGACGAAGCTGGGTTCAAAATTGTGAAGATTTGGACATACACCCAACAGCTTCGTGACAGCGTGATTGTGACCATTCCGAAATAGTCGTTTCCGTGAGTTGGTCACTTTCATCTAGGATGACTGTGTCAGGAGCAGTCGTGGATTGTGGACTAGAAATCAGTATAGGTGTTTCGAAATTACCAATCACGGATTCAAAGGCTATTTCATGCAATTCATTTGTTCTGCAGTCATTTCAGGTATATGTTGTGGAGGAGAATATTCATTTAGGTAATATAGAAATCATTCAGCGGAGGCAAAATACTCCTATCATTCGCATATGTTTAAAAACGTGATTATAACCCTGCTCTCTCACATCCCCCAAACACTACAACTCAAAGGTGATGATGACGAAATACAGTCTAAGAACTTTCTTGACTAATGCCCTGACCATCATTTTACAGTTATGCAACCCCTGGCCTCGGTGCGCTAGCCGCCCCCCTGGCCTTGGTGCGCTAGCCGCCCATTTCCCCTCGTAAAATGTAGCTCCAGAATAGAATAGGAACATATTATCGTAAATGTGACACCAGTTGGTAGGCTCCCGCATTGTAGTGCGGGGTTTTAGCAACTAGGTATGCATGTATGTTATAACGGAGGGGAATGCTGTCTCGGGGTACCACGATGCAAGTGACCATCATTGGTCAAGAGGATTTGGGGTTCTTATGCAACTGAGCCAACCAATGCTACATAGATTCAATATTGAGAATACCGCACAGCCAACGGCATAAATAATCATCGATATGCATTCCACCCAGCCTACATGCAAGTTACCAAGTCATGACAGAGCATTAAATTAGCAAGAAAGTCGGATGTAACTAGCTGTGATATGTCGTTATGCGGCACAAAATCATGTTGTTGGCCCGAGCTACTCTTTGGTTTATGTTGCATTTCAGGATATCATGTCGGTTAGGATTTTAATTGATTTGTTACTAAGAACCAATCAATGATACATATCTTTTCACAACACTTTGGGGTAACGATCTTAATTTAGCTTACTCGAGGCTACGCCTCTGCCAAGATGTGTGAATGCTAAGGTGGTATCAAATGGCGTATGAAGTTCGACCAAGAGACTGAGAGCCTTGCCTACCTGCGATATATTGACTATGAATTTTCCCCTGGATACAGGACATACACCCCAAATTATTACTGGCAGTCCTCATAGCCTATCTTCGAACATCAACGTACTGACAATGTCATCTCCAAATCATTTAGAGTCCGATATCGATCGCGGGACTACGATGATTGCCATTTACTCAGTGCAATGCGTTATTTCTCTATTGTTCTTGCTCTTACGTCTCTGGGCACGTATCATAAATCGAGGGAAGGGTTGGGACGATGCATTCATGGTTATTACTTGGGTCAGTAGCTGGGATTGTCCTATCCACCTTGTTACACAAGGAATGGCTTTGCTAACATGATGATCCTCTAATTAGGTTTTATTTGCCTGCCTTACTATTATTGTCGGCTTCATGGGGTCCAACGGAGGCACTCGACATGTGTATTACCTCACTGCTCCGCAGGCGACTTACGTGGTACGCCTAAACTATATTGCGCAACCATTCGGAATCATGGCGGTTGCGACTGGGAAACTTGCCGTCGGGTTTCTAATACTACGCCTCGTTGGATCTACATCAAAATGGAGAAAATACTCTCTATGGTTTCTGATGATTCTCACTACGATCATCAGCATCCTTGCCGCAGTATTCACATTCACTCAATGCCAAGTCCCAGCTGCTCTGTGGAACCCTGCTCTACGCCAAACCACACATTGCTGGGAACCTGCCGTACAGAGCAATTTCAGTATTTTCAGTGCAAGCCTTAACAGCGCTATCGATTTTATCATGGCCCTAATGCCAATTTCCATCATCTGGCATCTTCAGCTAAGCCTCCGTAAACGAATCGGCGTGGTGTTTCTTCTAGGCTGTGGTGTCTTGTCGGGTGTGTGCGCCGCTATTAAGACAGCCAACCTCGTTGCACTAGCCGCTAGGTCCGACTTAACCTGGGAGACGTTCAAGCTCTATCTTTGGACCAGTTCCGAAATATTCCTTATCATAGTCTGCGGTTCCATCCCGACACTGAGGCCTCTGTGGGACAAAATTGTCCATGGTCGATCGCGCAAAGCCCCTTCCGGCAGCTATGCGTCTGGTACGAGCAGTTTTGGTGCAAGGGGGAATAAAGCTACTAGTAAGTAAAGCAGCCGCGGTTATGGACGGTCAAATTTTGACCACTCAACTGGCAAAATCAAAATCGTTGATAGGCCTTCAAGCTTAAGTGCTAATAACGAGGAGACAGTAGTTGCTGATGCCCAGAACATAACACCAATCATTATGGCAAGGGGTGAGGAGACGGCGGTCCATGTTACTCGATCGTTTCGGGTCAATTGGGGAACCTCACCAGGGACATCTTCTGTTATCTAATGCGGTTTACTGTCTTGTACGGAGTTTAATCCGCCGTACTTTTTCATATCGAGGAGGAGCAGATACTAAGGCTCTTTGGTCCTACTTGGCTTACTGTCAGGTCGCTTAAAGGTGTTTGACAAATGTTGTCTGTCTGTAGCCATTATAATTTAGCATGCTGTGCATATATCAGGGTCATTGTCGTGAATCGGTGACGCTCAGTGTATTGCCTTGGAGCCTTAAGTCAGAGATCTAGTTATTCGGGTGATATTCTACCGCAAACCTATGTAGTGGCTCAAAGCCACTGCTTCCCCACATTTGCCGACTCGCCTGACTTTCCAGACATTCCTTCCACGTTGTCGTAGATGCAATTGTTACAATGATGAGACTCTTTGATAGGTAAGCCTTCGTCGGTCAACGGCCGTAATCTAGTCTAATATAGGTCAATGTTTTTATCAGTGAAAAAACGACACCGTTATAACGCTAATCGCTATAACGGTAAATATAGACAATTGTAGCATGCTGTGATAAGGACCCCCCTATAATAGAGGCAGCGATTGCATAAGGCATGTTGGCCAAGGATCACCTTATTCTGAACATCACTAAACACCAATTATGATGTTCATTTTGTACAGCATATAGTTAATATCACTTTCCACCACTACCGTATCCTCTGCAGCTATATTACTTCGTAGATTAATTGCATGCAATAGCCTATACAGCATGACGTGGTTTTATAGCTAACAGTAGTCAACAAGGTACACTTGAGTATTCTATGAACCAATTACAAGTATAAGAGAAAGAATAGTAAGGTTGAACTATGCAAGTCATGAACCCATCGTAAACGCCCGTACGTCTGCTTCTACATTGTATTCATATAACCATTTTTGTAACACCGGGTCCGCGAATGGATTGGGGAATCCTTCGCAAATTTGGTTTTGCAGCATTTGTAGATCCCGTGCATGTTGTTCAACCCCATCTGTCAGCTCTAATAAGTGTCCAACCTCCAGAGATGTAGCCCGAGTTGACAGGGTACGCTCTTGACGACGCCTGCAGAAGAATTCTAACCGGGCAGTGATCTCCGTTTCGGGTACTCCTTCTGGCAAGAGATGCCCCAAAAAGACACCATCTTCCATCGACTGGGATGCACCCTGAGCACTATGTTTCGGCAAATTTTCAGCTTAAAGGTTTTGTTAAATGGGATGTGATCTAGTGAACTTACAGAAATGGTGCCATTGCGTGGGCAGCGTCTCCGATGAGAAGCATTCTGCCCAACTCATTGTCAATCCACCTTCGACTTTCCCCTGCCAATTGTAAGATTGTCCAATACTTCGCATTCTTGGAAATGTCAACCAGCTTTGACAACACGGGATCCCAGCCAGTGAGGAAGCATTTCAGTTCCTTCTTATTTGCATCTTGAGGACCGAGTTGAATTCTACCTTCAACGGGGTCCGGGCAAACGAGGATGAAATTGAGGATTCCGTTGTAAGTGAGCTCATAACTCACAGCATGCGCTCTTGGTCCCATCCAGCAGTTGATTCCGGGTGGATCAACGAGAAATCGAAGATCGGAATCCTCACGAAGATCGTTCAATTCGATTGTTAATCTGTATACAAGCCTTCCCGTGGGTTCTGGGGGGTCTGGTCTCCCGAGGATCTTACTTCTACAGAAGCTTCGATCACCATCGGCGCCAATAATGACATCTCCCTTGAAGATATCTCCTTTGGCAGTGAGGACACATTGGCTGGGAAGGTCTATTTTGATTACTGGGCTGCTGAGCCTTAAAGAGATATCCTGAAATCGGCGCGCCCTCTGGACAAGAATCTGAAGTATCTCTTTTCGGTGGATTAACAAGTGTGGTGTACCAAACCTGTCCTCCATATCAGGACAAAGATTCGACCGATGCAATATTTGGCCGTCGCGAAAGGAGCGGAAAGCCACGGAATGAGGTGATGTCGCTTTACTTCGAACTTCGTTCAAGATTCCCAAGCTCTGCATGGCTTGAGTCGAATTTGGTGGCATTTGCATGCCTGCACCAAGCTAGAGATCATGATGCATTAGATATTGATGGCTCATTGCTAGGATATTCGGGCATAAGAAAGCAGAGCCTCGACGAGGGTTTGTAGCGAGGGAAGGGGGGCACTGATCATACCTCGGTGAATTCATCACGAGCCTCAAGCAAAGTAACACGATGTCCCGAACGGGCAAGAGCAATAGCTGCACTAAGTCCCGCCAACCCACCACCAATTATTATTATGGTAAGCATTATTACTACTATGTACGATTTTGTCAATATTATTTTCCTTGAAATTGAAGGATAACGTTCAATAAAGGATTTCTTCAATCAGTAAAGTGACGGACCCTATATAGCTTAAGATTGCGCTGTTAATCGGTTCTATTGCCTACTGTTAGACAGAACTTTTGGTTGAAATGGTTATTCCACTTACTCTATGTCCCATGATTTTCCGATCGTTGCGACCAGGATATTGCCACGGGGTGGTGTGATATTATATTGGCAGGGTGGCTCTTCTGCGGGGTTCCTGTCCTGGCAGTAATTATGAATGTTGGTCGACATGCATTGTATGACTTAAATGTTGGTTGGCGTACATTATATAGCTTACACATTTGTTCAAGCGGTGACGCTAACAATTAAACCAGCCTTGGACTTGTATCACTTGTAGTAGATGGTCCTGTCTCGGGATTAGTCCCTTGGCTTATATCATGAGTCTCTATCTTCCCAAAACTTCCCGCAATATGTGGTTGATATCCTTTGTGCCACCTTGTTCCACACTCTCAAGTAATAATATCCTCATTAAAATAACACAGTCCAATGTCTCGCCAAAACGAGCTGAGCTCTGAAAACGCTCGTGAAAACACGCATCTACCCCAATACTCCCCACCTGCCACAAGCGTGCTCTTTGTTATTCCATCAGCGTGGGCGCCTTACGGAGAGCTAGCTCGAATTCACCGACCAAATGGCTTCTTACTTGTGTATTTCCCCCACCTGTTTGGCACCATATACTCGTTATGTCTCCACGCCGAACATAATCCATTGAAACTTATACGGAAGAATGCTATCCTTTTGGTCGGTAGCATATTCTCTCGCTCTTCCATATGCGCTTGGAATGATATTATCGACCGTGAATACGATCGGCAAGTGCCCAGGTGCTGCCAACGACCTATCGCACGTGGTGCCATTCGTCCAGCCCAGGGACTTTTATTTACTGTCTTCCTGACAGTGCCGGCTCTAGCCTGCCTCTACGGCCTCCCGAGGATTTGTTGGATAATATCTATACCCGATATGTTCTTGATGGCCCTCTACCCGTTCGCAAAGCGATTCATAAACTTTCCTCAAGTCATTTTGGGCATACAGCTAGCTATGTGTTGCAGTTAGAGCGGCTTACTAAGCTCTCGAAACAAGGTAAACTTATATCCGAGGCTTTTATAATATATATAAATCTTCCTAATCACTTATCCTTAGTTTTAAAGCTTTTTAAATAATATTTACACGACGTTTTATATTATACTTTATTCTTAAATTAATTTATACGTAATAATTATAAGCTCGACGTTTAATTAACTTTAATTTTAATATATTATATTAATTTTCGAATTACTTTATATATCGATTATTACGTAAAATTAACTATTTATATACTTATTATATAACTTTTATTTATACATTATTACGCTTTATTAATTAATTAAACATTTTAACTTTATTTATAAAGTTTTAAACGAGCTTTTTAAATTATAACTTCTTTTAATAAAAACGAAAAAGCTTTTTCGATTAACGTTTTTATAATTAATTAACGAACATTTCTTCGTTAATATATATAACTTCGCTTTAACGTTAAAAACTATAAAATTTAACTTTATATTAATCTTAAAAGCGAATTTATTAAAAATTATACTTTTACGTTTTTTATATTTACGTATATATAATTTTTTAATAACTTTTATAAATAAAAAAATAAAAATTATAAAAAGCGTTTTAAAGCGTAAAAGAAACTTTTATTTTTAAATAAAAAAACGAAGTTATAAATAATTAAAAAAAGCATTTTAAAAGTTAATAAAAAATATAAATAAAAGCTTAAACGTTTTTTAATTAAATAATTTAAATATATATAAATTTTTAATTAAATAATTAATATTAATAATTAAATTAATAAAACAATTATTAAAAACATTTTAAATTTTATTTAAATTAAATAAGTTTAAAATAATGATTTTATTATTTAAAAGTTTATAAAATATATTAAAAAACATTATAAGTCTTTTAATTTTATTATTTCGTTTAATATTAAAAAAAAATATAAGTTTATATTTAAAAAAATAAAGCATAATAATATTAAATTAAATATTTAATATTATAAATAATTAAAAACTTTTTAAAATACTTAAGTAAATAACGTTTTCGATGTATAAAAGCCGCTTTCGATTAAAAATCTTTTATATATATTAAATTATAAAATAATTAAATCTTAAACGAATCGAAAAATTTAAAATTTAATAAAAAAAAACGCATTTAAAATTTTAATTTTCAACTTAAACGTATACGAAAATATATTTTTTATTATATTTAAAAAGAATAAGTTTTATATTACTTTAAGCGAATTAAAAGTATTTATAATGTTTAAAGAAAATTTATCTTTAACTTTATAAAAAAAGTTTAACTTTAAGTCGAAAAAGTTAAAAAATTAATAAAATAACGATTATAAATACTTTTATCGTTTTAACTTTAATATAAAATATATTTAAAAGTTTATTATTTATAATAAGCTTTTTTATACGTTTATTAAAAAACTTATTAAAAAGATTATTTAAATAAATAATAAAGTTTATAATAAAATTTTTAAGAATTTAAAAGTTTTGTATTTTAAAAATCTTTATATTAAATTTATTAAGTTTAACTTATTAAACGATTTCGATAAACTTAAAAAAAGTACTTTATAAAGCTTATTAAAAAAAGAAAATATTTTTATAATAATAATTAATTCTTTTTTATTAAATTTAAGCGTTTTTAAAGTTTATTTAACGTTTATTTATAATCGTTATTCTTTTATAAATTTTACTTTAATAAATAATTATAGTGTTATTTACTTAATTAATAATCGAAATTTATTCGTTTTTAATACTTTTAAAAAAGTTATAAAAAAAAAAATAATAAAGGTAAAAATTACGTTATTTTCGATTAATAAAATCGACATTTAAATAATTAAAAAAGTTTTTAATAAGTAATAAAATTTTAAAATTATTAACTTAATTTTAAAGAATATAATAATAATTAAAGGGTTTTATTTAAACGTAATATTAAAAGTTTATTTAAAAAAGAAAAGTATTTAATATTACGGTTTTAATATTTTTTTAAAAATTAATAATATTAAATAAAATTATATATTTATTATATTTAAACGTAAATAAAATTTTATTTTTTTTAAATATAAATTTATTATTTTTTATTTAAGCGTTTTTATTAATATTTTTATAAGTTTTATAAGTATTATAATATTTTCTTTATTAAAACGTAAATAAAGATCGAAAACGTAAAAACTTTTAATAAATTATTTACGCTTTTAAAAAAATTTAAAAAAGTTATAACATTTAAAAATAAAGTACTTAAGTTTAATAATGCTTAAAGAACTTATTAATTACTTTTAAAACGTTTTTATTAATAATATAATATATTTAAAGTATAAACATTACGCTCGAATATATATTACGAAAATAATATTAAAAAAATTATTAAAAAATTAAATATTTAAGTTATTTTAATATATTTATTAAAATTAATTTAATTATTTTTTAAGATATAATAAATATAAATAATTATTAATTATTAAAAACGATTATAACGATAAACTTTTCGATTATTTAATTATAAATAAAAATAATAAAATTATTATAAAAATCTTATAAAATTTTAAAAACTAAATACGTAAATATAAACAACTCGCGATTTATATAATTCGATAAAATAACGATATTAAAACGATTAATATTTAAGAAAACATTTAATATTAATATTAAGTTAAAGTTAAAAATATAAAAATTAAGATTTTTTTTTTATATATTAAAGAATTAATAAATAAAAAAGAAAATATCGAAAGTATAATTATCTTAAAATATATTATAATAATAATTATAATAAATCTTTCGAAAGATGTTTAATTAAAAGTAATTTAATACGAAATAATTTAACTTTATAATATAAGTTTAAATTTTATAAATTATAATAAAAACTTAAATAAAATATTTAAAAATTAATTTTAATAATATTTTCGATAATTTAATTTAAAGATTTTTAAAGCATTTATAATAAATTTTCGATTTAATTTTAATTTAATATAAATATTTAAATATTAAGCTTATTTATTAAAAAAAAACCGAAAAGCTTATAAAAACCAAAAAGCTTTTAAAGTAAATTTTAAAACGTATATAAATTATTTAATAAATTATATTATAATAAATCTTTATAAGATTTAAATCTTTAACTTAAATTAAATAATTATTACGTATAATATATACTTTAACGAATAATTCTTTTATAAAAAAAAAACAAAAAAAAAAAAAGCGATTTTTATAAATATTAATTAATCGTTTATAAAATATTTTTATATAAACGAAAACGTTATAAATACTTTATATATTACTTAAATATTAAAAACGTAAAATTTAAAAAATAAAATAACTTTTTTTACTTTTAAATTAATTAAATATAATTTTAATTCCTTAAATAATTAATTAAAAAATTTAAATTTAAAAATAAAAAAGCTTATATTATAAAATAAAAAAGTTATAAAATTTTAAATCTTTAATCTTATATTTAATTTTAATTTCGAGCAAAATTTTAAATCGATAAAGAAAAAACAACTTGTTTTTTTTAAAAATAAAGCATTTATTATAAGTAATAAAAAGGCTTACGAAAGCTTTAAAAAAAAAGCTTATAAAAGCATTATAAGGATTTATAAAGTTAATAATATTTTTAATATTTAATATAAAATTAACATAAACGAGTTTTTATTAAAAAATAAAAAGCTTATTTACGATATTATCGTTATAATTTAAAATAACGATCGAAATATATACTTTATCGATTTAATTAATACTTAAAATATTATATATAAACTTTTTATTCGTAAAAAAAAACAAAAAAGTTATTTATAAATAATATAAATAATTTAATTAATATAATATAACGTTAAATAACGTTTACGCATAAATTATAACTTTATAATACGTCGAAATATAAAATTTTAAATTATGAAAAATTAAAATAAATCGAAAAACTTATAAATTAAGTAAAATAATTATATAATAAATAACTTAATTATTAAAAATAACGTATATAAAATATAATTTATCGATAAATTTAAAGATATAATAACTTTAAAAGTTATAAAAATAAAAAAAATAATAAATTTTAATTTATTTTTTTTAAAAAACGCTTTAAGTAAAAAAAAAAAAAAGTTAATAACTTTTTATATTATTATAATTATAATAATTTTTTAAAAACATATTATTTACTTTTTAATAATTTTAAATAAAAGTAAATTATATAAAAACGAATTATTTAAATCGTTTAAATTATAAAAAGATTTAATTAATTATTTATTAAAAAAAAACTTTACGAAAAACGTATATATAAAAATAAAAATTATAATTATTAAAGATATATTTAAAGAAATAAATTATTAATAAATTAAACTTTAACTTATTTCGTTAAAATAAATATTTAATTATAAGTTTAATAAAAATAATTATTTAAAACGTTATAAATTAAAGTTAATTATATATAATAATTTTTAAAAAGAAAATATATTCGGTTTAATTTATATTATAACGTTTATAACGAAAATTTTTAAAGTTATTATAATTATAACGATAAAGTTTAATTTAAAAATTAATTAATATAACGTTAAAATAACGTTTTTAAATATAATAAAAAACGATAACGTATTAATAATTTACGAATATTTAAATAAATTTAAAAAATATAATATTTTATTAAAAATTAAAAAAGCTTTATATAAATTAAAAAACTTATTAATATTATAATATAAAAAGTTTAATTTAATATTAAAAGAAGTTAAATTTATTATTTTAATAAAAAAACCGTATTTATTTTATAATAAATAACGTATATTTTTAATTATATTTTTTATAAATAACATTTTAATTTTATATAATAAAAAATATAAAGTAAAAGCTTAAAAGTTTAAGAATTAATTTAAAATAAAATATAAATTTAAAAAATAAAGTTTAATAAGTTAATTTTTCGGCATTAAAATAATTAAAAATCGTAAAGCGCATAAAATTTATTTATTTTATAATTTATATATTAAAAAAATAATAACTTATTTTAATTTAATTAATAATGTTTATAAATTAATAATATTTTTAAAACTTTAAATATTTAAAAAAAACTTATATTAAGTTTTAAAATATTAAATTAAAAATTATTAAAAGTGTATAAACTTTATATTTTATATTACGATTATAATATAATTAAATATAACGTTTATAATATTTAATTTATTTAAGTTTTTTATTAATTTATTTTTAAAATATATAAAAGCGATTAATAATATAATTAAATATTTTTATGTAATAAAGTATTTAAATATCGCTTATAAAGATAAAATTAAAAAAGTATAAGTATTATTAATAATAAAAAATGTTTTTTTTATAAATAATAAAAAAATTAAATAATTTTTTTAAAAGTATTTAATATTTTTATTTAAAGAATTTATAACGTAAAAAATAATTTATTAAAATACGATTATTATATTTATTATAAAAATAAAAACGTTAATATTTAAATATATAATTAAAAAAGTCGTTATTTTAAAACGTTTATTTTAAAATTTATAACTTAAATTTAATAAAATATAAAAAATCTTTTATAATAATTAATAAATAATAAAATTAATTATAAAATAAATTAAAAAAATTAATATAAAACTTTATTATATAAATATATAAAATATATAATTTAAGTAAAAATAAATAAAAAAAACCTTTAAAATTACTTATTTATTTATGAATTAAATGCTTATTAATAAGTTAATAAAAGCATTTAATAAATAAAAATTTAAATATTTTAAAACGTTTTTTAATTTTTAAAATATAAAGTAAATTATTTTAAAAAATATAAAATAAAGCGAATAATATTAAATTTTTATTTAAAATATAATAATTTAAATTTAAAAGTTAAATTTTTATAAAACACGAAAACTTATTAAATAATAAAAGTATTAAAAAACTAAAGCTTTAAAAATAATAATAAAAACGAATATTTAAATTAAAGCTTTTAAATAATAAAATAACTTAATTAATTATATAAGTTTATAAAATCTTTATTAAAATATAAATTATATTAACTTTATTATCGTTATTATTATTATCGGTATCGATATCGTTAACTTTCGAAAACGAAAAGCGAAACTCGCTTTATTTAAAGTTATCGTTTTCTTTTTCGTTTTTATTTTTTTTTTTTTTCTTTTCGTTTTTTTCGTCGTTTTTTTTTTTTTTTTTTTTTTTGAAAAAAACGCATAAACGATAACGAATTATAATAATAAGTTTTATATAATCGTTAATATAAAAGCATAATAATAAAAAATTAAAATAATTTATTTAATTAAAATTAAAACGATTAATTATTAAAAAAACGACGAAAAAATGCGCAATAAAACAAATATAACGTAAATTAAAATATATATAAATTAAATTTAATATTAATAATAAATAATAATATAATAAAATTAACACTTATTAATAAAAATACTTAAACAAATAATTTTAATAACGAAAATTACAATTTAAAATATTTAAATATTAACCGTTAAACCGGCCGGCAAACGCGTTACGAGCGCACTTTAAGCATAAAGTACGCCGCGCAATAATCGTTGCCGGACGCGGTTCACGACCAGGCGTACGCAAAAATGAAAGCGAAGGAAAAGGTAATGCAATAGCAGCAACACGCGCGACGCAAACACGCGTAACGTTAACTACTTATACGGCCTTAATAACGCGCAAAAAACAAAAAAGCATTTTATTATTATTATTATTATTATTTTTTTTTATTATAAATACGTTAATTTATAATTTTACGAACGTTACAAATTAAAAACGTACGTACGAAAATTATAATAATATTAAAAAAAAAAAAAAAAAAAAAAAAAAAAATAATAATAATAAAATAAATAACTTTTATAACTTAAATTTTTAAATAATAATTTATACCTTTATTTATTCGTATTTAAAAAAAAATACATATAATCTTTAATTAAATAAAATATAAAACTTAATATAAACTTTATATTTATAAAAATTAATAAAAACATTATAATATATATAATTACGTATAATTTCTTATATATAAATAACTTTATTTTAAAAATACGATTATTTAAACTTTAATTAAAATGCTTTAAATTACGAAAAATACTTTCGAAATTAAAAAATATACTTAATAAAATAAAAAAATTATAATTTTATAAATTTAAAATATCGTAAAATAATTAAAAATATCGTAAAATATTTTAATTTAAAAAATATATTATAATTAAAACAACTTATTAAACTCTCGAAATAAAATAAACTTATATTCGAAGCTTTTATAATATATATAAATCTTCTTAATCACTTATCCTTAATTTTAAAGCTTCTTAAACAATATTCACACGACGCTTTATACCATACCCTGCTCCTAAATCAATCTATACGTAATACTATAAGTTTCCTTATAAGAAAAGGTGCTATGAATGCCGGCTTAAGCTTAAGTGATGTTCCATTCTACTTCGCAAATGTCTGCTGGACCATCATATACGATACCGTGTACGCACAGCTAGACGTAAAGGACGATGCAAAAGCGGGTGTACGAAGCATAGCTGTTCTCTTTCGTGGACGTACGAAGTCTATATTATGTGCTGTTTCATTTGCGAAGGTAGCCTTGCTGTTTGTATCTGGATAGTTACAAGATTTTGGGCGTGGCTACGCAGCCCTGACGGGCGGTGGAACATTGGCCTCCCTGAGTTACATGCTTCTAACCATCGACTTAAGCAAGCCATCTGACTGTTTGTGGTGGTTCCAAAATGGATTTTGGTTTATTGGTTTGTCAGTCTCTGCTGGTTTAGGCCTAGAGTACTTAGGTTGGCGGTGAACTTCTGCGACATTACCTCAGGTAGTACCTTATTCATTTAAGGTGGGATGTCTCTTTCCTATTCAACATAGGATTCGACTAATTTTACATGGAAATATACAATCTTTCATTCCATTTGATTTAACAGCTAGTATCCATTTCATGCACATACGTGGGTGGTTTGATGGACATGGTAGCAAAAGCTTTGGGTAATCTCAGTAATATAAGTCACCTTGTTTCCGCTTTGCTTCAACGTTTAAATAATATCCCGATATATTATTCATCACTTTCGAAAGAAAGGACAAAGAACCATTGTTCAATTAAAGAGTAAAGTCCCTCGAGGGTTAGCACGATAAGTTTCAACGATACCAACAGTCTGCATATTTTCAACTTAAAACGTATACGCGATAACGATCCTGCAGAAGTCTGGTCGACTGCCCTTTCCCATATATATCGGGATGATCTTCTACACACTAGCAATGTAATAAAAACCGATTCGTGTAAAAGTTGCATACTCTTTCATACACTCCTTATAGTATATTATTACTACCACTATCACTTAATGAGAGAGGGGCACAGTTAGATTCCTGTCGTAGCCAATACCTCCATTTCCCCTCCTTTCTATCCATCCTTTACTACCCACTCCCGAACCTAACATCACAGTACAATACCTTTTACAATTTTTGAATAATCTAAGTGGCGTATTAGCACATCGTCCTGAAGTAATATCCATTGAACCGCGTCCTCGTCGAGTCTCTGTAGGATAGCCGCCCACAGCTACCCCTATAGCTTCCTCAAGATCTCTATCACACGATCAGGTTGACTCATGAACGGGGAATGCCCAGAAGTGCATCGCTCCAGTTTGATTCCAGGTACACTCGCGGCCATGCTTTCCTGAAGTTGTAAGGCAAGTGCCGCGTCACCCTCGCAAAGTAGATACGTGGAAGGAATCAATAGTTGCGACGGGACAAAGTCAACGGGGGTTTCGAATGCATCTTGAGAATGAGCACTGAGAGTATCATAGCACCTCTGGCCATCTTCGTCGGGTAGATCATTGTAGAAGGCATCCCTTGCTTGCTTAGTCACAGATGTTACTTGGTTCTGTGTATCTCATTAGATATCATAGCGCTGTGATAAGGAGAGTTGGGATGACAACGTACCCCCTTGTATAGCTCCCCGCATATCATCCAAGGCGGATACCTGCCCTCTATTGTATCCAATAGGTTCATCTCAGGCTTAGGAATAACGAAGGCGGTCACGAAGACTATAGCCCTGAACCCGCCTCGTTTTCCCTGATCCAGTCGCTCGGATGTGGTATACCCCTGCGTTGCGCAACAACCAGGAATTCCGCCATACGAATGTGCAACTATGATGAACTCTTTGCCTTGGTCCATATGAGGGGTAACGACGCGTTGAATCTCAGCGACGTCGTCTTTCCAGGTGCGTCTTCCGTCATTACTACAGGTTGGTAGCTTTGGAATCAATACTTGAAACCCATGTTCTTCAAGCTTAGTCTTCATGACGTCGTAATGGGATGGTGTATGCCAGGCACCAGATACGAAGCAAATGCCTGGATTTTCATCCTGTGCCATGATGTAGGCTTGAGGTGGGAGATAAGGGTAAAATAGATGGTGGGGGTGATTGAAAAGAAGACAGCTCTCATTTTGGCCTCATTGGCAGCCACTTTATATTGATATATATCTTGTACTACCCATCCATATCCGTGCCCTAATTTGGAAGGTGGGATCCAATGTAATGAGGCACTACGATGCTGAAGAATATAGGGTGTACAGGTACAGGATTTCAGATCGAGCCAATGTGATCTGTTAGATTAAGGGTATATAACGCCTCCGCTGCTACATAGATATGCAAGATGCCGGTACTGTGATGATGTTAGCTTCTTCATTCGTCCTCGTGGAATCTTTAAGACATCTAGCAATTGAATTGCGTCTGTCAAATCCATCAGCATCGTGATCACCCAGGCGGTGTTTAACAGAGCTTCCAGCACAACCCATGGATGTATCATAGTGATCATGGATATATACTTACGATCACTCTCAATCTTAGCTATCAATAGCCCTACTTAGAAGATATTATCATGAAGCCGGATAAGATCTATCCAATATTGAGTATTTCTCAGCAGTTTCTCCCAAGTCCTTGGTTTATCTAGTTTGTATAAGGAGCATCGTTTGAGACAATAACAGGAATAATAGGCACAGGAATAGGCCCGGTTCCCAGTCACAAAGAAACAACCCAATCTTAGCCGCATGGCGTTTCGTTGCCCCTTCTTGCTCTCCATCATCCTCGCCTGTGTAATTCATATCTTGAATAGCCTCCCAGCCAGCCACCAATTGAAATACAAATGTCATTCAAGTATTCCATACTCATTATTTGGTATTATGTGAGTCAGTGGCGTCGTTGAGGTATCTCAAGTCGCGGTCCCCGGCTACTTTCAATGCAGCACTAAGTTTCACAATCTGTGTATCGGTTCAGCTGAGCTTATTGTTCACATCTTCGGCATTTGAATCGAGTTTGTAATTACCACACAGGTATTTTCCAGGATCAATACAGCCATACACGGAAACCAAGGTGTGTGTTCAGAATTGCGAGTCGTCTCATAGGGGCAGGGGTATGTGAGCAAATTGTAATGATCATATTGGTGACTAATATCACGAAGATGTGGGAAGAGTTAAAGATTACATCAAAGACAGGATAAATAATACGCCTTGACTTCCAAGCCCTCGGATATATTAGTATAACATCTACTTCTTGACATGTATTTGCTTCGCGATCACAGTACCCCATGTGTCCTTTTGAGCGAGATCATGGTATCTAGCGTTACCTAGTTGTAATTGAAGATTGGAACATGCCATTGTTAGGATTATATTCTGTAACCCCCTTATAAAGATATCTTGAATGTAGGGAAAGCTTTGGTACTTTCGTCAGAGTTGCGACCATATAGTTACCCATATTAAGAACGGATGACGAATGAGACAGAACGATAAATCGTCCATGGCTTCTCCAACTGGGCTTCCAGTTATTCACACTCTGCATAACTGTGCACTATGTACTGAATACTGCCAAAAACTAACTCTGTGATTCACCACACAAGCCATGGACAAGAATGCCAAGCAGCTTCAATATCACATCAGCCTATCCTCCATTCATGAGAATACTCTTAATATGCCGAGCTTCGATAAACATTCGTGCTCGTTCCATGTTGCGCAAGATTTTCTTTTTAATTCAGGGTGAGATTTGCTTTGCTTTGCTCTACCAAGTAAGCGAGTTAATTAGAGTATGAAGGTAGCTGCAGGCCCACGACACAGTAATATTCGCATGCTAAGGATGAGGTGATAGGGCTTTTTCGATTGTGATAGTTCTCCACCGAAGGAAGCGAACCACTGGTATCACGGCTGACTGGGGGCGGTGAGTTGTCTTGAAGACCAGTCAGGATTCAGCGGCTTAGGAGAAGGTCCACCGTGTTTGGCAAACAACGCTTCTAACCCAATAAAACAATTCCAGCCATCCTTCAATACGAGTCGCGGGTAATGAAACCTGTCCTCGTATACTACTCTGTCAAGAGATGAGTCCATGTCCAGAATTATCTCCCAAGACGATTAATCATGGTGATGACTGCCACCTAACGCGTTGCTACTGCAGTTTTGGGTTACATGCAGCCACTTCATTCAGGAGTTGCAGACATAAAAGCAATGCAAGGGGCTTTGTTTCAAATGATTCATTTCTGCAAGGACTGTGGGTACGAAAGGGAGTATAATTATACTCGATAAATGCAAGCCAAAAGCACCTCAGCAATGTAAGTGAGCTGTAGGACTTAGCGCTCACATGATATAATATTGATGAGGTTGATGATTACTTATGCAAAACTATTTACAAGCTTGTAGTTTTATAGGTTGCCATCGTTTATTTTGAAGCTAATGTACGTCTCAGGCGCATAGACTCTGGTATATGCATCCGAAGCCTCTTTACTACAGTATAGCATATGTATATGTATAAACACTACCATTAGGGAGCGAAAGTTTACCGTGAACGTGACCGATAGAAAATCAAGTGATGAGAGAATGGGTGTTGGTTAATTTCTAAGACATACAAACTCGTATAACATGTGTTAAACAGGAGACGGAACAGGAGATCGCCGATTTGATATTTGTAAGAGAATCCACCATGTCAAGATGGTTTGAATACCGAGATCAGTTAAGATGAGGAATCGGAACTAACGTTCAGTTAAACGCAGGTCATCCCTATAAGACTTAGGCCTCACTTTCATTGGGCAGGACTGTACGCTATAAATACCGAGGGCGCCACTAACCAGAATATCCGTGGAGTTAGAAGAAGTCTCGAATAGTCGGCGGGCCCCCAACGAATAGTCTAATATACCACCATTTCGTGTTAAAGGGTGGCCCTATAGCATATGCAGCATTGGATCGCGCGAGAGTTTAGTGAAATGCAGGCGCACGAACAAGTAAGCAAGATGAATATAAAGACAACCGTGGCCGGCTTTCTCGGTATTGATGTGCTTCTGCAGACCTTCTTCAAAATTTACGGGAGTTGATATAAATTCCAATGCGCAACTCGGCCAGGAGTGGCCGCATAACACTCAGAGATAGAAACAGGTCTAGACTCATCGACTGGTAATGCATTCGGGATATCACAGGAGAAACGAACAGTATCTATTTACAACTCATCGATAGGAACCACTATTCTAGCAATCAACTTTTCCTGATCATATTACTTACTTTTGCATCCCGCAGCAGCAGCAGCAGCAGCAAACCAGATATTTAGCGGAATCAACGGCATTTTGCACCAAAGATATAGTTCAAGCAACATCGTGTTAGCTGCGCGAAGTATGGTGTCCTGCAGTCAGCGTGGCTAGTTTTATACCTATCAAAAGCAGCCTGCCACAGGGGGGGATCCCGACTAGTACTGAGAGAATAGTCCCGAGTGGCTCGAGCAACGCGTGTGCCTGAGAATCGGACTGGGATGAGGCTCAGTATCGAAAAGAGATCACCATTCGCCTACTACCTTCATGACCTTCTGTAAACAAACTGCTGACACCGCCTTGCCTAGGCAGGGCTAACGCCTCGTCAGCACAGTGTCGCTACGAACACCTATAGTCTACTCTGCGCACTAGGAATGGGTATTGGAGCTGATTCTGTCTCATTTCGGCCTCCTACATTCGTAAGATGCATTTTGGTTTCTGCGGTAAACCAAATTGGTGAACTGATTATGGTTTTGCATGTTCCGCATCAACGGCGACATCCACACTTCTGGAACGGATACGACCGACTTTTCGTTGATACTAAATTCACTAGTTATGCGGCTATTCCCACTCTTCTCAAAAGGTCTAGAATTCTAACACATGTTCCACTGACACAAGCCACTCTGATAACCGAACCCTGGGGTGATCTCCTTGGCAATCGTGGGGTTGGATCCACGCCCCTGCATGTTGCATCCCGCACCGCTCAGTTTGGAAGCTAGGTATGTAGGTATGTACGCCGTGACACCAGGGCGAGCCGTGAGCGGGCAGTTTTAAAGGTCTAAATCCACGGAGAGTCGAAAGGAGTAGCATAAGCTAGCTTGATGCGGTGCAGTATGGGGTATCGCTATACGTGGTTTCTGAGTCCCGCTGAGTCGTGTTTGGGTGAAGGATGTGCTGTCCCAAGCGCACGAACAAATCGGATTCCACTTAAGTGTGGATATAATGATTCCGGGAGTCGAAAAGAGTTAAGATTCTAAACAAACGTGGTTGATTTGTTCGGATACCTTAGAAATGGACACCTCTGACCATGTGACACGAATCCTTATGCTTGCCACCGAAGACTATAGCCAATGTGCTTTTTGCACAACCCACTTGGTAGCTATACTCCCCTTAGACTCAGCGTGATTTGTACGCTGAAGACGCATCTTTATGTGCATTTTATTCGGCCATGTGCTTTCGGCCAACGGAGACGGTTTATGACAGCTCCGCCTGCTCCCGGTCACTTCCACTTCCTTAACTTACTCAGTTAATGCGAGGTTGAAGCATAAGACGGCGGTCAAACGTCAGCCGATGTTAGGATACTGTGCGAAATGATTTGATTTGATTTGAATGGCGCTCGAAGGAAACAGTTAATTTTAATCACATCCTGGATATCGCCTCGTTTATTTAAGAGGTTGATATTGTTAGTTCTCATGATGTCAGATAGTTACACATGCTAACACCACTATTCTACCAACCACACAATATTACGGCTACTACTGCTGCTCGCCCAGCTCGCCCAACCTGTACTAGAAGAGCGGCTATGCAACCGGGCGGGCTTCACATAAACTGAAAATCGTCATCCTGCATGATTCTGCGGTTGGCCATCGCCCGGCTGCGCGTAGGAAGTAAGTAACTACATAAGTGTTAGGAGGCTCTGTTCCTTTCGGGGCTGGGCACGTCCAATGCGATACGCCATCTACAAAATTCTCTCAATTTCTGCTAATTATTGGACCAGCCATCGAAATTTTGCGCGTGCTGAGAACCTGTCACAGTACGGAATTGTTTGATTATTGATGATCTGGTCGAAGTGGCAAATAGGATTATACTGCCTTACGTGCCCAAGCGCTGCATGGATGCCCAACGCCCCCAAGCGATCCCCACCACACAACTTTTTTTATAGGAAAAGAATTGGGCATTCTGCGTGGTACTGGGCCTTCGCGTCTCCCGGCCTGTTGGGCAGCGCAGCTTATAGCGATTGGATGCCTTGGATGACTCAGGCACAGCAATTTTAGACACGACGTAATAGTCTAATCCCTGCAATCACGCGGAAGCGACGGTGTGCTGTCACCCGCAGAGACACATTTGAAGCCAGTCAAGCCGCACTATTGTACTACCCTCTGCTTTAAACCTGTTATACTCGTACTTCACCAATATTCCCCTTTTAGTCACTCAGTTAACAAAACCATTTCAGTGTCTCAAGCAACTATTCAAATTGTCTTAGTTCCAAAAGAAGTCAACGAAATGCTCATCTGCAACAACACTTACTACAATTCTCACTTGCATCCATCAGAGCGCATCCGGCCATTGCAGATACGCCTTTATCTTAACGACTGAATTATAGGCAATTGAAACCACAAGAATAATAATATTTACTGATTTTCATACCAAAACATCACCATACGATATGGACGGACCATACAACCGGCATATGGCCGAAAGGGGAGGCAACATCATGATGACTCGATTCGAAGAACACCCCGAGAGACGTGCACGGTCGACATCGAGACCAGCTCCCACGATTAGATCGACGACCACGTCAGAGTCCTCTTCCCCAGAGCGGCAACCAACACAATCAAAACCTTTGAAGGGGATTCTCAAGATGACGGGGAACACTGTTGACCCAAGGAGGTGTGAGGATTCGGCTGTAGCACAGGAAAGATCGCAAGAACTTCTAGCCCGGAGATTCTACAGATTACCCAGACCAGACCCTCTTCAGCATGCCCCACCCTTCTCTCAAGGCCTCCCTCAAGGCCTTCCCCAGCTCTCACCACTTCCTCACATCTCACCACAGTACTACTCAGACGCTAGCTGGGGTAACTTTGACACTGAGACCGAGTCCGCGTCTTCAGAACTCTCTTACAACACTCAGGCTACTAGCGTGATATCCGATGACACTGTGTCGACGCCGCAGAAACGATCTCAGGTCATACACATTCGTCGCGTACCACCAGTGAGCCGAGTAAGAACTCGTACTGGGAGTCGCGCGTCGTCATCAGATGTTGGCTCTACTCGAGGTAGACGACGGGTAGTCAACATCCAGGTCATCCCCGCGAACAAGGAAAAGGAGCCCCCCAAGGAGCCCTCCAAGGACCTCCAGCTTGCCAGGAGTGCTGAGAGGGACTTGCTAGAGAGGATTGAGTACTTGGAGAGTGAGACCGACAACTTGCGGGAGTCTCGTGGTCAATTGAGCAAGGATCTAACCGACGCCTCTGAGCGTCTCTCTGTCAAGGAATTCGGAAACAGGGAGATCGAGAGGCTCCTGAAGCAGGAGAGGACGGAGAAGGAGTACATTCTTCATGACCTCGAGAACCAGAGGCAGCTCTTCGACGAGTTCCGCAGCAACTTTGAACTGCAGCGGGGCATCCTGCACGAGACGGAGCAGGAGCGGAACAGCCTCCAGCAGACCCGCGAGAAGCTCGAGTTCCAATTGAACAGGGTGACAAGGGCCTCAAAGACGCGTTTCGAGGCTTCCAAGGCCGCGGAGGCGGAGCTCGCGCGACAAATCAGCACCTTCGAGGTGGCTGTAGTTGCGCTCGAGAAGAAGATCAACTCACAGGAGAAGGAAGTGCAGGATCTCACCAGGGAACGCGACTCGTTTCGAGAGGGTGCGGACAAGTACCAGGGACGATTGGACGAGCTGACGGCCGAGCGCGATGGGTTTCGCAAGGAGTCGGAGGCGCATCTCGCTAAGGTGGAGGCCTTGTCAATTGAGAAGCAGACCCTGAAACAGGAAAAGAGCGACCTCGAGGTCAATCTAGCCGAACTTCAAACGCGCATCAACGGCTTCGAGCAGGAGAAAGAAGTTCTCGAGAGCAGGTTTGGACAGGCCGAGGCTGACAACAAGGCGCTCCATGGAAAGATCCAGGGCTTTGAAGACGAAGTCAGGATTCTCCACGCTCAGATTGAGGACCTGGAGGCAGAAGGCGACATGCTCAGGGACCAGATCGCAGCCGTCGAGCCCGAGAAGCAGGCTCTGCAGAGCCAGCTCGAAAACAACAAGCAAGCGTTCGACAAGCAACTCCAAGAGGACAAGCAGGCCTTCGAGACGGAGCTGGGGGCGGAAAGGGCGGAAAAGGCGTCTCAATTGAAGCAACTAATTACCGAGATAGAGGGTTCCAAGGCCGCTAACATCTCACTCGCCAGCCAGGCCTTGGAACTGTCATCCAAATTGGCGGGCGTCCAGGGCGACCTCAACGAAGCGCAAGCCAAGGTCAGCGACCTAGAGAAGATGAAGGAATCTCTGGGGGCGGAGACAGAGCAGCTGAAGTCCCGGACGGCGGAGCTGGAGGGAGAGCTCGGGGCGAAGACGGCCGACATCGCGAAGCTCGAGACCCGCACGGTGGACCTCGAGAAGCAAACACAGGACCTCGAGCAACAGGCGAAGGACCTCGCGCAGCTGCAGGAACAGCACAAGACGCTCGAGGGCCGCGCTGCCGAGCTCCAGGTGGAGTTGGAGAAGGCCCAGGAGAGCCTCAAGGTTGCGACTGCACCTCCTGAGATCGACGTACTATCTCGATCACCGCCCCTACCACCAGCCTCGGTGGTAGATGACGCGGCACACCCCGCTATTGACACCGCTGCTCTCGACAAGCTCGCCCAAGAGAAGGCCGAGCTCGAGACGCGCAGCAGGGAGCTCCAGGACCAGATCGACAGTTTCCCGTCGGTGCACGCCGACACGACAGACAGGATCTCCGTCCTCGAGGCAACCAACAAGCAGCTGCAAGTCGAGGTGTGCAGGATCCCCGCGCTAGAGGAGAGCAACCGAGTGCTGGGGGCGGAAGCCAGCAAGGTTCCGGGCCTGACGCAGCAGGCGCAGAACCTCTCGACGCAGCTATCCAGCGTCATACAGCAGCTGCAACAAGTCAGCGCGGCTCACCTCTCGGCCAGCGTGCAAGTAGGCGACCTGCAAGCGACGGTCAACAAGATGCACCAGCAGGAGCAACCACCACTACTACCGCCGCAGATCGTCGGTGGTGGCAATGGCAATGGTACTACGACCACGAGCAGCAGTAGCACCAGCAGCGAACGTCGGACTAAGTCTCGAAGCAGCTCGCGCCACCAGCGCACTACTAGCCACGAGCGTGCCCGCTCCAGCAGCGGCGAGAAGCTTGTGTTCATACGGAAGCCCCACGACAGGGGCGGGACGCTAACCGTCACGACGCGGGAGGCTCTCCGAGCAGCCAGCAAGGGCGACGATAAATAATTAGGTGAAGGGTGATTTATTATGTGATCAATCAATGGATCGATCAACCAGTCTGTCTAACTACAATTTTCTTTCCTTTGTACATGAATCAATGGGTATGGATGTCGCAATATTGCTATTTTTGGAAGGGAAAAGTTTGGGTCGGGTGTTTTTCTATTTCTTTTTTTCTACATGATGTCTACGAATATCATGTCATTACGCTCATGTACGATGTATGGTCGGACGGTCAGAAAGACGGTCGGTGCATTGTTATTTAGAAGCTCACTGCTTCCGGGTCATGTAACAAACAAACTGGGAAACGGGGAAGGGCATATTTCTTTTGTATTATCTTCGGTGGAAAATGGATTATTACACTACAATGTTATTGGACTCTTAAAGTCATTTTTCATCATTTCTTAATTCTGCCTCTGCCTTGTACGCACTGGCAAGCAAGTGTTCTACTACGAGTACTACTACATAGAATGGGAACTTGAATCGAGTTCGGGAGAACTCTGTTGGATTCGTGTTAATATTACATACATACATAGACGCTTGGGCTCGAAGCAATATTTGTAACGATCGGGTACTAGAAACCGTTACACAATGCGAGAATGTTAATACCTAATGATTACCCCTTATCCCTGCCTTTTTTTTCTGCCTTACCCATAAGCGCGATCTCCCCTGTCGAGGCCCAACGACCCCTACTACTTTCTATGTGCCTATGACATAATTAGCCTTGCGTGATTTTCGACTGTCTTATGTAGTTGCCTCTATCCCAACGATGCCCTACCGTTTCATCACATTTATAGAACGAACATTACTCCGATACCACCCAGCCCATCTAAGCTAACACTTATTGTAGGAATACAAGAAGAACCAGGTGGAAATGACTATATCAATGTTACTAAGCCTCCTTCCACAACATTATCTAGCTATATAATTCGAGATCATATGAACCTTCTCACATCCACGAGACTACATAAGCTCCGAGACAGGTACATGCATGGAACTATAAGATAGTTCCATGCCAATACCCGTGACTTGGCCCTAGCTACATCGGCGTTCGATCCCCCTCTCGTGTCAACGTGTCGTTATTGGGCTCTCTGTTGTTCCTGCTAGTTCCGCAAGTATCCACTAACTAATGCTCCCCGCTCCTAGCTTGCGTATAATAGCTCAGGTGATATTCCGTTCGTCTCCCAAGGGGGCCAATCAGACCCAGTGATAGTCCTGGGGTCTTTCGCCCCTCCGCCTGCAGGCACGACGACAATTCTAGACCAGTGCCCTGACTCTGGGGACGAAAGCCCTACTAAAGTACCTCCTTACACGTTGCCCACTCCCAGGAACTAAACTAGTTATATACGTAGGTATTCTAGCTTTGTGAAGCGAAAGTCTCCGAGCGCTATATCCGTGATATAGTGCGGTTTTGATAAGAACATAGACAATGTCAATCGCGCCTTCTAGTCATTTTAAGAATTTATAGGTTTAGCAAAAGGGGGTGCATGATGAGGCGAACTTTGCCACATCATATCTTGTCACCTGCATGAAGTATCTAGCACTATACTGTGCCGAGGCTGAATAATTACAGCCTAACTTCATAATATGTAACTATGGGAGTCCCGGCGCCAGAAGCAAGACTCTCAATTGACTTGATTTTGTCTATGAAGATGCCCCATGGTCCTGATAAAAAACGGCACAGCCGATGTAGTATGGCCTCCAATATGTGTCTTGGTATCCTAACTCATGTGTCTATTCAAATAAGGGCCTCTTCCAAGGTCGTAACCATATTACATGATTGGATTTATATAGCGCCTCAGTGAAGATACAGTAAGGTTGAGTCACCCATACTTCCGTAACATCTCCCCTAAGTACCTTATCTTGCCCTGCTAATTTTTATACTGCTACTCGTCTATATATGAAAAGATCTTATAGAAGAGGGAACTCTGTCTTCTAACCATATGTGTGAAAAATATGTCCTGTTTGAGTTTATGCTGTTCCACGGGTACTGAGAGGTTGTCTATGCCCTGATGGGCACTCCAGGCTACATATAGCGGTAAATTGGAAGCACTATATAGATTCAGCTGCACATACTCTTGACCCCAGCTGATATATGTTCATAGCCTGCTCGAGGAAACGGTAGCCTTAAGTTTAAAGAGGTCTTCACAAGAAATTTTCAAAGTACCAACAAAACTTCTGCCGGAAATATTGGAGCGGCCATATCTTTTTAGTGAGATGTGCAAGAAACAGAACCCAACATTGACTCAGCTTATCCAATTACTTCCTTGTGATAGATTATATAGCCGAGTCCATGCTGTCGAACTTTTTGAATGTAGTCCTATAGAGCATCGAATTTTGCGCGGCATCCTAACAAGCGTTTGACCAGTGCAAAACGTACCCGATATACCAATTGTGCGACGTGTCTGTCCTGTACACCACGGATTCGCCGGCTTCATTAGTGGGCTCTGCTGGCAGATGCGAGAGGCTACTGACCGGCTACCTGGATTCCCCAGTTGGTCGGAACGGATGGTGTGGTGTCGTAGAGGGACATCCTCTTAGTACTATCTGCAGTAACGGAGTTGAATTAGACGTGTCCATTATAGCGCCACACAAGGGACTACGGTTATCCCCTGGAACGAGTACTACCGGCCGCTGATTGAAGCCGTCCAGCAGGAAGCGCCAACCAGCGTCTGCTCGGACCACTACGTTCTTCAGATCAGTGCATCTATAGTCATAGTTCGGCTCTACGGGAACTATAAAAAGATTTCTTGGGACACGCACGACTGGGTAGGCGTCGTGGCAGTGGGCGACCGCGTATGGGATAGTTTTTTTTTCTTTGCCCCACGCAGAAGGACGGCGCTCCTTCCGACTCGATGCGACCAGGCGATGATGGGGATTCCGGTTTCCGAGATTGGAGGTAAATGTTGTTGGCAAGCTATAGCTAGGTATCATGCTACATTACAATTTCAGGGACGAGAAGATGGCGGTGCTCGTCGTGGGAGAACAGCAATCGCCGGTGGTCAACCAGTATACCTACTGGGAGCGATTCGGCCTATTCAAGCCCTTTGACGTCTCTTTAGAGAGCAGCATGCTAGAATGGCGCACCTTGATGCTGATGTAGGAATGGCGATGGTTGGATAGAGAAAAGAGGTAAGCCATATCTGAAAGGGGGGCAAGGTTAGTAAGCCACGCCTGATGTAGTACTACAAGGCTATCCTTTTGAATATCATGTGTATTTTTTTTCCTACTCTTTCCTAAATGCATATGACTCTGAAACGAAATTGTTCTCCTTGGTGTATATCGACAATAGCTATGAGGAAAGGAATGTTATAAGAGTGTCCTCCCGGTTTCTACCGTTTACATGATATCACTACTCTTTACAGTCGCCTTTTAGTTTCTATTCATTTATCGATCGTGAAAGGCATTATTCCTATACGCGGAGTAATTTGGATTCTTCTGTGCTATGTATGATATTTCTGTGGTTCTATAGGATCAATGCAGTCAATGACTTTTTAAGCTTTATGCTTCCCCAATATGACATAGACTGCAACTGGATCCATATAGGCATGATACTTTGCACCGAGCTTATCCAAAGTAGCAATTTCCTGATTCCGACGTCAAAGCCATATTATTTTGATCAGCCACGGTATTCAATGCCGTATAAAGCAGAAGCTCTCCAATTATTGGACATGCTTGTGTGACGCAATTTCAAGAATGAGTTGTACGTACTTGGAGATGTCCCTTGCCTCAAAGTACCGCAAGAACCAACATTATTTCTACACGATTCAATCGTGATTGGTTGATTAAATATCACAACGTCTTGTGGTTACCTACATGGTTATTGATACTGGCCGGATCAATTACACCCCGAAAGCTCTACATAAAGCGGGATTGCGCCTACGGCGTTCATTAATGTTTGAACGTGAGGATACCGAGCGTCGGATTGCCAACCACCATCTCTTACAGCAACAACCAGGAGACGTAGCACATCGGAAATAACACCAGTGCAGACTTTATTCAGTAATACTTGGCATAGCCTCACTTTTGTTTGTTCTCATTATTCCCCGCAACCCGACATCCACCATGCCTCTCTCACTGGAAGAGGTTAACGACGAGCGGGACTTTGACGAGATCACACCGATGCTCTATGCAGCCTTCGGCGAGCCTTACAATTCCCTGCGTCGCTGGTTTATCCCAGTCCACACCACTGTCGAGAATGCTATCGAGGCCTCAAAAGGGCGCCAAATCAAATCTTGGAAGCAGCATCCAGGAATTCACTGGCTCAAAGTCACGGATTCCGATACAGGAAATATCATCGGGGCGGCTGAGTGGGAAATACGTGATAAAATAGACAGTCCTAGCGAGGTTCAACAGCCTATCAATGCGTATTGGCACATTGAAGGGTCAGAGGAGAAGGAGTTCGCTGGAAGGCTCTTGACTAGCCTGAAGGGCTTCATGAAGGAAAGAATGACTCGACCCCATGTTGGTACGTAACTTTGAACTGCGTCTAATTCAAAGGACTAACGGCATACTTTAGAGTTGGAGCAACTCGTCGTGCATCCCGATCATCGCAAAAGAGGGGTAGGAAAGATGCTTAACAGCTGGGGTGTTCAGAAGGCTGACGAGCTTGGGCTTGAATCTTGCGTTGAATCCGTCCCTTTTGCTGTACCGATCTACGAAAAATTAGGATACGGCAATGTGGCAGGTCTCAAACCTGATTTCACCGTTCCAAACCCAAGTGAGAAGTGGGCGGAATATGCAGCAGATGATTTACGTGTTTTCTTGATGTGGCGACCTGTTGGTCATGATTATCGTGTGGGAGAGGATAAGGTACCTCGTAGCATGACTGAAGACTGAACTCAGCAACAGGGGTTAGGTGATATGATTGCAGATGTCTCTTTAACAGTCGTTATTCTCTTATGAGTCTCGTACTTTTTTGTTGCTATCTTTGTATCTTAGACTTGAAGGATGTCCATCATTACATCTTCCCCTCCCAGCTATATAGTTTGTCTGGATCATACAGTCATCAATGCAGCAACAAGAATGGGGATACCAACATATTTTGTGACACCATATGCATAAAAGCCACCACAAAACTTGTAGCAATTCAAGGCTTCATTGTACATGTACAGTAATACAGGTGGGTAGTAATCAAGGTCCTCAGCACCATGCACCAGGCCAACTAGCCATCTTTTGCTGTGCCGCATACCATTCTTTCCCGCAGATTCTTGCTATCTATTGGTTTATGTGCAACCATTAGATCAGAATTCCGATACTAGTGTCACCTGCCCATTTAAAAGTAACTCAATGCATGAGGATGTGTCATATCCACAAGCACGCAACCTGCATCTGCATTTTTATACGCCGTCACCAACCCTACGTCGTCGCCAACCCTACGTCGTCGCCAACCCTACGTCGTCGCCAACCCTACGCTGTCACCAACGAGAGTGTCCGCATAAAGACTTCTACAGGTTCGACAAGCGCTCTTCCCTATAAGTGATCCCGCTCCCCCGACCCCGGCCTTGCCTATTTTACTCACCTTCTATATTCTTCTGTTCCCTAAATAGCCTAGAAACAACCGCACCCAGAATGAAACTAGCCTTGTTCTCCTTCATCTTTGCATTGATGGGCAGCGTAGCCTATACTTCGCCCATACCTGCTGAGGAAGATGTCCACGTTCATGGCAGCGAGGAGAATCAGGATACGTATATAATTCCCGACCATATCTTATACAGGCGGTGCTAAGAAAGTCAAGGGCCCACCTAGAAGCATGCATTCTACATGAAGAGGAAGAAACGTACGTATCCTATTCTACACCATAGAGTGATGCTTCACTAACGACCTTACAGTAAAAGTGGCTCATGCCCTTTTGGGTGAGTTCCGTAGGAGTAGAAGAAAGTGAAGAATCAGAAGCTAATACATATTCTAGCTATCAGGATGCCTAATCCAAGTAGCGAGGACGTAACGTCGAGGAGTAGGCGAAGTGCTGGTAAATCTTCAAATAGCTACTATGTCTACTACCCTAGCATATGCCTATGTATATTTAGGTTCAGGTTATGGTTAGTTGGGGTATACGTTTTTGAGGGAATGTGCTGTATCTTTTCCGGTCTACCAAAGTAAGGTTAGATCTCAAAATCTATTTCATGAACTTCTTTAATTATGCCAGGACCTGGTGACTAAATTTTGCTGCCACTACTTGTAGCTAAACCCCCAACTGCATGCTTACCAAATATAACCTGTTAAGGATAACCCACATAGCCATTCTGATTTTAGCGTTGGCATATAGCTAGCGGTATAGGATTATTGTAAGAGTTTACCAATAACCAGATGAAAAAGAGGGGGTAGTTGTAGTCAATTAGTCCATTACATGTGCATCGGGTCAGTATTTATGAGGCGTTTTAGTATAACCCTTATGCATATTGCTAGGTAACTGGACGGGAATAAATCAAAATCAGAATCTTCTAGAAAGAAGGGGCTAAGTCAAAGATGCAGGGAAAAGATTATGCATTAGGGGTATGTCATGTTAGGATTGCAGTTAGGAGCCGTGAGGGTTGGCCCTGAACATCAAGATTAAGAGAGCTAGCGTCATGTCGGAATTGCATCCTGAACACAAGTGAGAATCGGTTAAGCTGGTGGTGAAGTTGCTAACTAGTTCATTCAGCTTAATTGGACATATCTACACTTGGCTGATGCTGATCAACCTAGCCCCTGAGCAGGGATCCACGATGCAGTGGAATGCCCATCCAGCGTGTCTACGCCAAAAGGCCTTGACGAACCACATACTCTACACCAGAACCAATAACACCCATTCTTCCATATTGCATCTAACACATCATATAATTGGACTGCTGCTCCTAAGCTGAACAGGAACAGGAACCGGAACCGAGTAAGACACCTAAATAGTCAATCGAGTTAGCTTGTAGAAACAAAACATGACATGATTATAAGAGTGTTTAAGGCGCTGCATCAGAGTGTATTTTATCGATCAAAGAAAAATCTCAGTCCCGTCTTGAAACATATTTTTTGGTGACAAATATCATCATAACAGTAGGTAGGGATTGAAGGAAACAGACAGTGTAGTGGAGGGGAATACGAACCAAACTGGGGCGGGGCGGCAGCCTCCAGCACCTACTCGAAGAGTGGGCGTTGCGAGACTGTCGCGGAGGGGATGAATCTGCACTAAAAAGATGCATTATCTTCCCTTGAAGCTATTCATGCGGCAGCAACACCACCAAGAGACTCCCAGCCACAGCTAGCCCAGGGTGCCAGCACAATCGCCTTCTGGGCATCCGCTGCTTTCGTCGTTCCTGAATAGGCCTGTGCTAAGTCCACGGCATCGAGTGCGCCTCTAGGCGGAACAGCTTTGAGAGCAACATTGAGCGCCATGTCTGCCGGGTACTCGTTGTCGTCTCCGCTGATCTCAGCGAGCCTAGACCAGCCGTGGGGTAGGTGGGGGTAGAGCATGACATCGTTTTGGACTTGGTTTAGAACGGCAGTCTCCGCGTCATCCTTTGAGCAAGCGGCGACGGCGCGAAGAACTTCGCCGATCCGAGAGTGGTCGAGGTCGCTGAGCTTCTCTCCGGTGCGAAGCGTGTGCAGTTCTGACACGACGGCCTCGAGGGACTCTTCGTCGTCGTCGAGGAGTGCGATGACACCTAACAAGAGGACGGATCCGACGTGGCTTGTGCCCTTTTCAATAACATCGAAAAGCACTGTTCGGGCTTTGTCTCGTGCCTCTTCGGTATCGGTGGCCCATAGGATCTGCGCCAAAACGCAAACGGCATCGGGATTTCCACCTGATTCCGCAAGCGCTGCCTCCAAAAATACCACAGCATTATCGGCTTGCTTCAGGAAGTATTTGGCAAGACCAATGGTGAGATGGGCTGAAAGGCGCGCCTTTCTTCGTTGCTCTGCGTCGAGCTCGTTGGAAGATGAACTACTACTTAGCTCGAGAGCGGTCTTACTGCAATCTGCCGCGTCGGCAAAACGTCCAGCTGCTAAGTAGGACCTTGCGAGATCTGTCTTGGCAAGTGTGAAACGCCCTAGAGATTGAGGAGATTCCGTAGTTTCGTAATACGCTTCCAGACTCTCGCATGCCTTCTCAAGGGTAGCTATGGCCCGTGTGCTATCATCTGTTCTCTCCTGAAACAATGTCGATAGCTGTTGGTATGCCAGTTCCTGAGGATCAAGGCTCTGTAACTGGACTAGAGCGAATAGTGGCTGAATCAGAGATACTACGGTCAAGTTGGGTGGCGCTGTACGGATATGATCAAACAGTGATACCGGGTACTGCCGTCTGGTTAGCAAAGACGAGGTCTCTGCTATATCCATAGCGTGAGTAAATAGCCCCCGAGCTTCCTTGGTATCACCATATAAAAGAGCCACAAGACCTTGACCGAGCCATGCATGAGCATAGTCGGGGTCATTGGACTGGGCCCTGGTGAAAGCCTCATTCGCAAGCTGGATGTCGTCTTGGAGAAGAGCCAAAGCTCCGAGGTTGGTCCAAGTGTGTGGACTCCTCTCATTCAAATATAAGCTGCGTACAAACGCGTGCTGTGCAACGGCCGGGCTAATCTCAGAAGTCACAACACCAAGTGAGTTCCAGAAATCAGGGTTGCCGGCTTCGAGCTCGATTGCGCGCTTAAAACAGCGGACGGCGGCTTTCTGGTACCGACTGGATTGAGAACGAATTCGTGCAGGAAGACATAGGTGGGCTCGATTTTCCGCCCAGCCTAAATTATAGTAGGCAATGGCTTGGGCATGAATATCATGAGCCGACACATGGATTGCTCGTTTGTGAGCTAGAATGGTGGCATGTAGGCTTCGAGTGAGATCGACACCGAGTTGTTCATCATCTGCGAATAAGCCCTTTGCGAGTACCACATTAGTTTCAACACCATCGACATCCCGTAGAGTGGTGTAGGCAGATTCCACATCTTCTCCAAAGTGAATCAATGTGCGCAAGTTTTCGGTGGGGAAGTCTGCTAACCGACTCTGGATTGAAGAGAAAACAGAGCAAGCATCCCCAACTGCTTTCCAAAAATTGAAATTATTGATCATATCCGTCGGCACCGAGAGAGCTGAGTCGATGGTACCACTAGCTAATTCGATAGCCTTGCCAAACAGACCCTTCTCAATGCAATCAAATGCATTTTCAACTAAGGTTTGCAGCATGGCAATGATGACACCTTCCTCGTCTGGTCGATCTTGGACGACTTTGCGGTAGAGAGAAATCGAATCGTCATAGTCACCAATTTCACGTTTCACGTTCGCGAGCATGTATTTAGTGAACCAGGTATCACCCAAAGCTTTACCATCAACCGTCTCTTCCAGCTTCTGGGCGTTTTGAATCGCCTTAGTTGCTGCAATATATCGCCCTGAGTTATGATAGGCTTCTCCCAGCCCAACCCAAGAATGGTAATCGTTTGGTGCGATGCGTAGTGCATGCTGAAAAGATACAATGGCCTTGTTATAGTCTTGCTTGTTCAACTCAGCAACACCGAGAGCAGATAAAGGCCAGCTGATCCCTTTCTTCTTGGACCCGGGAGGCGGTCTGACTTTGCCAGAGTCTACTACCCGCTGAGCAACAAGTTCGACCCGATCCCAGTCACCATCGTCGGCAAAGGATCTGGCGAGTCTTTCGGCCGACTCAATCTCATTAGATGACAATTCAACGGCCTGTAGAAAGCATTTCCGCGCTCTCTTCCTATCCTTTACATAGTCTGCATAGTAAATACCGAGGCTGGTGTAGGCTGGTGCAAAGCTGTAGTCGCTCTTCAGAGCATCCAAGAAGTAAGCATATGCTCCATTGCGACTCTTCCTTGCCGCTTTAGAAGGATCGATATTCCAGATGCATTGACCTAAGCGATATCGTGTCTGCGCTAGGAGTTCCTTCGACACCGACTGTTCCTTTGCAGACTCCAATACTGACTCGAGTTCAGACTTTCCACGTATATGATCCCCTTTGAGAGCAAATAGCCAGGCAACTTCGGCACGAACTCGGAGGTTACTCGTGTCACCCTTAAGGGCACGTTGGAGAAAATCGATAGCCTGGTCGTATTCCTCTTCCTCTTCGTATATCAAACCGACACCAATCATGGCCGCAGTCGAGGAAGAATCTATTTCAAGAACTTTGTCGAACAAGAACTTCGCTTCCCCGTGATTTCGAGGAGATTGGTAGAAAACGAGAGCGGTGCCTAGATGAAGCATAAAAGCCTGGTTGGTATTCGTGAACACCTTTCCAGTCTTCCCCGTCTCAGCCACCATGATCTTCATTGCTTTGCGCATGAGTTCAACGTTGGTTTCGTGCTCTTCAAGATGTTGATAGTATTCGCCCATGAGTCTGTGAGCTAGCAATGAATTGGTGGAAGAGATGCCCTCCGTCATCATTAATAGCCTGTCTTCGTCGGTGAAGGGTATGACTAGAGTCGGTGCGCCACCATCCTCGTCATCTTCGCTCTCCTCATCATCTTTGTTTCCTTTTATCGCAGATTCTTTGCTATAAGTAGATGTTAGCATGCAATGCCCTCAGCTGCAATAGAAGATTTCTATGTACCCCGATGCAGGGAACTCAAGAACGTGTAGGGGGGATAATTGTTCGTATCGAGGGCTCGTAAGATAGGTAATACGTACGATGTGGAAGGATCCTGCTCTTGTTTTGGGAAGGGCGATAAGTTGCTGGTCATAAACCCAGTCAAGACTCGACAAAGATCGCTGTCTGGAAAATGCGAACAATACCGGTTCAACACATTGACATCATAGTCTTTGATTTCTTTGCAGTCTTTCCATTCGATTGCAATGTCCCAAGCCAGCTTAAACGGATGATTGATGATGACCATATCATTAGCGAGCTTCTCCACCACATGTAGATGAGAAGGCTTTTCAGGGGCTGTCGTCGCAAGAAGGAGGTCATATCGAAATTGAATGAGCTTCTCTTCATACTGTCGTCGGATATCGTCGTCGTTAGACCAAGCAGTCAGTTGTTGGTAGATGGCTCCTAGTTTGCTCTGGCTAAGGACTTCCCTATTGACTTCCTGTGTCACTTGGGCAACCTTGGCACCTATCCGAGTGCGTCGTTCACCAATAAGGGTGTTGATGCGTTTCTTCTCATCAACCTCAAGAATTTGAGCCATCGTCTCGAAGGTCTTGGCGGGATGTGGAACGCGACCCTCAAGCGTGGGATAGATCGGGCTATCCGGTAGGATGATCTCCAAGGCTTTGACATATTGGGAACGATCGCCATGAGTGCGGGCAAAGTCGATAAATTTGTCCACAACATCTTGACATTTGTACATCTCATCAGCATCTCGGAAGATTTCGGCAAGCTTCAGAGTGGCGTTCTGATACTGCTCCAAGTACCTTGGGCCGAGCTTTTCGTAGACCTTTACGAGCCCTTGCCATGCTTGGGGATCACTAGGCCTTATGCGAGTGGCTGTATTGTATGCCTCTTCTGCCTGGGGGTAATTCCCCTTTTTGTCCGAGGCAAATGCGAGGAATACATGACTGGCAAGGTGTTAGTGGACTACCTAATATTGCATTGGGTACGTACGCCAGTATGTATGCCAGTATGTACATAGTACGCCCAGTGGTATGGAAGTTAGAAAATAACCAGTAACTTACGCTTGGTGATTCCCAGGATCTTTGTTGATAATACCTTTAGCCTGTTCAGTTGCGTCATCCCACTTTTTGCTGCGGATGGCATCGTTAATAGCCTTCAACGCGGCCTTGTTGCTGGACATCTTGGCGTTGTTACCAAGTTCATAAGCAAAAGACTCATGACTCCCCCAAATCGACCCCCCGACTTTAGACTGAGAGGCGTCAGGAATAGAGAGTAGATCCTAGCGTGGATATTCTTCGGTAGAATTGCTGCGCGCCTGAAGGTCTTGTCTTAGGGATGATGATGATGACCCCTCAGAAGGCTGAAGGTCAGACAGCCTCCGGTTGATATTCGTAATTTTATGAAGAAACTGAAAGAACAAAGGGTGGGTGGGGAAGTGAGTGACATGTGGGGGTGTCCAGACTCAAGGTGGAAAATTCAAATGTACGTATTCTCGTTCAGTCATGTCATCGTTATCATCAGCAACCACAATGGGTGTTGTTGCTGTTGGTTGGTGGTATTGCATGAAAACATTCAATGGGATGTCATTCTTTCTCATAGTTATTTGCTTCATTCGTTGAGAAATTCTACCGGAATAATTTCGGATAATCATTTTCACTAGTTATGCCGCTACGGTCTTAGTTATGCGAAGCTAATATATTATGCCAAGATCTTATGCAACCATCCCGGCTACCCGATGCCCGATAAGACCAGAAGACTTCCAACAAGGTTCCATTTGGTCGTCGCGAATACTTCGGTTATGCACCTCTCGTTCATCGTAGGCATGGGCAAGTGAGGTTACATCTGTTGGATCTTCTTCTGCAGCGCCTCACGTTCGTCTCCAATCACAAGGCATTTCAGATCATTTGGGTTGTGATATACAGGGCATTCAGGGCAGTCTTGGCAGCTAACGAGGCGGGACCAGGGGCTGCTGACAACAGGTCTCTCAATTGCTACCTGAAGATAACGAAATAATGACCGATCGCCGCTTGATCGCCGCTTGATAACATACCCGGATACCTAACATTTGTATGTATGTAACTTCAAAGTTGGCAAACCAAATAAATTGTCATCTGTCAGTTTCGTTATTTGACTTTCCCTTATGTCACAAAAGATAAAGGAATTTATGTTTACTTGATAGACCAACTTGTATCTCCTCTTTGATCTTCTGTTCCTTTGCGAGGTATACGTACCTAATGAGTTATCGTCGTGTTTCACTCTTTTACGTCTCTTTGATTCATTCTAGATAAGAGAAAGATCAAGACCTGCATCATACATATGTACCTACCAACATCTATTCACTGGCCCTTATTTATCTAATTTAGACAGATGCCTTAATCAAGTGTATATCTCACTTCAGCTCTTTATATCTGAGACACTACAGAGTGGCGTACTTGCCTTAGGTACATCGTTGCTCAGAGGTACATTTTTGTAGGTAATTCATGGACTCTAAATTACACCTGGCATACATCATCTCCCCAATATTGCCCAGCGGGAACTACGTAACTTAGCGCAGACCCCATCTATCTAGCTTTCTAGGCGTCGCCGTGGCATCGGGGTCTCTTGCTTACCGTCTTGACTTATTAGTGGACTACATCTCCTGACTTATAACTCTAATCGTCCTATAGTCATTGACTTCCAAGTTTCAACCAACTTCTCAAGACACCCTCCACTACCACGAATCCGCGCGACTAATTGCCAGGCAGACAATACAACCAGTCGCCCTAAGTGTGTCTACAACATATATACAAGTCATGTCTTCCCTTCGTCTGACAATCGAAGATGGTCAATTCCGAGATAGTTACAGCAGATATGTTGTACTAAGGGGTATCAACGTTGCTGGCGATGCCAAGCTACCGAGCGAACCAGACCAACCTTCCCACGTTGCCGATGACTTCTTCGATGGCGATAGCGTTCGATTCCATGGCCGCCCGTTTCGGAAAGAAGATGCGCATATACATTTCTCTCGATTAAAACGATTCGGCTATAATACCATTCGTTATGTATTTACTTGGGAAGCCATTGAGGCCGCTGGTCCGGGGAAGTACGATGAGGTGTGGATAGAGAATACCATTGAGATTTTGAGGATTGCAAAAGACTATGGTTTCTATATATTTATGGACCCTCATCAGGATGTGGTAAGTCTTCGATACTTCCTATGATGTATCCTGATCCGTGTATTGGGATTGGCCTATTAACTACTTGTCTTTGTAGTGGTCTCGTCACTGTGGAGGGTCAGGCGCTCCCATGTGGACAATATATGCCTGCGGTCTGAACCCTCAAAGCTTTGCCGCTACCGAGGCCGCCATCGTTCACAATACCTATCCCGAACCCGACAACTTCCCGAAGATGATATGGTCTACCAATTACAACCGATTAGCCGCCGCAACTATCTTCACCCTATTCTTCGCCGGCCGCGATTTTGCGCCCAAGTGTATAATAGATGGTCAAAATATTCAAGATTACCTTCAGGGCCACTTCATGCGTGCGTGCGGACATCTTGCTAAGAGGATCCACGAGGCCGGCGATATCGAGAACGACGTCGTGTTCGGATGGGAGAGTTTGAATGAGCCCAACAGGTGTATGATTGGACATGCCGACCTCAGCGTCATCCCAAGTGAGCAGAATCTCAAGAAGGGTACTTGTCCTACGCTATGGCAGTCTATTCTGTTAGGATCTGGTCGTGCCTGCGAAGTGGACAGTTGGGATATGGGTGGACTGGGACCGTATAAAATTGGACGAACCTTGATTGACCCTCATGGAGAAATCGCGTGGCTACCGGAAGACTACGACGATTCAAGATATGGCTGGAAACGTGATGAAGGGTGGAAGATGGGCGAATGTCCGTGGGCGTTACATGGAGTCTGGGACCCATCTAAGGATGTTCTTCTGAGGAAGGATTATTTCGCGAAGCACCCTAAGACCGGCAAAGCTCTGGACTCCGAGGCCTTTACCAACACTTACTTTATGGACTTTTACAGGTTCTATCGCGACACTATACGGGCGATTCACAAGGACGCCATCATGCTCTGCCAGCCTCCCGTTTTGGAAATACCACCTAGCATCAAGGGGACTGAAGATGATGATCCCAAGATGGTGTATGCCCCGCACTATTATGACGGTATCACGCTTATGACGAAGCATTGGAACCGTACTTGGAACGTTGATGTCCTTGGAGTTCTTCGTGGGCGATACTTGCATCCAGCATTCGCTATCAAGATAGGAGAGACAGCTATTCGAAATTGCTTCAAGGAGCAGCTGGCGGCGATAAGAAAGGAAGGGATCGATTATATGGGAAAGCATCCATGTGTATTGACGGAGTTTGGAATCCCCTACGACATGGATGATCAGAATGCCTACAAGACGGGTGATTATTCAAGTCAATCTGCGGCTATGGACGCCAACCACTTCGCTGTGGAGGGCGCCCATATGGAAGGTTACACTTTATGGCTATACGCTGCAACGGTAAGAAGAAACTGTCTTATCACTCCCTACGTGCACTTTGCTCACAGTGAACATAGAACGACCACAGTCGTGGGGACCAATGGAATGGAGAGGATCTATCCATATTCTCGGTCGATGATCAGACCCTTCCTATTACACCAGTACCACGAACGCCGAACGCCTCAACTTCTACGGACATTCCCCGAAAAGAAGTTGATGATGACTCGACGGTGACTCCGAGTAATCTGAAGAAAACACTAACCAACCCCTCGATATCTTCCGAACCTTCGAGTCTCAAGCCGGAGCTCACGAGCGCCCCCGGGTACCGAGCCGCGGAGGCTTATGTCCGTCCAGCGCCTATCTACACCAACGGGTACATCGCGGATTACGTCTTCGATTTGAAGAAATGCGAGTTCACACTAAATCTCGAGGCAACGAAACTTCCGTCTGACGATCAACCCACTACTATTTTCCTACCCGACTACCATTTCCCCGTGGAGCAGTGCACTGTTGTCGTCAGCGGCGGCAAGTGGGAGATCAGCACGGATGACGAGGAGCGCGCGCTCGTCCAGAAGCTGAGATGGTGGCATAGTGACGGACCCCAGAGCCTCAGGATAACGGGCGTGGTCAGACCCCACAACACCGCCGCTGGTACAGCCGAAGACGTCGGGTATTTGGAGCAATGCCAGCAGTATGGCCTCAGTTTGAGAGATTGCAGTGTGATGTAGATACTTAGACATGCTACAGCTTATAGCAGTTGTGGGGATATGGCGACCACGTGCGATTTCAATTTGGGTTTGGGGTTGCTTATATATTTACATAGATGCTTTAGTATGTATTGTCTGGTCGTCACGGGTACAAGGGGTTTCAGACTTAACCATACACAGACACAGACGCAGATATGGATCGCGTTACTGGCGAAGCAATCGGGTTGGAATGAATCGGGGCGTTTGGGGGACTTCATTTACATATGCATCCGTACATACTTAAGTAGGTATCTTAGATCATCTTTTTACCTCAGCTGCGCACCTACATATCTAGACCTAATGACATCGAATAGTACGTCGCCGCCCCCAACCCAGATCCTCCCTCTCCCTTCCCTCTTGGGGAGAACAATCTGCAAGGCACAGCGCACACCGAGCTGAAACCGATTGAGGCTGAGATGGATAGATTGATGAGCGCAGTTCTGTGAAACGTCGCAATTTCGATGTAATTACCTGTAGGCGAAATCAATCGCAATCTGCAGCTACAACTAGTTCTAGCCACTTACCTGCTTACCTGCTTACCTGTACCTATATGTATGTAGGCACTTTAGATAGATGTCCACGTGGGATTGTACACAGCCGTCTGTCTGTATTGTAGAAAGATTGTGCAACTTGAGTACCTAGGATGAATGGATGCTACGGCACACGGGAATTGCTCTTTTTGGGGGGGGGGGCTACGTCTTTGACGAGGCTGCACGTCTGTTCGAGGCAGTTTTCTTTCATTTCAAAATGTTACTTCTTTTTTTCCCCCGAATCCCCGCAGGTTTGGACCATGATCAATGATGATGAGCTGGGGTTCCCAGCAACTTTATACTTAATACGCACTTTTAATATCTTTGATCGTACACGTCGATGCTTGAATAATTGTTAGCCGAAACGTTAGCTGGTACGGGATGGCTACCGATAGGCAGTATATGTGATCGACTCTGGGATTACTATCTCGATACTTGCAATTGCTTGCTTTTATATGGCATTTTAAAGTATATAAACAGTTTCGAAAGCATTATGCAAACCCTGGCTAAAGGTTTCCAAGAAGTAATTCTGACGGTTTCGGCTTACATTATTTCAAGCATTAGAGTGTATATCTAGCTGTAAGGGTATATTTGGTCTAACCACCTTTAGACCTATCTCTTCTTCCAACGGCAATTGAAAAGGACGGAAAGGGAGGAGGACCAGTGGAGGAGGGGTGTGTGTCCCATCTCACTGCATCGCATGCACGCACACACTGCTGCAGCTGCAGGCATAGTTAGGCGCTTCCAGAACCCGGATCGCGCTTGGTATTGGTCGGCTGTATTTCATCATAATGAGAATTACCTATCGGGTTCCGCAATCAGCTTTTGAATGCCAGAGTGTGAAGGGGGTTGCAGCATAGCACGCGACGTCCTGCATATATTCGTTTTTATCATTCCCTTATTGGTGAGATGTTTTCTTTTCTTTTCTTCTCTCGATTTACTGTTTCGACATAACTACATGTTTATATATATATATATATATATATGTTACCATCCGAATGTTTTTCGAAGCCACAACCAATTAAAGTGTTGTGTAGGATTAGCTATTTAGCCCGTTGATAAGAGTTGCAGTGCCCGAATGTCGGTGGTAACCAACAACGTTATAGCGGGTTACCTACGTATGAGGCTACGTACGCCTATCACCCTTAGCCTTTCTTCTTCGTAATTATATATCGTATGTTTGTAGCTACTCGTCATTTCAAATTTCCAACAGATAACTTGTCATTTCCGAGGCTCCCTTTGATATAGCTAGGACGTATATCCAAACTACCTGCCTAGGTACCTATTAACCGGGGAAGCCTGGCTACTTAGTATAATCTATCAATTGTCCATTAAGATGAGATGAGATGTACAGAACCGGGTGAACAATGGCTGACATCAGATAACTCCCTATGGAGTTTGCATGTCAAATATATTCTTCTCTCACATGTCTCATTTTGTTACAAAGGTTTGCAACCCGTCTCATATTTCTCCACAGCTTCCATTGAGTCAATGCATAGTAGCCGTCATAGTAGCTGAGTAGTAACTAATAGGAAGTTGATAATAAGGACCGTCCGTTCTCTCAAGTCAACCTTGAAAGTTGACACTTGAACTAACGTTAAACTTCGGATTAAGCGCCTAGCCGCTCTTCCATATTTATTACTCAGTCAAGACTCAAAACAGAGCTCCGGGTCAACAGGTACCTTGAGCGGCAGCCAAGGAACCGGGTCTAACAACCGAACCCTAGGTAAAGTCCTAACTACACCTCCCTGCCCCTGCTAAGGCCTACCTTCCGGTCTGCATATCGACCCGAAAGGCCGTTCAAATATGTACCTACCTAGGTAGTTACTTCGTACCAGAAGAGAGAGAAAAAAAAGAAGCAGAAAAGAAGTTAGTTACACTAAGCCTCTTCAGGTTCGGGTATCTTGAAACAAACTTGAACCCCACCTGCACTTGTTCAAAGGCGCCAAGAAGACCAATGAAACCACACAAGGATGAACTACGCATGTGCATGTACTCTTAACGTAACCAACATTATGTAACTACTGAATGGGGGGTAGCTTTTAAGTATATACCGTATAGTCAACCCCTCCACTAAATACTTCCGTAGAACTCGTAATCAAGCCCCTCCTACTCCCCTTGAACCAGCTGGAACCAACCAATGAATGTCGGTCGGTACTCTGGTTAGTAGTTACCTATGTAGTTAGTTATGTAGTGCTAGCCTGTATACGTACATACATACATGTACATACTGCCTCTCCTACATGAGTAAAGTCAATTCGAGTTTCCATCTTCTCTTCGTCGCTGTTTGTTCAAAGCTGATATCCTCAACCACCTCCTACCTCCTACCTCCCACCTCTACCTCTTACCTGTTTCTACTACTTATTTCTCCCATCATCATTGGCTGTGCGCTTAATCGGCTTCATTATCTTGCTTGTCTTAATTGCCACCCAGTTAGCTCTTACTATCTTACTATCACTTCTCATATAAATTGACAAGTTATAGTTAACTTGACTAGGTACCTAGTTAGTTGGGTAGGTAGTGAGTGACTGACTGGTCTATGATACCCCTGCACTGGTCGAATCGATGGTTAAGAATCAACCACCAAAACATCAAACATGCAATTCCCCATCCGAGAAGTCTTTGCGCAATAACGTCGTTAAACCTGGAGTCGATCACTTCGTTTCTGTCGAATCCTCATAATGCTTTTTTGCTGAGTTTATTAGAAGTTATCCTTAATAATAATGATTAGGACGACAACGGTCGGAAGATCTTCGTCTAGGTATCTATCGATTTGCTACTCCATTTGCTAGGAACGTGGGTGGCGAGTTTCTTTGGGTTATGATAACGACGACGACAACGACGACAACCATAAAAGCGACAGCAGCAACGGTAACAGCAACAGTAACAGCAACTCAAATCTGTCATACGTTGCGATCGTATAAATCAGCTAATGATATCATAATTTCGAACTATCGTCTTCTCCGTGCTGTCATGGTTTCGTGAACGACTGGCTCGAACCGCCCCCACGACCCACGATTATATTGCCGGGTCCCGATCCCTTCATGATTCCTCTGGTTTTGCTATTCATTTTGTGACGAGGCGTTTTAATCCTCGACATTGGAATCCCCCACAGGTCAAAGGGAAACCCGTTTTTGAAGGAAAAGTTCAAAATATTATAACTACCAACCAAAGTAGAGATCCCTGGCTACCCCATCATATCACAGCAACGATTCATATTCCACGCGAGATATTACAGATAGACGAAAGACCCCCGAGGCGGGTCTGCGTCACCCGCCATGTATCAAAACACTTCGAGGGATCCTTCGCGGCCCCCCTTCCAAGTGCCGCCGCCGCCGCCCATGTCCCCCCCTAATCAGGCACAACTAAATGCTACTATGGTGAACATCCCTCCACCACCTCCCAGATACCCGAGCGCTCCCACATCGACCGGAAATGTCATGCTTCCTCCGCCACCTGGCCCTCCTCCTGGGCCTGCTCCTGGAACGCAGTCATGGCAAGGGAATTGGGGTAGGACATATGATCCGCGTACTGGATACTCCATTCCTCCTCCACCACCCAATGGCCAACCTGCTGCCTACAACCCAAAACTACATGCTCAAGCCTCTGCTGCTACTCTCCAAATACCACCACCTCCACCACCGACCCAGTCCCAGTCGAATAACGAAGGCATGTCTGCCACGTACATACCCGGTGGAATGTCGGCCACGTATATCCCGGGCGGAGGCGATACTTATGGGGAAGGCGTCGGGATCCCGGGATTCGACTTCCCTGATACGTCCACATACACGCCGAACTCCATGTGGTCCAACACAGATACGGTCATATTTATCCCCCACCGCGATAATATTCAAAGATGGTATACTAACTGAAATGTAGAGCCGAATGATGTCTACGTCTTCCACTGCTACGACCGTTTCTAATGTCGCTCCCGAGTTAGCCGCCAAGTGGCCCATCGACCACGTGTTACTCTGGCTAGCTGCTAACCACTTCTCCAAAGAGTGGCAAGAGACATTTAAGGGGCTAAGCCTCCATGGCTCTCAGTTCCTCGAGCTTGGAAGTGGAAAAGGGGGTAGAGGGAATTTCGGCATGATGCACCAGCAAGTTTATCCGCGTTTGGCAGCCGAATGCGCGAAAAGCGGCATTCCTTGGGATCAGCCGCGAGAAAGGGAGGAGGGCAAGCGGATGCGCCGTTTGATCAGGAGTATTGTGATGGGAAACCCCGTCGATATGTCCAAACCACAAACCGTCCATGGAAGGAATGAGTCTGGAGCTACTGGGCAGAGCGCTGGCACTGATAGCAATTCCCCGAATACACCCATAAAAGCCCCTGGCCCTGGGTTCTCGAGTAGGAGATTCTCGCAGGCAAGAGCCACAACGATGCCAAACTTCAATAATGCTGTCATTGCTGAGTCGAACCATCGCGCACTCCTTAAAAATATCGATACCGAGGGTACTCGAAAACACAGTCCGAATAATAGCGAGCTCGGGGATGGTGGTTCTGCCTTGCGAGGCGAGAGTCCCGGAGGAAGTCCTAACCCACATTCGGGATTCTTCCCGCATTATGGTAACAACTTATCGGCTTCATCGCCGTCCGGTCGGTTTGGCCACAGATCTAGGGATAGCACTAGCTCGATTTCGTCCAACGCCGCTATATATGGCTCTGGTGTTCCTCCAGAACTACGTGCCGAGCTACGAAACGGTATGAACGGCATGAATGAACTGATTCATGCGGGCAGGAATGAGACTCGGAAGCATCATGACAACGGCCATTCACCACGGGATTCAGGCGACAGGTCTGCCGGTGCTGACCCATCTTCGGCAAAAGACAATGGGAAGTTTATGCGCTTCTTAAAGTGGAAGCATAAGCAAAAGGACGATGGTTCTTTACCATCCCCCAATGACAATGAGTACTCACCGACAAGCCCTAGCATGTTCAAGCCCCATTCCCTAGGAAGCCAATTTGGGATTGAAATAACCGAACGGCCACCCTCCGCTATTCAGGATGATACACCTGCCTTTCGAATTAGAAAGTCGGACAGGCTCTTCATACTCGTCACCTTGGATGGCTGGAATTACCGTTTATGCGATGTCACTGAGTGCGACTCCGCTGTTGACCTACGTTCCAACATTTGTATGAGTCTTGGTCTCTCCGATCCCGGTGCTGTCCAAGTCTTCGTAACCGAATTTGGACGGTCCGATCATGATGAGCCATTAGAGGACCAGAGTTTACTTCTTCACAAACGCACCAAGGCTGATGCCAATGCGACGCTCAAGCTCTTTGTCAAGTTCCCAGTGGCCGGATTACCCCGGAAGGATGTCCCAGCCTCGCTAACACCAGGCACACTGCATCCTGGGGCGGTGCTAGATGAAGATACATACGCTCGGCTTAATGGGCGGAGGAGATCAAGTTCATCTCCACCCGTTTCGCGTGATAATGCGAAGGATGGTAAAAACCCAAGCAGCGAAGAGGAATTGGCGGTGAAGGCCAGCAAATACCGTGCTGCGATGGAAAAACAGCAACAAGTGTATCTCGAAAAGAGACGGCAGGCACTGAAAGAGCCGGACCGCGATATGTCTCCTCACTCTCCGGGGATTGTGGGAAGGAATGTCGATTTCGACAACCCCCGTATATCTCCGTTCGAGGATAAGAAGCCAGAAGACACATTCCTGCCTCAGAGACGGGCTCCCGCACCCCCTGGCGTGGAGACTGCTACTTTGATAAAAGCGAACTCTCTAAGTAAGAAATCAGGCCATAACATGAGACCATCGCAAAATAGCATAGACGGATACCCCAGTCCTAGGCGACCAGCTACTTCAACAGGTGAAATGAACGGTGAGGCACCTCATAAGAGACGATCTGGGGACAGTTCGCCACCGCTCGGATCAGCGCTCGGAGCTTTGGTTGGTATGGGCAGTGCCTGGGGTCACCTCGCGAGACCTTCAAAGAGAGCTCTTTCCCCCGGCGGGGCGAATACCCGGCCAAGAACTGCACAGGCACAGGTGGAACAACGAGGTAAGGGAGCAATGGCAACCGTTGATTTTGGTCGCTCTGGATCCGGCCGTAGTAGTCCGCGGTCAGCGTCTGGATCACCCGGTACTCTGACCTGGAGTCGTGGAGACATACCTTTCCTCGTACCGGACTACTCGCCCGGTGGTACCCCTTTGCTTTCTAGCCGCAATCAGCCCCAGCGTGAGTCCATTGCTAAGATGAATGAAGCAGCACGACGAGACCCATCACCTGGCGATCTTAGCCCTAGCACATCTCATCCAACCGGCGCCCAGGCCCCGACTGGCCGACGGAAATCTTACGGACCTGATGTCGATTTTACCGAGACGGACGTACAGTTTGACAAGCCACAAGTACCCACCCCGCAGGCTAACGACGACTCCGGAGACGATGATTCGGACGACGGCCTATTTGCCGTTCCAGTGAGAGGTAGACAACCGTCCAAGAAGGTAACTAGGAGCGGCGGCGAGTCGGATCCCGATAAGAAACCAAATCTGAAATTGAAGACAGAGAGGGCTAGGAAGGGTCTATCTGTTTCGTTTACTTCACCTGGGACCAGCAAGACCCCTGAACTAGAGGACGATGACGGGAGCGTCCAGAGTGGCCAAGGTTCTCACCGCCGTACGCCGGCTACGCCTGGCTCTGATGATTGGCAGGCGGACCAGGACAGCAAGGTCAACCGTCGGAAGTCATTCATTGATCGAGACGTGTGGGCCAACCGTCCACCTCCAGAGGCTCTGCTCAGCAACCTTGATGCTTTCTTCCCTGAATTGGATCTAGACCAGCCGGTCCTCGACGAAACGCAGATACAGGAACTATCACCCCCGGTGTCTCCTATATCTGAAGGTGATGAAAATAAAGGCGACAAAAGCAAAGCTAAGGCACACGCTGACATCCCTATACCCCCAATACCCCAAGATTCTACCCCCCCTGCAGGAATTGCTACAGCTAGGTCCTCTATGTACACCGAAAGCGATACTTTAGGATCGGATGAATCTACCCTCAAAGCTCTCGAACGCCCCGTCTCTATCGCATCCGTAGCTCATCGCAGTGTGCGCCGATCGGGAGGCCTCGGGCGAATGAAATCTATTCGTGAAGTCGCCCGTGGGGCTCATGAGGCGAACAAGCGGTTTACTACGTCGACAGCAAGCGGAGCAGCCAGCTCCACCTCGATGATTCAGCGCCGAAAAAGTACGAAAATGTTCGGTGCCAATCTAGTGCAGATTCGACCTGAGCGCGGATCCCTGTATATACCGCAAATCCCACAAGATACACTACCAAAACGCCAGACCACTTTCCGCTGGTTCAAAGGTGAACTCATCGGTAAGGGTACTTACGGCCGCGTGTACCTAGGTATGAATGCGACCACTGGTGAGTTCTTGGCCGTCAAGGAAGTCGAAGTCAACCCGAAGGCGGCCGGTGGTGATCGTGCCAAGATGAAGGAGCTAGTCGCCGCCCTCGACCAGGAGATCGACACGATGCAGTACCTAGACCACGTCAACATCGTACAGTACCTCGGCTGCGAGCGCAAGGAGACCAGCATCAGCATCTTCTTGGAGTATATTTCCGGTGGCAGCATCGGATCTTGCCTACGCAAGCACGGCAAGTTCGAGGAGCCTGTAGTGTCATCATTAACACGACAGACGCTGTCAGGCCTCGCGTACCTACACCGTGAAGGCATTCTGCACCGAGATCTGAAGGCCGACAACATCCTCCTCGACGTAGATGGAACGTGCAAGATCTCGGACTTCGGCATCAGCAAGAAAACAGACGACATCTACGGCAACGACAAGACCAACAGCATGCAAGGGTCCGTCTTCTGGATGGCGCCCGAAGTCATCCGATCCCAGGGCGAAGGTTACAGCGCCAAGGTAGACATCTGGAGTCTGGGCTGCGTTGTCCTGGAGATGTTCGCCGGCCGCCGCCCCTGGTCCCGCGAGGAGACTGTCGGCGCTATTTACAAGATCGCCAATGGCGAGACGCCACCGATCGCTGATGAGGTCCGCGAGGCTATTACTCCGTGTGCTCTGGGTTTCATGCTGGATTGCTTTACTGTGTGAGTATTTCCCTTCGAGTTGAGGATACGTCGTGAATGTTAAGTGTTGAGTATTGAGCGTTAAGCTAATGAATTGTGAAACAGCGACCCCCGCGATCGTCCGACCGCCGAACGTTTGCTCACGCAGCATGCATTCTGTGAGTTGGACCCGGATTATAACTTCTTCGATACCAATCTCTATGCGAAGATTCGTGGGACGTTCCAGTAGTAGTAGTAGCAGCAGCAGCAGCATAGCATGGGATGTAATGCAAGTACTTGCGTGAGCTAGGTGTGACTGCAGTCCATGCATGACAAGGGCCGCCGGACAGGGTATGAGGGTACATAGACAGCATCGTGTTGTGCCACGAGCTAGAAGTCAGCGACTAAATTAAGAATCTAAGGGGTCGTGGTTGTATATATTTTTGTGTGTACATCATCATCCTTGACATGGGGACGCCATGATATAAACAAATTATCATGACAAGATCAGATCGTTCGGTGGAAACAGCACAAATGTGTACAGCAATGGCAGCGCGAGTTGGGTTGTGACGGGCGGACGGCTGGATTATACAATGACGGCCATCCCCTCCCTTCCCAGACGTGGACTATAAATCACGGGAGCCTCAGCACGGCGTTCGGGTGGGTGGCTGGCTGCCGACTTTTTGGTTTTCTCTCAAATGGCAAGTTACGAGATCGATCGTTCGTTCGGTATTTTTGCATGTATGTGTGTGTGTGTGTGTGTGTATGTACTTTGTGTGTGTGTATGTACTTTGTGTGTATGTAGGAATGGAATGGAATGGATGAACGGAAGAAGTTGAATTGGCTGGGTAAGGAGGTATAATCGTGGTGGTGGTAGAAGTGCATATAGATAGATAAGTAGGTACGTAGTGTACGCTATGAACGTGCTGCCTCTGTGCGCCTCTTTCATGTCTACCGGGGTTATGTGCTGAGGGATGAGTGATATGCTTGGTCGTGTTATGAGTTGCTATGCTATGCTATATCATCACGTACCTACTTTAAACGGCCAAGATGATTGGATATAGAAGGGGGGGGGGGGGGGGGGGGGTTGGCAATGGCTACATATTTTACTATTTTCAAGGTGGGCTATTCACGATGTACGATACCTATTGATACTCTTTCATCATCCAGGCTACCAATTTACTTCTAGCATATGAAGTTGAATATTTGTGTAGGCTCATTTTAACCCAGATAAATAGTAGATGTGGTCCTATTCGGAAAACCCCAAAGGGGCTGGGATATACCGGTTATAAGCGCCGACCCTGCCTGCAGGATAGTCGCCCCACCTACTTAATAGACCACTTACCGCGCGGCACAGCGATGTCGGTAGAAGTTAGAAGAACGAGAGGAGTCAGCCTTGGGTATTCAGATATCCTTGCATCTGTTAATTCTTGGTTTACAAATGTCTAATAACCTAGTGTTCACGAATAGGTAGCTCTTGGCATATACACAGGTGGTGGATGAAGATGGTAAGTGTTGCAGACTTGTCGATTGAAGAATTAGTCAATCAATTAATCCAGTCTTTGATAGTGCTGACCTCAGTTTTCTGAAGGTGTACCGTAAACTCTTCTCACCATCCAAGTATCGCCGAGCTAGTGAGGCCCCAGGCGAGGCTAAAGATGCATCTCTGAGTTCCAAGACTTTCAAGAGCCAAGAAAGGGAGCTCACCCTTAGCACCGCGGGAGAACCAAGCCCTACTACGAGTCTGGCTCTGCGTCCAGGCCAGCGCACCACCCCAAGTCGAGCGTCTGACCCCCTGGGATTGTCGCTCTTGTACTCACCCCGTGATGATAACGAGCCCATAGCAGATCTCATCTTCGTTCATGGCCTGGGAGGTTCCAGTAGACTAAGTTGGTGTATGGACCATGATCTGAATCGGTATTGGCCGCTCAGGTGGCTCCCTAACGATGCGAGTATGAGACGGACCAGGGTGTTCACGTTCGGCTACAATGCGGATTTCCGCTCCTCGTCACAAAGTCCGACTCTGGGCATCTCCGATTTTGCTAAGGCCCTTCTGTTTGACATGCTGTACGGGAGAGATCAAGACGGCAAGAGTTTTGCGTTGGGACAGGTGAAATGATTTTCATGCTTTTATCAACTCTTATAGATAATATGTACTAACGATTACAAGCGACCAGTTGTGTTTGTTGTCCATTCAATGGGCGGTCTCGTTTTCAAAAAGGTGAGGAGCTCCGTTACGATGTCCTCGGTTTCTTCTCACGTATCATCTGTATAACTTTAGGCGTATATCGACGCCCAATTAGACGACACGTATACCAGTCTTAGTCAGTCAATAAGAGCAGTGGTATTTCTATCCACACCTCATCGTGGCTCAGACTTGGCCGAAATCTTGAATCGAGTGCTGTCGGTTAGCTTCCGTCGTTCAAAACAATACGTCACCGAACTGGGTAAGAACGGCTTCTTCCTGAGAACAATCAATGAGCAATTCCGCCATATTGCGCCTCGCCTCCAGATCTTCTCGTTCTATGAGACTTTGAAGACCTCCATCGGTTTGAGCTCTACGGTATGCTTGTTCTGACATGTATCTACTTATAATAAATATTCTCTGCTCAAGTGTTAACTTATAGCCAGATGATTCTAGGTGAAGACTCTGCAAAGCTCGATTATCCCGGCGAGATATCCCGACCCTTAAATGCGGACCATCATGGCGTGTGCAAATTCGACGGCGAAGAAGACCCGAACTATAAGGCCGTTCTTGGGGTTCTGGTATCGTTAACTTCGTCATATTCTGAGAGAAGTACGTTTGCCGATTTCACAAATCCCTCGTGGGCAAGACAAATTGACACGAAGTAGGTACATCCTCGCTCGCCGAAGAAATACGAACGATCCGATCGTTACTAAACATTCCAGAGGACTATGAACGCGATCTTGACTCCTTCTGGAACCGTCGAGCTCAAGGAACCTGCGATTGGATCTTGGAGCGGCCGAAAGTCCGTTCTTGGACTTTTTCATCAGGGGGTTCTGAGATACTATGGCTCACCGGGCGACCAGGGCGTGGTAAATCCATCCTAGCCTCATTTGTAGTCCACCATCTACGAGAGAGCGGCGTCGCGGTTCAGCACTTTTTCTTCAGGGCCGGCAATGAGAGTAAACGCTCCATAGGGGCGCTACTTCGATACCTAGCGTTCCAGGTCTCAGTCCAGCTTCCTTCATATCGGAAGGCGCTTGTGAAACTTGCTGGAGGCGGGTTCAAGCCTAGTGATGTTGACTGGAAGCCTGTGTGGAAGAGATTGTATATCGGCCTGCTGTTTAAAATGGAATCATATACCCCTATCTACTGGGTTATAGACGCACTCGATGAGTCTAGTTCCGGCCAGCAGGTCATAGAGATGCTAGGAGATGTCCATTACTCAGCTATCCCGATTCGTGTTGTGGTAACTAGTAGATCCAGCCCCGTTCTCTCAGCCGTTTTCGATCGAATCAGCTCTAAAATCCTGTCGTCGTCACTGTCGATCGATCAAAACTCCACCGACATACACGCATATGTGGAAGATGAGCTCCAATATATCGGATGGGATCCTACGGTCAAGGAAGAAGTGAAGACGGCAATCATGGCTCAGGCCAATTGCAACTTCTTATGGGTCCATCTGATCCTGGAAGAAATCAAGGAGTGCTACTCGGACGAGGACGTCAGAACTACGCTAAGCGAGTTACCATCTGGCATGGAATCTCTCTACCGGAGAATGGAGACATCTATAGTCGACCGGATCCGGCGGCCCTCTGACAAGAGACTCTCGAGGCAACTCTTCCTCTGGGCAACCTACTCCCGTCACCCCATCGCGGTCGAGGAGTTGAAATCAATATTAGAAACAGACTTTGGGGGCATTCTGGATATGACGAGCACCATCGCTAGACTGTGCGGCCATTTCGTCGTGATTGAGGGTGATAACAGGATTGGTCTACTTCACCAGACCGCCCGCGAGTATCTCGTATCTGCTAAGCAGCTCCCGTTCTCACTTGATGAACAAGAAGCACATAAAGAGCTCTTCCAAAAGTCACTCTCCGTATTCACGGACAAAAGCCTTCGGTCTCGACTTTCTAATACCCCTGGATCATCCAAGCTCCTCCAATACCGTGCAACGTCTTGGGTCTATCACCTGGGAGCAGTAAACAACGCAGGCATTCCTAATAATCATGTGGATACTTTGGGCAACTTTTTCAGTGAAAACGCCATTCTCACCTGGGTACAGGCCCTAGCATTGTTGGGACAACTGAGCATACTTATCGAAGTATCGAAGCGTCTCAGTATCTTCATCAAACAGAATAGAGCGAACACAAGAGACGAGCGCTTAGTACTCCTGGATACGTGGTCTCGCGACTTACTCAGACTTCCTGCAAGGTTTGACTATGCCTTGTCCAGCGATCCTGAGGCCATTCACCGCTGCATCGCTCCCCTTTGTCCCCGAAATTCCGCCATTCACAAGACCTTCGGCACGAGATCGTCTGTACTGAAGGTCAAGAGGGGTCTTCCCGATGACTGGGATGCTTGTCTTGCTCGGCTTTCTACCGGGAACGATCATCCGGTCTCACTTTTGTGTTGCTCGGGTCGTTACATCGCTGTGGTCAACAGTATTGGCACCCTCTCCGTGCGGGACTGCACGACTTATTCCCTCGTGCAGACAATATCACACGGAGAATTTGTAACATGTATGTCATTTAGTGCTGACGGCGATCGGATTGCGACTTACGGATCTCGCACGACGAGGGTATGGGACCCCCGATCGGGCCACGCAGTCCATTCTATTGATAACCCCCTAGAAATGCAGTCGTTATTTCTCGAGTTCATAGATGATGACACAGGCCTCATGGTCGGCTCCGATCGTCGACGTGTTCTTCGGGCATCCCTGGTTGACGAAAAGCCGTGTTGGACCATCTCAGAAGAGGCGCTTCTGGATGATGTTGAATCTTTCGAGGGAACGTTCCTCAATTCCCCGACGAAGCTTGCAATAAGTCCAGACCACTCTAAAATCGTAGCGGTCTACCCCAGGTTTCCCTTAACGATCTGGGCAGTACATTCAGGTACGGTTCTAGTGCGCCTTAATAGGGGTCATGCATCGAATCGTTCCCCCTATGTGAAGGGGGTGGCGTGGCATCCTAATAGTGAGGAGCTAATCGGCTTCTTTCATGATTGCTGCATTTTTAAACTGAATGTCATGGACAACACCTACGAGGAATTCCAAGTCGATCAACATCAGTGGCCATCTGATATCCGAGTGAGTCCGGATGGGACCATCTTTGCCATATGCGGAGTCCATGGCTCCATTCAGCTGTACGATTATCGAACTTCTGCTCTACTGTGCAACGTCGTATCCGAAGACATTGTTACTTCTTTCTGTTTTAGTCCAGATGGTCAACGTCTTTTCGATAGTCGACAAAGTTTCTGTACTGTATGGGAGCTCGACGCTCACTTGGATCTGTCTGAGGTATCAGAGGACCCTATCGACAGACAGTCACCAAATGGAGGCGCTGAGTGGGTCAACCAAGGCCTCGTTTCTTCATCTCTGACCATGATCTCCCCGAGACCTGACGGCTCGGTAACCATCATAGCAGACGATGACGGGCTTATCGAGTTGCTCGATTACGACACGGATTGCAGAGTTCAAGTCGATCACATCGCTACAAGAGTAAGCATTGAGCATCTTGTCTGGGGTCAGGATAGTTCACATTTCGCTTATTCCGAGGTCACGGATCGCATAACGGTTGTTCACGTGGAACCCTCGACGGCCAGCGGATGGAAGACTAGTCGCGTCGCGCGATTTAAGCCAGAACGACATCCTGGAGGCATAACACAACTTCTCTTTTCACCAGATTCCACATCTCTATTGGTAGTCTTCCACCAGGCTGTGCAACTTTGGTCCTTGAAGCCTAACGCTAGTTTACGTGCGAGTCAAGTCTACGACTTGGCAGGGGAGAGTGCCGGGAGATGGTCGACACATCCTCAGTCACCTTTACATCTCGTTTCATTCACACCAAAAACATGTGTTTCGTACAGATGGTGCGACCTAACAGAGTCGGCTAGATGGAACATATCTACGAATAAGTCCGAAAGCGGTAAAGAAATAACCCAGGGTCTCCCTCCGCAACTACTGGCAGATAGCAACCTACGGAATGCCGAAGCTATTGTTGAAACAGTAGAGAAAGCTATAGTTACGCACTCCAAGACCCATGTCGTTCTAACAATTGCATGTAGAACGTCCCGCCGCCAGCTGCTGCCCCGATTTCTCATTCTTGGCAGCAATATCGGACTGGCTGAGAGCACGGAGGCTATTGAACTCGAAACAATACCAGTACCCGCGGACGTAATGGCCCAAATCGACATACCACTGAATGTTCTTAGAAACGAACGACTCGTGTTCCTCGACAAAGCGCTCGGTATATGTACGTGGTCTTTAAGGTTTGGCGATGGTGGTAGACACGGAGGTGTTAAGCGACACTTCTTCATCCCCCGAGATTGGCTATCTACGCAAAACATAGACCTCATGTTACACGTTACCTCACTGGGATCTGTTATCTATCCCCTGAGAAAGGAGGTCGCGGTGATACACAGCACAATTGGCTCAGAATGGTAGCGGCTGATGGCAGCTTCTCTGAGACTCTGGCCTTTCGTTGCTTGATCCTTGCGTGCACCGTCCTGTGCTTCTCGCTCACAATATCATGCTTCTCCATCGCCGGCGGCTCCTGCAACTCGTCTTCTTCCCATGGAACGTACTTCTCGATCAGATATAGGAAGTCATTATATGCTCTGTAGGAAATATCGTCAGAAATAGATTTCGTCTAGTTAGTAAGTGGCGGTTGGGACAAAGACTCTTACGCTCGACGGGCAGGGGATCCCGGGAATATCGCCGAATGCATGAAATTAGTCTTGGCGCTATAGAGCCGATTTCTATCGTCGCACTCCCCCCTGGGCTCACTCGGTTCGTAGTTCTTAAAGTACTCGTTGCGATACTCTTCCGCCCTCAACCGATGCCTCTCGGCGCGCCAGATACCGAGCTCCATCTCGTTGTGGGCGTAGTACACGCCACAGTCGAAGATCCACGGGTCACCGGTGTCCTTCTCGACCCCCACATTACCGTCCCACAAGTCCCCGTGGATCAGCACCGGCGTGACTGATCTGCCGTCTGCTTCTAGCGCGCCGATCAGCCGTGGTATGAGGCGGGATTGGACCCTCTTGAACGCGGCCTCTAGCTCCGGCCACACGCCGTTGGTTTCGGTATCCTGTCGATACGCTTCGGCCAGCAACTTGGAGAAGAACGGCGTCCATTTGTCCTGCCATCCCACGGCCTGCACTCGGCTCCCGTCATATGTTTGGATGTCGAAGCCGAACCGGCCCCTGCTGCTACCATGGAGAGCGCTGCGCCGGTGCAGCGCCGCGAGTCGTTTTCCAAGCCTCTTAGCGTCGGGGAGCTCCTCCGACGGCGCGAAGTCTTTGAACTCTGTTATGAGAAAGTGCGTCGAACTCTCACCTGTGTTCTCCGATGCAATTGGATTGCCTCCCTTCAGTTTTCCCCGCGCAATCGGCTTGGGCACGAGATCCGGTGCTAGAGTGTGCAATTCCACCATGCCCGCAAATTCGCCCTCTACCTGGCTTTGAGCTAGGCTTCCTGTGATGTACTAGTTGTTTTAAGGTTAGCTAGCTAGGGGTTATAGATATTGTTCAATATAGCGAAGATGCACTAATTACCTTCAAGAAGAATAGCGTAGGCTTGTTGGAGGCATCGATGGCAATGATCTTAGTGGTGGTAGAAAAGCTAGAAGTACCATAGCTATGAGCGGATTGAGGTTGTATTCCAGGAGGGAGCGCTATCAATGTGTCTTGATTAGTACATGCACGTTCTCTACATGTAGCATCATGTCTAAGTGCCTACCATTGACAACAGCTTCATCCAATGAGAGCCTTCGGCCTTTAAGGTTACTAGACATGGTGGTCATTTCGTCTAATCATTTTACGGCGCTGAATTCACTCTGGCCTAATAATGAATTGACTGAAAATCGGATAAAAAGTGAAAGGACGCAACTATAACACTAAGGTAAAAGGAAGAAGTAGCTACACGAGAAGTAGTCTATGGGTGCTGCGTAACTACTTCACGGTTATAGTAACATGATCTCCATCAGTCGCTCGATCATATTGTACCCGAGGTGCCAACTCTAACTGATGAGGCGTGATTAGGCAAGGCAAACAAGCTCGAGTGTGTTACTGGGCACGATTGACTAGGTATAATGGGAACAATGTTTGTTGGAACCACCCCGCAAAGCTACATTTACGTACATCTGGGTCGACCAATTAGCATTCAATAATCCCTGAATATATGTATCCTGCACCGTGATAAACACCAACATACATATATTCAGGTCACACGGTACTTCACACCAACAGATGGGATGTTATAGATCTGCATGTCAATTCACATTCCAACCAGTACAAATGTACATTACCTACCACACGCAGGTACTCTACCCGACCTACTTCCCACATTGTTATCACACTCTAGACCAATAGGACACTCCAATTCGAATCACTGCGATGATGTCCGGGAACGACGAGACGAGAGGCGCAAAGTCTGACGCAAAAGTAGAGGAGGGACCACGGCCATCTATAGACAGTGAAGCACCTGACACCGCTTATTCTGTATTCACTAAAAAGCAGAAACGATGGATCGTGTTCCTGGCAGCTTTGGCCGCGATGTTCTCTCCTATGAGTAGCTTCATCTTCTACCCGGCCATCACATCGATTGCCACGAGTCTGAGTGTGACCGTCGGTTTAGTCAATGTTGCTATCACCACTTACATGGTGATCTCTGGCATCACACCCGCACTCCTAGGAAATGCCGCAGATAAGGTCGGTAGGCGGCCTATCTATCTCTTCGCCTTATCGATCTACCTTGTGGCTAATATCGGGCTGGCACTGCAGCACAACTTCGCTGCGCTCTTGGTGTTACGGATGATACAAAGTGCGGGTAGCTCCGGTTGGTTCTCCCTGTGGAATAGTGCTCTGCGGTCTATATAGAAGTAGGCTGCTAACAATTTTAGGAACGATTTCGCTTGGCTATGGCATAATATCAGATATCACGACTCCGGCGGAAAGGGGCTCCTACGTCGGCATTTTCAACTTAGGGTTCTATTCTCCATCATAACCCTCTCGTGAGCAATGCATGTATACTAACAGATGAGAAGGCCTAACGTAGCACCTCCATTAGGTCCGGTCCTAGGTGGTGTGATCGCTGCGAAGTTGGGATGGGAGTGGATATTCTGGTTCCTCGCCATCGTCGGAGGCTTGTGTTTGCTTTTGATGCTATTCACCTTGCCGGAAACATCGCGTTTGATCGTGGGTGATGGAAGTATACCTGCCACGGGGATAAACCTCACCTTTGTAGCTTTCTTGGCCGATAGGAAGAAGCGCAACCAAGAACAGAAAGAGCAGGTCAAGGAGACCACACGGAAGATCTCATTCCCCAATCCGCTAGCCTGCCTGAAGCTGCTTTTATTGAAGGATATTTCGATTGTCCTTCTCTGCAACGGAATCTACTACACCACATATTGTTGCATGCAGGCATCCTTGTCTACTCTCTTCATCGACGTATACGGGTACCAGGAGTTGCAAGCCGGGCTGGTATATATCCCTTTCGGCGTGGGATGCTTGGCCAGCGTATATATATGGGGTTAGCTATCCTTTTCAACAAAATATAGTAGATAGAATAACTCACTAATGTTTTCTAGGCAAGATGTTGAATTTCGATTATGCAAAAACAGCAAAGGCTCACAAGTCTAGTGACTCGGGTAGGCAGGATGGTCAACTTGGCGAATTCCCTATAGAGCTTGCAAGACTACGCAGTTCCTTCTACTTGTTAGCTGTGACTACGGTTGCGACAATAAGCTACGGTTGGGTAGTCGAACAGAAAGTAGTACGTCATCGTTAGCCCAAAATACCTCATGTTTTTATTTATTTTTATTTTTAAATACAGCTAGAGCTGACTACTAGCAGCACGTGGCTGTACCCCTCACTCTGCAGGCGATAGTAGGGTTCAGTATAAGTGGTGTTTTCGTGGTAGGTGCTAATCTCCAATTTAGACATCAGATATCTACACATCCACTAACTTGGATTTATGTTTACAGGCTCTCGGGACCCTTCTTACGGATCTAAATCCTGATAGACCTTCAACGGCGGCGGCGTCGGCGAACATCGTGCGGTGCGCACTTGCAGCTGGCGCGCTTGCAGCCCTGCAGCCTATTATCGACGCGGTCGGCGCGGGGTGGTGTTTCACGATCTTTGGAATTCTATGTGGAGCGTGCGGTCCACTGCTGCTACTCGAGATGCGGATGGGTCATCGGTGGAGACGGTCTAGAGGCATTGCGGAGTTAGTGTGAGCGGCTCTTTCTTTTGACAGTCGATCTTCGGATACGTCAGTCATTTTGGTGTGTAATTTAACCCCGAGGAAATCCTTGTCTTTTTCAACGTTCGCAGATTCGGACCGTCCGAAGCACCGGGAGGACGACTATGGTCGCCCCAAGTTTTGATAAATAAGTATTCTACCTACTCGATCCCCGGGAATAGATCTGATTATAGGCATAGGGCCAAAGGTCGAGACTACATTTAAAGATGGCATTGTCCTGCCCTAGAATCGCTTGTAACTTTCCGTGAATTACTTACTTCCCTATTGAATGACGGCGTGGAAATCCGAGGTCAACGATGTGCTAACCCTATACGGATCTACGTTAGAGAATGTCGCAATGGCGCTAGATGTAAGCCAGGTGCATATGATGTCGCCTACCAATCACGATAGCGGAATGCCTCGTATAAGATCCATCCGGGCCAAGCCGACTAGATAGGAATTCACATCAAACATACCTACACAACTTAGGTAATAATGCTGGTGGCATTTGGGGCGTCGGAGAAACCAATAAGGAATCAATACAGCGAAACCGGATATGGTGTCGCCGCCCGCAAGGACGAAGTAAGGCGAGCCAAGAGCCAAGCCCCCAGACAGGTATATGATCCTATATTAAGGCCTTGGCCGTGTGACACCATGAGCAGAGTTTTATCGACTAGATCGATAAGATAATCTTATCAGATCATCAGCGGGTAGTATCGTTATGTCATTGTACCTCCCACCTTCCATCACGAGATCGATTGCCGAAGCATACCGGGGTCCAAGAATTGACGATGGTCGAAGACGTCCGAGAGCGGAGAACACATATTGACTAGATCTGTGGGAATTTCTCTCAATCGCGGTTAATGAGGGATTATTCTTCTATTCTATTATATCATCAAGACATCCCCGATATATCTATTAACCTTGACCTGTCGTTGATAAACCGATGAGGGAGGGGCAAAGCAACATCTTCAAAATGGCAGAACCACAACCGACATTGAATGAACTCGCAGCAAAGGTGACGGAGCTTTCCGCGGCCCTCACTCAACAACTGGCAGAGAAAAATGTTCCAGTTCCATCATTTGCTGCTGATAGCCCCACTAGCTATAAGGGCATGACAGAAGAAATATTCTTGACACGCCAAAAGATCGTGGATGTGCTGAACGACATGTGGATCCTCACTCAGGGTCCGAGTGAAAGTATTTTCAACTACGTCCATAACGTATGTCAAGTCTTGTTTACCAATCATTGAGCCTTTTTCTGACCCTAGTAGGTTATTCCAGATGCTGCGGCACTGAACGTCCTGAACCATTTCAACTTCTGGGCCGCTGTACCCCTGGATGGATCCGCCTCATATGCCGAGATAGCGAAGCACACATCTCTCCCTCAAGATGTTGTATATCGCGTACTGCAGCACGCCGTGACGCTCCGCCTCTTTGCTGAGACCGAACCTGGGAAATCTTCATCGCGCATTCAGCACACGTCGCGTTCAGCCGCACTGGCAAAACAGGCAGGTCTGAGGGCTCTCGTCTCTTCCGTTCTAGACATATCAAGCACCCCAATGATGGTCTTGAACGAAGCACTCGATAGGTATAGTCGTGGTAAGCCCGAATTAACGCAAGAAATGAGCGAGACCGCTTTTGCTTTGCTACATAGTGGTGGAGAGCTATCCGGAAAGCATCGCAATTCTTGGGACTTCCTCGAGAACGATGGAATTGGTGAGAAAAAAGGTTGGAGGCAGAAGAGCTTCGTTGAGTTCATGAGCTATATTAAGGAGATATTCCAACTCGAGGGGGTGGTTCTGGATGCCTTTGACTGGAAGGCTGCCGGAAATACTACGCTAGTCGATGTGAGTAGGACACTATTTCTAATCCGAACTGGAAGCAGTTTTCTCTATTATCCAACAAGGTCTATAGGATATCTGCAATTAACACATTATAGGTCGGTGGCTCAGCAGGTGCAGATGCCTTTATGCTAGCTCAGAAATTCCCCGAACTCAAAATCGTAGTCCAGGATATGCCCAAGGTACAGCCGGTCTTCGAAGCCGATGTACCGGAAGATCTGAAGTCCCGCGTGTCTTTTGTCGCGCATGACCTCAACCAGCCGCAGACCGTCCAGGCCGACATCTACATGCTCAAGCTAATCCTGCACGACTACCCGGAGCCTGAGGCGGCCAAGATCATAAGGGCCCTAGTGCCCGCCCTGAAGCCTGGCAACCGTGTGGTCGTGATCGAGTACATCGGCAAGGTCGACGACGGTGGCAGTAACAAAGAGGGCCCACCGATTCCCCGCTCGATCCAGCAGATGGGTACCGCGACGGACTTGCGCATGATGGCGCTCTTTAATGCTAAGGAGCGCCCAGCCGAGGCATATAGAGATATATTCCGCCAGGCAGATGAACGATTCGAGATCGTAAGCCTCAAGGCGAATCCTCTGACCTTCTTTGCGGTCATTGAGGCAGTCTGGCGCGGTTGAGCAGTTGTCTAAAAACACGTCGAGTTGCATAGGAGAGACAAGATAGAAGGAATACGGCCCCTAATGCCGCAGGGATAAATTGACAAAAAGTTGAACATGTTTCTTTTTCTAGTGACATATTACTAGGTTTTATGTGAGAAAGGACATTCGAGATTTTGTGAGACTTTTGTGACATTGTTCTGCATGAATATATGATTCTCCTTAATGGCTTTCAGCTGGGCCTTAGTGTACATATCTAAAAGCAACCACTGCATCACCACCATGCCCAGTCCTAGAACCCTGGATATATCCGTGACTCATCATACCACTAGCCTCTTCCTCCTCGAACTTGGCATTCTGCTTCTTCAAGTAATGCTTGATGGACAGAGCCATAGCGCTAACGACCAAGCACGCTCCGGTCATGACGGCGCCTCCGATATAATATCTCGGCTTCTGCCAATCCGGAAACATGTAGCTCGTATAGAAGTGTGCGACACCGGCAGACATGAAGTTGTTGATTGCAAGGGCTGCTGCTCGCTTGGCTCTTGGCCGAGGTAGCGAAGCGCTCAGCCAACTGACACATAAGTTGTAGGGCGAGTATGTTCCACTGGTCATCAAGAACATCGAAAAGTAGCGACCACCAGTCGAAGGAACAAACATAGCTAGTAGGTTCCCGAGCAAACCGATGATCATTGGGGCCGCAATATGATAACCACGTTCGTGTTTATGAGCCGCGTGAAAGGAAACAATAAGTGAGACGATGAAAGCAAAGAAGTATGGAGGTGCTGTGAGGAGGAGTGTCGTCGTGTCCTGTAAATAATAGAATGAGCATCTTCGCCTATGGGGGTATTATAGGCTAGTAGGGTGTTACTCACATCGTATCCAAGTGTTCCCACAATGGAGGGGAAGAAGTTGTTGAAAGATTGAGCAGTAATAAGCGCCATCTGCATAACAATGAACATGTACAACTTCGGATCAGTAAGAGCTTGCTTGAGTCCCCAGAAGATCGACTCAGGGTCCTCATCGACGATACCAGCGTTCTCCTTGCGGATGCGCCATTCCTGCAAGGGTATGTCAGCATTGTTCAATAACGGAAAACATAACAAGATGCGAAAGCTTACTGCCAGTAGTTGGATATCATGTGAAAGGAAAAGATGCTTGCTTTGAAGCGGATAATCCGTCATAAGGGGGAGAAGTAGGATTGCAATAACAACCGTCATTGCACCCTCAATAATGAAAAGCCACTCCCAAGCCTTCTTCCCACCGACTCCTTCCATTCGGCTTGTGATACCAGCGGCTATCAACCCAGCAAATGCAGTAGCCAACATATTACCACCATATAGGATGGCGATTCGAGGAGGTAGCTCAGTTCTCTTGTACCTGTTGACGCTAGAATTAGAGCCAAGTCCCTTAAAACTCATAAGACGATGTTCAACTTACCAGCAGCTCATGACCACGAATACTGCCGGGAGAAATGGTGCTTCTACCAATCCCAACTATCATATAATCAGCATACTGCCTGCGGGACCTATGGGCCACTATCCAAGAATATATAGGTCATAAAAGGATACCACAAAGATATACATACTATGAAAAAGTTAGTATCGTCAACAAGAAAAAGTAAAAGGGCGAGAATGATTTATACGCACCAACAAATCGAACACCAGCAAGACCTGCAAAGTTTGTCACGAAGCCTTGGCTCATAGACATGATGCCCCACGCACTTGTGATCAAGCATATGTAGTACGATGGCCGCACCTTGCCGATGATAAGATTTCCCGGAACCTGAGTTATGCCTGAACCGCAATATTAGCTTACATATCTCTCTGCCCGGGAATTGATTCCCTTGACTCTCGGTTGTCGTTGGGAAAGGATCTAATATGGGTGAAACATCGCGTTATATCGGAGGTTCCGAGAGACTCTAAGAGTTCGAATGCAGACTTACAATACCCTGTAATATGCTGTATTAGTAAAGCTTTCCAATGAAACAAGAAGATGTTGATGATTATCATACCAATATAAAACATCAGAAGACATGTGTTGTATTGAGAGTTTGTCATTCCTAGATCTTCTGGAAGTCCCACGATTTTGGCACTGGCGATATTGTTGCGGTCTCTATTGAAGCCGTTAGCAATTTTAAATGACGAAGTTTGTTATCACGGTGACTCACAAGATATTGAGCAGGAACAGAATGAATACCACTGGCATAAGAGTGAGATCGAGCATGCGCGTCAGCTTCCGCTCTAATTTCTTCAGTTCCGTTTGATCCAAGTGCGCAATCTCTTGCGGCAGAGGGAGCTCATCCGGAAGGAGAGCCTGCGGCTTGTCCACATGATCAACATCGTTCTTGCTAACACCGATTGCGTCCGACATCTTGAGAAGTGATGAGGATAGTAGTAATGGCCTCGTCTAGGTGTCGGAGAAAGCAAGAGGGTACCGGTTATTGCGAGATTCAAATTAGTTTCATGATCAGCGCAACGAGGATATAACATCATAAGTAAATTGCATATCTGCATATAAGCTCAGGGGCCTCTCATCGGGAAACAGAGCGCACGCCGTTCCCCATGGCACCCCAGATCCCCACATAACTAATCGTAGAGGTTTGTGGGGTATACGCTGAGGGGGGTTTAACACTCCGCATTACCCCCAGCGCTAATCCTACCGCGTAGACTAGCTCATAGAAGATCGCTACCTGATGTCGTAGAGTAGCCCGGGATCCTGATTCTTCTCGAGAGGCTTATTCCAAGCTTTGACTAGTGCGAAGGATGTGTAACCTCGACATACGTAGGCAACATCGTCACATCGGGAAACAGTCCGTGAGCAATGCCACCCCCCTAAGTATCCGGGTTATAGCATTCCATTATTAGACTAGGAGGAATCTACCCGCTTGTATGCGGAGTTACTAACAAACTAGTGAATGCAACTTTTGAGTATGTCATTAAGTTATGAAATAGCTCTACGTTTATTGGACGGTGATAATCCAGACTCCCCTCAGCCTATATCCCAAAGCTTGATGGGACGACGTGAGCAAATAAGATAGTTTCCAATTGGTGAATCTAGAATAATTTCTCTAGCTGTGGGAATTATGAGTCTACGAATGCGGATTCAAACGCCTCTGTGTTGACTGCCGTGAATGGTTTACCAATGAACTCTCCTTGCTCTCCAACCACAGACAAGATGTTCTTCATAGCGAATAATTCAAAGTTGATTCTCGTATCAAGGGCACCCCCTCCGACGTGTGTTGTGAGGGTCACGTTCTCCATCTGTGCCAGCTCCTTCGAGACTTGTGGTTCGTGATAGTGTACATCCAGACCCGCGGCAGAAATCTTGCCACTCTTCAGTGCACCGACAAGCGCATCCTCATTGACTACCGGGCCCCTCGCTGTGTTGACCAGCCGTGCTCCCTGCTTCATCGCAGCGAAAGCATCCGTGCTTATCAAATCCTGCGTATGCTTATTTAGGGGTGTGTGAAGACTGACGCAGTCCGCTATAGCGAGGAGGTCATGTAGAGACTCGTGGAATGTTGCTCCGAGCTCTTGCTCGACCTCTGGAGACGACCGGACCACGTCGTAGTAATGAATCTTCATTCCGAGAGCCGTGCTTGCTTTGTATGCCAGCTTTTTGCTGATATTTCCCAAGCCGACAATGCCAAGAATGTGACCTCGTGGGTTGGCTGATATAGTTGCAGTAAGCTTGTGCACCTCGGTGAACTTGGCCGGATCACACGTCCTAGCGGCCAATTGCGATCGTGTGAAGTTTCGGAATACTGAAAGGATCATGTAGAGACCAGTATCCGAGACTGCCTCGTCAGATGCCCCAGCCCCATTGGCATACCATATTTTACGGCGGCCAAGGACATCCACGTCTGCCCAGTTGAAACCGGCCCCGGCTGACGCAAATATGCGGACGGATGGTGGTAGCAGTGATATTAGCTCATCATCCCATTGTCCCATCTCACCACCTGTTTGAAAGTGAGGCCGGAAGATGGCGGAGAAGTCGCCATATCTACGGCAGGTCAGATATTGCATGAACTGAAAAGTGCGAAAGATCTTACTTTTTCTCTTTTAAAGCCTCAATGAAAGACTCGCGATCGGGCTCTTCGCTCCGGACTACTTGAAACCGCTTGGAGAACTCATTGTCGTAGAAAGCGTGATTGTATTTGATCGGCTCGCCGATATGAAGTACGATAGGCTTAGGCATGGCTGCGTATGTTGATATCAATACCCTTGTCTGTGTCACTAGGGGTATGTTCCTATCGCAAGGTTGATATCCTCAATTTCAAGAACTCTCTGCATCATTTCTCAATTGGTCATCACTGACCATCTCGGCGTCCCTGATTCTCCTTTTCGGTGTTAACCACCGACACAAGATGTGGAGAATTGGAGAACGAGGGGAAAGTGTGGGTATTCGTTCGGCGTGAAGAGGAGGAATGGATATCGGAGAGAAGACCGAAGTGGGTTCTCGTAGCACCCCAACCCTGATCTAGGACCCCTGGACCGGCGGCGTCTATGAATCCTTCGTACCGCTGCATCGCGATGTGGGTCAAATGGGTTTAACGCAGGCGGGTTACAGGGGTGAGCTCCAGCTTTGAGATATTGAGTCCTAGGTAGGCAGTAGTTGTATGGATTATCCGAGTCTTAAAAAATTCGGCATGGATTTCTATGTACGACCGTAACCTTTCGTTCATCCAATTGTAACAATCGCATTGTCTAAGTAGCTCTACCTTGGCATCACGTTGGAGGTTGAGGCTCGAAACTCGAGAGTAGACAGGGAAAGGATACGTAGTTGTCTATGGTTCTATTCTAGCTCTCGCTCTACGTAGCACCATCTTCCGGGCAGAATGGCCGCAATGGCGACAACTGAAGAACCAGCATTTCAAATTACAGTAGCCGAGCTTCAGAGGCACAACACCAAGCAAGACTGTTGGGTGGCTGTACATTCAAAGGTATGGGATGTAACAGAATTTCTTGACGAGCATCCTGGTGGACCCGCAAGTAAGTTTCTCTTGTCAGAAGCTTGCCATCTTCATACTTACAGTACATTTTTAGTTATTCTTCAATGCGCAGGCACAAATGCAACGAGTGCATTCGAAGAGGTACATGCTCCGGGAATTCTCGAAGAAAACCTATCTGCGGAAAAGTTTAAAGGGTTTCTCGAAGAACCCAGCAGCGATGTTCCACCCCAAGGTACAGCCAGAGAAGCCCAAGAAGTCAGAGAAAAGAACGACACGGCATCTGCAGATGTGATAACGGGACCACCGGCTTTGCACACGTTGATAAGCGCAGGAGATTTCGAGAAGGTCGCAGGCAGGGAGCTAGCACCTAAGACTTGGGCATTCTACTCGTCCGCAGCAACGGACCTGATCACGCATCACCAGAACAAATCACTATTGAGGCGAGTTATGATACAGCCAAGAATATTGCGAGATGTTAAGAACGTGGATATGAAGAGAAACATCCTCGGATTTGAAAGCTCTACGCCATTCTTCATTAGTCCAGCTGCTATGGCCAAATTAGCCCACCCCGACGGAGAGATCGCCCTTGCCAAGGCTGCTGCATCGGAAGGGATTATACAATGCGTAGGTGACAACTAAAACCATAACAGACAGGACATGATCGGCTAAAACGCGGTGATGCAGATATCGAACAACGCCTCCTACCCTCTAAGTAGCATCGTGAAATCCGGCAAACCAAACCAATCTTTCTTCCTACAACTCTACGTCAATTCCGAACGTCACAAGACAGAGGACCTCCTTCGCAAAGCCCGCGATCTTGGCATCAAGGCAATCTTTGTTACAGTTGACGCGCCTGTGCCAGGGAAACGGGAGGCTGATGAGAGAATTGCTGCTGAAGCCATACAATCAGCGATTAGTGGAGCATCCTCGGCAAACGACAAGAAGGGTGGTGGTTTAGGGAGATTGATGGCCCAATATATTGATAAGTCCCTAACCTGGTCCGATATTGCATGGATAAAGAGGGTTTCGGGGCTTCCAGTTGTTCTAAAGGGCGTGCAAAGCGTTGCTGATGCCAGAATGGCGATGGATTATGAGATTGATGGGATTTTCTTAAGTAACCATGGCGGAAGATCGTTAGACACGTAAGTTGGGTGCATTCCAGGTCCCTCCTCTTCGATTAACTAACCCTTACACATTCGAATAGGTCCCAACCGGCAATTCTTAACCTCCTGGAGCTCCGGCAAAAATGCCCTGAGGTTTTCTCGAGAATGGAAGTTTACGTGGACGGTGGCTTCGAAAGGGGCACAGATATCATAAAGGCTATCGCTTTGGGGGCCACGGCTGTCGGTGTGGGCAGGCCCTACTTGTACGTGTAGCTTGTCGTGCTGTGCTAAGAACCCGTAACTAACAGACGGTGCAGATACAGTTTAGTCTATGGTCAAGCCGGTGCCGAGCACTTGACATCCAGTTTGTAGCCCTCGAAATTTGCCCTTATAGTTCCACCATGCTAACGAGAGCTATTAGTTCTGAAAGATGAAGTTGAAGTCACAATGCGGTTATGCGGTATCACCAGTCTCGACCAAGCCAACCCGGAACTCATAAACACATCAGATATCGATCATCTTATTCGTGCAAACCAGAGGTTCCCCCCAATATCTTCGAGGCCTATCTGTTCGAAACTTTAGGATATGGAGGTTGGTAGAGATAACTAGAAGTTGAATCAAAGCAATATCAAATTGAGAGCCACAGGTCTTGCCATAACCGTGGTAGAAGAAGTGTTCCTATTGGTGAACAGATCACTATCTGCTTATGTACAGCCCTCGCCATTATGAACCTTCAGATGTATACCAAGGTCTGGTTTTCGCTTCGCCTGATAGTGGCAGTGGACATGGTTACATTGCCAACGTTCTTCCCCCTCGCTATCCAAGACTGCAGTAGTACCATTGTGGTCATGCAAGTGTTGTGTTAACTCTTGTACGGTCTTGGCTACGAAGTCGCAATTGGGCCAATGGCATTTGGTGATATGCTGCCTGTATTATGTGTTAGTTGATTGATTTCCAGTGGTCTAGGGACAACTCGAGCTCGAATAGGTATATGACGCGACAAACAGGGAAGAAGATAGATTCCACAGTATACTTACACCATATGGCGTTCTCGATGGCCATGTCTAGTCTGGTTACAGATGGGACACACGAACTGGGGGCCAGCGTTAGATGACGATGGAACTTGGTCGACAGCTGCTGCGATAGATTCATCAGCCGGCGCGATGGGTTCAGCAGCCGGCGCGATGGGTTCATCACTGGAATCTTTAGTTTGCAGAGCGGTAGCGGTTCGTGTGCTGCCTTCGGGACGAACAAGCCTGCCATTCTTCTAGAATGGCAATGGTTGGCGTCCTTTGGCCGACTCGTTGGTCGCGGCTTCACTGGACATAGTGACGGAAGTGGATTTGTTCAGGGGTAATTGATAGACGATATGTTGATGTGGCAATTAGAAAGATGCGAATATGTGAGAACTACTTCGTCGATGGTTGATAAAACTATGGAGAGTAGGTGAAGTTATGTTTCCAGCTGACTTTGTAGGTATCCCGTGCGCAGGTGGTAGGTGAATAGTGAATAGTGAATGGTGGGTGGCGTTACTGCAGGCAACAACGAAGGTATTTAGGCGATGGAATTGGCAATAACGTTCTGTGTCTCCGTAGTCCGATCTTTTGCGACAGAAATCCGAAACTTTGAACAATCTGTAAAATAATCTAGTTATTAGAACCGATTCATTCTAGAGTACCCAACGGTCGGACTCTAGAGAATAACATCTGGGATGGCGCAATGCTCAGGATCGATATCATCTGCTGGAGTACATGCTTTGGAAGACTGCCCTCAGTTAAGAACTACTTGACTAGATCACTCATACTGTGAATAGCCAACTGATTTCCTAACGAGGGACTATTCACTTCTTATCAAGATGAAGTGACAGAAAGTCCATGACTTACAATGGTAATGCTACTATCAAAAGGCCTAGATTAACATCATCTGACAATGAGAAGTGGATCGGAAAACAATGGGAAGTAATACGGCTTTACTGATGTCTACATGGACATAAGCTATGTTATCCGTACGTTAGTGTAAGTCGATACCTGAATATTAGGTTATGTATGGTAATGTATGGTATATAGAGCCTAGGTAGCCCAGGCAGCCCAGGCAGCCCAGGTATGTAGTCAAGTAGTCTTCGACCTCAAGAAGCCCCTCGCCCCTGCCCTGTTTTGTCAAGATTTGAGGTCCGTGCACGCTAGTGAACAAAGAATATCCTAGTGCCTGTACTCAACATGGTATACCTATGATATAGTTGCCTCGTGCTTACCTCTGGAAAGGTTATGAAGTGTGTACTCTGGTATCATTGGGGAGAAAGAAAAAAAAAAGGCTGAGCAGCTCGAATTATAGACATGTGCACAGTTCTATACCATCTAGTCCAACCATCCCCTAGATAGCTGCTGCTTACCAAGCCATAGCATTGCTGAAAGCTACAATATGTGCTACAATACCTCGTACATATATCTAGTAGCATGGATGTAGTATAACACTTAGTTAGGTAACTATGAATAAAAGGTGAAGAAAAAGGACGCTGTAACAGTCTGGACGTGATATAACTACTTAAGTATTTAAATAGGCGCAAGTTATAGAGATAAATTTAAGGAAACCACTATAGCAAACATTTTCAGTGGCTTAATCCTGACCTTATAGTCATATCTGTGTGTTAAGAACGTAAAACCATAGTGATTGATCAATTTGCCCAGGGTATTTAGAATGTAATACGGATATATGTTCTATCGTAGATCTCTAAAATTGAGAGCCCCTCCTCTATTTCTATTCTAATATGAATAACTATACTATCAGGTATTGATGAATTGCTCCACATCCTTTATATGGACGTATTTGATATTCTGACGAAGATAGGTGTAGGCTACGTGAATGGCCTTATCTCCGGTCGAGCTATCCAAGAATATGCTGGGGTAGCTTAGTTCCCTATTCGAGCGCTCCTTGGAGTTATTGGTCAAGCAAAACCCGTCACCGTCTTCTAAGACCTTGTACTTCCAGGTCTTGCCATCATCCTTGGAGATTCCTAACGAGAGCGCTTTTCTAGGCGTACCCCAAATGGCGGTTCGGCCATTGACTTCTGGCTGGTTGACGCGTTTGTCAGAGTCCGGGGTTATGTCATCGTAAAGACCCTCCCGCCGCTTCATATCATCAGATGCGCGAGAGTCGTTGAAGACAATGACAATATCTCCGTTGGGAAGTGCCGCAGCACCGATGCCAGAGTTGGGGTTTGGTAACATTGTCTTTTCTGGACTACTCCAGTTGATCCCGTCTGGCGAGGTTGCTCGATAGACGTTGTCTGCCCAGCGACTGCGGTAGAATGCAACATACGAACTTTTGTTCGGCAAGGCGATGATAGTCATATGCACGCAGCCAGTGGAGTTGGGTACAATACTTTCTGCCCAAGTCTTGCCCCCATCCTTGGTATATAGGACAGCAGCGATGTCATCAGACCCGATCCATCGATAGCCAGGAGCGACTCGGCAATACCATATTGGTAATACCCATGTGCCGTCGGGAAGTATGACAATTGGTTGGCGTATAAAGACGCCCTTCCTCTCCGGAAATGGCTCGAACGGCTCGGACCAGGTCTGACCCTGATCCTTGGATGTCCTTGCGATAATAATGGCTTGGTCTTGGTTGCCAGCTTCTTGAGAGGTGTGAAATAGCCAGATAGTGTCAGTGGCAGGGTCGCGGAATAGGAGAGGGTTCTGCTCGCTTCGGGATGGGTCTGAAGATACCTGCGTAGGCTTAGACCATGAAGCGCCGGGTATCAGCCGTGATAAATATACAGAAATGTCATCCGTTCCTTCTTGTGTACCACCAAACCAGACACATAAAAGAGTCCTGTCAGGTAGTTGCAGAAGGTTTGAAGCATGGCATTGCACCGTTGCTGCCGGAATGTCGTCTACCCTGGTCAAAAGTGGGTTGGACGTGGTTGGTCGTGTAAGCGACATATCTAACTAACAGTTGAAGGTTAGAAGGCAACTTGCAATCCGGAGGCGGTGACAAACTTGGTAAAGCTTTATCTCGAACTTTAGGTGTGTGATACGATGTTCAAATATCAGAGATCATACCGAATCAATGTTCTATTATCTCGGAATTCCCCACCCGCCTTTCGCTCCAGGTTTTAGCTCGTCACGCCTTATCTGAAGATGCGTACATCAACCCGGTAGTGAATCGTATTTCTCGCCGAAGGGTCGCTAGGACATGTCCCCGATATTTTGGTTCCCAGGTTGGATCATACCTAACTCCGCACTTTGATGACTGATCGCCGGCATGTGGTTCTGGGGAAGTTGGGGAAGCTAGGGGGGCCGGGAGGTCTGGGGGTCTGGGGAACACTAACGATGAGACCCAGTTTTCCTCTCAACGAACTTGATCAGCCTATACTCGTTTATACATAAGGGCACTCCTCCTTTGGTGCAAATATTGCATGCGTTTTAATTACAATTATAGATGAGATTCTTCGCTTCCCCAGAATTTCTGTCACAAAAGTGAATCTCTCCTACACTTAGACTAGTTCTACGCCACAGCCTTTTCTTTCGTCGTTGTCCTTTAACCAACAACATGGGTGGTGGTACTTCCATCTGGGCATCCCCTGAATGGAAAACCGACCCCAAGGAGATCTTTAATTGGAAGTTATTCTACCTTACCACGACCGTAGCATTCGCTGGCTGCGCATACGGATTTGACCAGGGGAATATCGGGGGTGTTTTGACTCTCCCAAGCTTTAGGCGGACATTTGGACTAGACTTATTGAGTCCAGAAGATGAAGATGCGCGGGAAGGCAATATAGCAGCCATGAGTAAGGGCGCTCCTCTCCTGATATTTCAAAACGTTCGCGCAACTGATACTCTCTTCTACAGTGGCTGCAGGAGGTTCTGCAGGAGCGCTTATAGCAGCCCCCTGTGCTGACTTTCTTGGGAGGAAGGAGTCTATGATTCTCTACTCTTTCCTATTCCTTGTCGGAGCAACAATGCAGGAGATCGCACATCTTGGTGTATTTTACGCTGGCCGCTTGATCGCCGGTCTGGCAATCGGTGGCATGTCGATGCTTGCGCCTCAATATGCTGCCGAGAACTCCCCGAAATCCGTCCGCGGGTCTCTCACGACCAGCTATAACCTGTGCATTATCCTCGCATTGTCTCTCGCTTTTTGGACAAATTATGGTGTCTCGTTGTGGTGGACCTCGAGTGATCTCCAGTGGAAGTTGGCTCTAGGTATGTGATTACCGGGGTTGTCTCTGACTACATGACGCCTGTTAGTGCAGAGTTGTTCACCAGCTAACCAATTACCAGGTATTCAAATCATCCCCGGAGGAGTAATGTTCTTGATGTTGTTTTGTAAGTTTTTACATAAGTCCCTAGCTTCGTGGAATACACACTAACATTTCCTAGTTGTCATCAACACACCACGAGCTCTCATAGCAAAAGGGAAGAGAGAACTAGGGCTACGAAAACTATGCGAACTAAGAAACCTATCTAGCGATCATCAATACGTCCAACAGGAATACATGGAAATCTGCGCTCAAGTAGATGCGGAGCAGGAACTTGTTAAAGGAACGAATTACTGGATTGTTATAAAGGACATTGCGACAATCCCAAGCAACACCCGTCGATTCTTCTTGGCTACTACGTTATTCTTGTTCCATAAGTTTACTGGAACGGACTCGCTCAACTATTTTGCCCCTGAGATATTCCAGATGATTGGTGTTCCTGCTGGATCTCTTAGTCTTCTCACTACAGGAGTTGTAAGTAACCCTATCAAATGTGGACTTTATTTTGAATTACTTCCCTTACTCTTTGTACTTTGAGGGTTTGGGTGGATGATATAGACACCACCTTGCTGTTCCGAATGAGCACAAGCTAACTAAGACATATTAGTACGGTATTGTCAAACTCGTTACAACTATCTTTTATGTCGGCTTCATCGTAGACAGGGTCGGTCGTCGAAAGCCACTACTTGTTGGAGCACTACTACAAGCTACTGCTATGTTGTACATCGCATTATACGTAAGATTTGCCAACCCCGACTCCACCGGAGGGACACCGGCTGGCGGTATTGTCGGCATTGTCTGGATTTACATCTATGCCTTTGGATGGAGTTTTGGCTGGAGTGTAGCACCATGTACGTGACTTATTATCTATCTCTCCTAAACTACTCCGTCGCATTGATGGCTAACCTTTAGGTGATAGATGTCGTGGCCGCGGAGATCTTCCCTGCTAGAATTCGAAGTTTCTCGATGTCAATCTGCTTCTTTATAAACTGGATTGTTGACTGTGAGTTACACTTATAAGGACAGATCTGATTTATTAAAGGCAGAGACTAATATGCTACTACAGTTGGTATCACCAAGGCTACGCCAAGTATGATGACCCATCTGGGCTGGGGAACCTTCCTCCTTTATGCCGTGCTCACCTACATCGGCTTTGTATTTGTTTTCTTCTGCATGCCTGAGTTCAAAGGTTGGTGACTTCTAGCATCTATCGCTTTACTGTTATAATGACTAACTATCTATGGTACAGGTCGCAGTATCGAGTCTACGGACGATCTCTTCCAGAATTCAATTTGGTCAATGTGGCGACATGCCTACCCGACGGAAGGAGAGAAGGTTCGCCATGATGTACAGGAAGTCTTTGCGCACAAACTAGATGAAGAGCAAGGCTGGAAAGCGAAAGCACCTGAGCCAACTGTTGTTCATGCTGAAGGCGCGACTAAGGACTAATCATACATACTTACACACATAGGAAGAAGTAGATTTGATAGTGTAGAGCAAATAATTAGGTGGAAGAGAAGATACGGATAATCAGAACACTTCAGAGAAATCCGAACCTCTCCAAAGCTAGAGTCTCATTCCCGTAGTCAACACCAAAATTTTTATTATAGGAATTGACCAAACACCGTAGTTGGAATCTCTTAACTATTAGCTAACGAAAGTCTCGCATAATAATGAGATGGCACATGATTGGAGAGATGACCTGCGCGGACCTGAACCCCCGCCTCCATCGTCAGTCTCCATTTCCCCATAAAACCCCAGAAACTAACTTAGGGCTCTATTTCCAAGACGAGATTACTTGACTAACGCTAAAAGGCCCACCAAATTTGTTAAACAACAGCGCATATTGGCTGAATCAGGGGTAGAGTAGGTATAACTAGTCCACTAACTGGTTAACTACTAAGTACCTACTCTAGAGGGTCCCAGACATGCCTGTAGTTAAACCTCGATTTTCAAAACGCGCTCTAAGATGATGGTGAGCCGATGACAAGCTTCCCCTCACTCACTTCACCTTTTTCGTGACATGATTATTCCGGTTATGAGAGGACAGTAACAATGAAGCGACCTTGGGAAGAAGCGAATCTCGAAGATGTTGAAGCATCTATCGCGGAGGTAATTACTCTTCCCAAGACCAATTCATAATGTCGTCTCAGTGCTAAATTGTTGATAGCGGCGAGATTCAATGGCGTTCAGTGTATCCAACGGGCAATACAACACAGGCAGCTCGCCAAGAGGTGAATCAACGCAAAGGAACAACAGCGACAACACAACACAATCCCATGTTCCGATGATATCGCGCAAAGTCAAAGCATGTTCCGCTTGTAGGAAACATAAGATTAGATGCATCATGGACAACAATACCCCACCATGCCGCCGATGTTCAGAGAAAGGCTTAGGTTGTGTCTTGAACAAGAGCCTACAAACTCTCATCAGCGAGAGATCACAGTACGTTTAGTGTCTCGTTTAGAACCTGTTCGCATAACTGTATTGAGATGATACCCAATGGCAAATCAAACGACTGCTTACATAACCTTTACACTTCAGATCAACAGAGGCTATGATGCGAGATCTTGAGATGATGCATTCTAGTCTCCAAAATGTTCACAAGACACTGAATCTTGCTCCACTTGGCCCTCTGCAGAGCTCAAGACAGATGCTAAACACACCAGTCTCTGATGAGGCTAACCACCTTGATGACGCTGGACCTTCTTGCGACAACTCGCCCAAGATCTCACCTGCAGATGAGAATGATCTGCCCAAGGTTCCGATTCAGTCAGTATACCACCTGACAAAGCTCAGCGCTTTGCGATCGCCAGAAGCAACCGACACGGAGCATGCGCCGAAGCAAGCAAGTGATGCTATAGATGATTTTATCTCCAAGGGACGCTTATCCTTGAGCGATGCAGAACGACTATTTCATTTGTATATCCACCAGCTCGACCATTTTATGTACGGGATCGGAGGACGGTATAAGACACTCGATGAACTCCGCCGAAGGAGTCGCATACTCACCGTCAGCTTATTAACTGTGGCAGCACTTCATGACCCGGATAGTCACATGGTTTACGGAATATGCAGCAAGGAGTTTCGAAGCTTGATGGCCGCCTCGCTCTTCAGTCGACGCATCAATCACGATTACCTCCGTGCAATGTGTATTGCTTCGTATTGGCTAAGCGATATCAACTGGATGCTATCCGGATACGCCATTCGTCGAGCTGCCGAACTCAATCTGACTAGCCATTATCAGCGAGCCATAACGGATGGTGATGAAGAGTCTGCAGAGTTGATCCGGCTATGGTATGTTGTCTCCTTCGTGGCGGTTCCATTTCAGTTCTGTCTTTGCATGACTATTAAGACCAGCCTTAGGTACATTCTCTACATATGCGACCAACATCTGAGCACATTATTTGCGCGACAGTCCGTCATCCGTGAGGATATGGCTATTCAAGGATGGGAAGCTTTCTCTCAATCTCCAACGGCTAACGAATCAGACAAACGACTGGTTAGCCAAGTAGCACTCCTCGACATTATCCAGAAGATACGAGACCTTTTTGGACCCGACACTGGAGAGCCTGTTCCGCAGGTCTATCTGATGCAAGTTGCTAGCTTCTCGCGCCAGCTTGACCAATGGGTTGGACACTGGTCAGTTGTACTTGCAGGTAGGTACTCGTCCCCCCCCAAGGGATATAGTAAGGGCATCTTCTGACCAATTGACTAATACTAGAGGACAACAACCACTTCGGGAAATTCCCGCGGAAGGGCGTTCTACTTCATTATCATTTCGCCAAACTTCACTTATACTCCCATGTCTTCCGAGGACTCCGCGACAAGCCATTACCCACTCATTTCCGAGAGTCTGCAATGTCCGCAGTCTCCGCCGCAACATCGATCATCAATATGCTCATCACCGATCCTGACCTGCATGCCGCGCTCGTGGGAATGCCGTCGTATCTTCATTCCATGACGGCTTTTGCATGCATGTTCCTCGCCAAGCTAGTGATGATCCATGGAGACGAACTGATCGAACGGACAACTGTCATCAATTATACGTCAAGTCTCATACAGCTATATCGCTCATCGCCGGTTGGGAAATGGCACCTGGTGAGATTGATGGCCAATGGTTTGGAAAAGATGGTCAAAACTATGTCAACAACAGGTTCAGCGGTCTTAAGCCATACTCATCACGATGCTATGACCTTTGATACTAGCCCGCACAGTTTCCCAGATTTAGGTGGCATGGGACTACCTGATGACACGTCGCTAAATCTGGATCCAAACTTCATCTTGGCTGATTACACACTTGGCGCTTCACAGCTCATGTCCCTTAGTAACGGCCCAACTGCTTTTGACACATCCGATCTTAGTCCTAGCTATTTATGAATTCATACTAAGCGTTCATGAAGGGATGTATTTAGCCATTCAGCGAGATCTAAAGTTGCTTTGCTTATTGATTAAGACTGGCAGCAAATGCCTGTACTGTTTCTACTAAGCTACCATCCCCTTTCAACCCCAGTTCTTCAGCTCTCTTGATATCAAACTTAGCAGGCCAACTACCCACAATGGCCTCTATCTTCGGGTCACGAACTTCGTCAATCAAGCTTATGGCCTTACTCCCACCGACTGCCTCCAGGGCTTTTAGGATCTGCTCGACGGAGACCGTGATGCCCGGGAGGTTCACCACCCTCGAGATCCCGAACTGTTCCTTCGGCACGTCCTTCACATACACCAAGTTTCTGACCACCGTGCGCGGGCTACACACCCACATCTCCAAATCCCGCGCAACTGGCAACACGCTCCGCTCGCCCTTAAGCGGCTCGCGCACAATACCGCTAGCGAACGAACTCGCCGCCGCCGAGGGCGCACCCGGCCGCACAATCACAGTTGGTAGTCGCACGATGCGACCATCGACCAGTCCGCGGCGCGAGAAGTCATTGATATAAGTCTCGACCATGAGCTTCTGCGCGCCGTAGCTGGATTGGGGCACGGGGCAAGTGGCCTCGCTAGTGACACCACGCGGAGAAGAAGGTCCATATACAGCGAGACTGCTAGGGAAAATCGCCACGGTGCCTGGCGCGTGCGTCCGGAGGTGGTCGATGATGCCGCGGTGGCTGTCCCAGTTCACGCGCCACCCGAGCTCGAGATTCGCTTCGGCGCCGCCGCTCATTAGACCGTGGAGGAGATATACTGTCGTGAAGGTGGTCGATGAGAGGAGTGCGGAGATCGCAGATGGGTTTGTCAGGTCGCTTTTCACGGTTGTGATGCGGTTCTTGTGCTGGGATACGGATTCTGGGACTGGAGGCTCGACCACGTCGGTTATGGTCAGTCGCGTTGTCGGTGATGACTCGATCAAGGCGGCGGTGAGGGCTTGGCCGATGAACCCGGCACCGCCTGTGATGAGGATGTTTTCATCTCGTGTCTTGGTGCTGGCCATTTTGTATTAGGGTGTAAAATATGTTACTGTTAACTGACTGGGACGATTTCAAATTTAATTCGTAGTAAGTTATACGATAATAACGAAGCCTTGCGGGTAGTCTATCATTAGCAATTCTTAAATTCGATAAAACAATCCCACGAAAATCACCATCCCCTAATCCATCAGCTGCCTACTAACTATAATCTCTTCATCTCAAGATTACTACGTAATAGCCCCGCGCTTCTGAGCGTTTTCTGGAAGAGCTCTCTCCGAGGTGACCCGCTTTTGAGGGGTGAATTTCAAGATTGCCATTTTAAGGGATCCTCTTTCTCCTGTGTCCAATCGGAATTCTTCATTATCGTCATTAGCTTCGCCTCGGTCTTCTCTCCGATGCAAAGCACTGCGGTATTAGTAACTATGTGGACTGGAGACAAGTTCTCTTCCTTCAAGTCTGTAGGCGAGACTTTGGGGATGCACCCCGCGATACCTACTTATGTAGCGGGGTAGTTTTCAAGCTACGAGAGACAGGGATGTTCGTATTCTTCATCATGAAGAGCGAGTATTTGATTACTTCCTTCTCGGGAGCTCATAGCCAGGCTGGTGATAATCTCATCATTATTATTGTGTTCTAAGCCGCTGTATGCTAAGATATGTCGACTAACAAAATGGAATACGTTCGGTGAGTTCGCTGAAGAATCTCGGATTAATCAGAAGTACTAACCAGACTACTTCCTTCAGTTTAGGCAAGAGTGGACTCAAGGTTTCCAAGGTCATCCTGGGATGTATGACTTTCGGGACGAGTCAATGGGAGGGCTCTCCTTGGGTGCTTGACGAGGAGGAGAGCTTCAATGTGATTAAGGCGGCGTATGATATGGGGATTAACACCTGGGTGAGTACCTAACGAGGAGCAATCTGTGTACTGAACTGTCTTTTTCATGGCGGTAAATAACAACTTACATAACGATTGTATAGGATACGGCGGACACGTACTCTAACGGGAAGTCAGAGGTCGTCGTTGGCAAGGCGTTGAAGAAATTCAACATCCCTAGGAGCAAGGTCGTCATCATGACCAAGATCTTCAACCCGGTCATGGATGACGACTCGCGGCCGGCGTCTGTCAATGACGGTCCCCTTGTCAACCAGATGGGGTTGAGCCGCAAGCACATCTTCGAGGCCGTGGACCGGTGTCTTGAGAGGTTAGGCACGGATTACATCGGTGTGTGCCTTATTTACTTCATCTCCGTGCACCGAGTCTACCTATTCATTTACTAACCTGTTATAATCTCACCATGAAGATGTCCTCCAGCTGCATCGTCTTGACCGTGAGACACCCCCCGAGGAGATTATGCGCGCGCTACACGAAGTCGTCCAGAGCGGCAAAGTGCGGTACCTTGGTGGCTCGAGCATGTACACGTGGGAGTTCGCACGATTACAATACACGGCACGGCTGAATGGCTGGACTGAGTTCATCAGCATGCAACCCTTTTACAACCTACTGTACCGTGAGGAGGAACGCGAGAGTAAGTTTCAACATCCAGTTTCGCTCCCTCTCTACCCCAGAATAGCATGCATATCACACACTCACTTTTCTCACTTACGTGTACCACATGGTGTCCGTGGCTAACAATAAACCCCGCAGTGATTCCGTTTTGCCGCGAGATGGGCGTCGGAGTGATCCCATGGAGTCCGATCGCACGAGGAATGCTAGCAAAGCCGCGATCCGCCACCACCGACAGTGCTGGGGACAAGGGCAACGGCAGTGTCAGAAGCCAGTCGGACAAGAAAACGATAGCATGGTTCGCGGATGCGAACCTCGACATCGTCGATGCCGTAGAAAAAGTGGCGCGGGATAAGGGTGTTAGTATGGCGTTGGTGGCGACGGCTTGGGTGATGCACAAGGGCTGCTGGCCTATCGTCGGCGTCAACAGCGAGAAGAGAGTTCGGGAGGCGGTTGATGCGCTACAGGTAATGTTGACGGATGAGGAATGCCGGTTTCTCGAGGCTGGGTACCGGCCGAGGAACGTCGAGGGCATGTAGGATGTAGACGAGTTGGAAGTACTCCATTATAGTAAATAGCCACAATGATGCAGAGTAAAGGTGAAATTACGGGGAGCAAATACAATATTAGGCATAGCTAACGTTAAACGGTGAATGACTCTATGAAAGGTGTGATTTCTCTACGGATTAAATTTACTGGCCCGTCAATTTTGTCTAATACAAGATGTCTACAGTGAGATTATCATGAACATTAGAAATCTAGTTGAATAGCTTCCCACCCCTTTCATTCTTGTGGGGTCAGGGGTTAGCCCTCTCGGTGTCACCCTATAGTCCAATCGGTTATAGAGTAGGCTATGACATTGAGAGCAAATGTCACCGCTTCTCTGTACTGCCTTTAGAAATATGCCCGCTATTACTAGCTCGATAGCTTTCACCCGTAGTTGTCGAATGCTAAGATGCTGTCCATCCGCCATTCGGGAGTTCATGCCGAACCCCAGTTAACTAACTGGAGAGGCGGGTCCGGCGACGGTGGGCTGAAAGAAACACCGATGCGGGGACTGTGGAGGAGACGGGGCCAGTCGCGTTACTTAGAGGAAATCAAGCGACACGCGATAGTTCGGGAAGAACACCGCAATTCATCATCAACTGCCCCGCCGAAGATGTAGCATCGCGTGCCAAACGAACTAGACTTGAATGCGGGGTTCAGAAGCTTGTCTTCACGATATGGGGTAGACAAAAGCTACGTGATGTGCACTTCTAATGAAAACATGCGGTGTTATCTACCCAGGATATAGCTTGAAGATTGTGTGCGTGGATTATAAGCTCTGGATGTCTATGAAGTTGACGCAACCTTGTGATATCGTCAAGTCATCGCAGTGCTCCTTCTTCTTCTATTAGGACCCTGTTGTTACATTCTCTCATTAGCCAATCATGACAGCCCGCATCTCTACACCGAAGGCAAAGCCCCTTCCGCCAGGGGTCTACACCCCTGTGATCACGATTTACGATGACACGCCTGAGCAGCCGGTGAACTTGGACGCCATGTACAAGCACTGCCAATATCTAGTGAATGCTGGCATGCACGGGCTGGTATATCTAGGCACAAACGGCGAGCTAGCCCTGTTGACGCACGCAGAGAGGTCTGCCATTATCCGTACTGCGAAGAAAGCCGTGACGGATTTAGGCTTGCCGGACTATCCTGTAGTCGCAGGTATCTCAGCACAGAGCACAGTTGAGACCATCCAACTTGCAAAGGAAGCAGGCGAGGCGGGAGCTGCCTTTGGTCTATTGTTACCTCCAAGTTATTGGAGCAAGGCCCTGGGTACGGATGCAATCCTTGGGTATTATCGCGACGTAGCAGATGCAAGCCCAATTCCAATAATCGTCTATAACGTGAGTTGCCTGCTTGTCCACCTTAAGTCCCTTATACTTCAACACAACAAGGAGAGTATGCACGTGAGCCAAGAGAGACATCTTACTGACAGGAAGATATTACCTAGTTCCCGGGAGTAACATCAGGAATAGATCTCGACTCGGATCAACTTTCAGCGCTCGCCGCCCACCCGAACATCGTCGCGACGAAGTTGACGTGCGGAAACGTGGGAAAGCTCACGCGCCTGACAGCCAAATTCGAACCCGCCCACTTCAGCGTCTACGGCGGCAGTAGCGACTTTCTACTGCCGACACTGCACGCGGGCGGAGTTGGCTGCGTAACGGGTATGGGCAACATCTTCCCACGGTCGACATCGCGAATCTACGACCTGTTTGTCGAGGGCCGGCTGGACGAGGCGCGCGCGCTTCAGGATAAGGTAGCCACCGCCGAGTGGGCGTGTAAGAAGTCGCTCGCGTGCACCAAGTATGGCGCGTGGGTGCACATTGGCAAGGGGCTGGGGCTCACCAATGATAAGATGTTCAATATGCGAAAACCGTATCTCGAGCTGAAGGATGATATGAAGAAGTGGACATTAGACACGTTGAAGGTGTTGGAGGACGTTGAGAAGGAATTGCCTGGGAGAAAAGGAGCATGATGTGATTGCCCGTCAACATGATATCACTTAGAATAGATACTGTAAATAAATCCAAGCTTTCATTTCGGGATATCATCAAGACAAACAGTGAATGCGATTACTTATATGCGCCTAGACTTGCTGAACCATCTGTGGGGCCGGAGAACTTTGCCCTAGGAAGTTCTTCAGAGATCTAGAATTTGGCCGAATTCGACAACTGGGGGAGGCTGCAGTCTTGTAGAACACCATGGAAACATGCATGGCAGCGGTGACGTGACAGCCAAGTCTATCCTGGTCGAGGTGCATACATGGAATCACGTTGATATATAAAATTGATTCAATTCATGTAATATATATTCCCATCTTCATCATCCTCTGGTAAATTCCGTGGTACATTGTCATTTCATCTTTTTGGAGAGTCAGGGGTTCCAATTGCGCTACCCCATAGGTACCTACAGCAGCCCCACAGCAGCCTGTAACGTCACCGTTACATCCACCGTTTATAGCCCCCCTATCTTTCTTGTGCAAGTCTATAAAAGTTGAGCTTGCACGTATTACAGACCAAAATCGATGCACAATCTTCTGCCCAAGACACGTACTTGAACTTATCATAAAAGAAACGCCATGTCTTTAGTCCGACACGTTACTACGCAAGAAGGCATCGACAACGCGCCGGACGCCGCGAGTTTGCAGCTCGGGCGCCGACGTAGTCATAGCATAAACTACGATCTAACCAATACCCTGCAGAATGCTAAGAAAATTGACCCTGTTGGAGCTGACCATGTATCACGAAACAAGCGATTAGGTAAGTTGGCATCACGTTACGATACGCCATCTGTTTGTTGGATCACCCGCCCTTTATCATTGTAAATTCCAACGTAGCACGCGGCGATGGGACTCCCAGTAGATGGAACTAACCAGTATATCAGCTCAGGTTATTGTGGGAGTTCTCTCTTGTATCCTCGCCAGTGGGATCACATTTGGCTTCGCTGCCCTCAAAACGATACTGGTCGACAAAGAGGTATACCGGGACCTCTGTGCTGACGACGAGTTACGCGAAAACGTTCGCATATGCTATCTCCAGGACCAAAGGTAATTCCAGCCTCCTTCAATACCAACTTAGACGTAGTGACTGATAATTCCCTAGGTTGAACTTAACCTTCGTTGTTGCCTCTATAACCACGAACGTTGCAGCATTGCCGGTCGGCACGTTACTTGATCGCTATGGACCTCGTGTTTGTGGTATCATAGGCTCTATCCTGCTTTTCCTTGGGGCTATTGCCATGGCACTTGCCGAGAAATTACCTTTCGACGCATATATCATCGGCTACTTTCTTCTCGCCATCGGTGGTGCATTTGTCTTCGTACCATCCTTCCATTTGTCCAATGCATTCCCACAACTCCAAGGGGTTATATTAGCCTTGGTCACTGGAGCATTCGATGCATCGGCAGCAGTTTTCCTCTTCTTCAGACTGATGTACGAGAGAACAGGTGGTGCATTCGGCTTGAAAGAATTCTTCCTATCATATCTAGCAGTGCCTATTCTCTTCCTCGCATGTCAATTGACGTTTATGCCCCACCGTAGCTACGAAACGAGGGTAGAATTAGGGGAGAGGATGGACGAAGCGGATGATCCTGCTCATGATCTACACGATTCTGACGATGAGCTCGAGGACGGAGAGCTTACAAGAGTGCGGTCCGAAAGGGAAGAAGAGCGCCAACAGAAGCTTTCGGAGATCACCGAACTTCTGGGAACGGTAAAGGAGAGACAAGAGCGTAAAAGCAAGGAAGTAGAGAAACAAGCCACGAGCGGTGTCTGGGGTGCGATGCATGGCCGATCAGTGTGGCAACAGACACGGTCTGCTTGGTTCATCTTAATCGCGCTACTCACCATAATAACGATGGCACGCATGAACTTCTTCATCTCAACTATATGGACTCAGTATCGGGCGATGCTCAACTCACCATCGAAAGCCGATCAAGTCAACGAGTTTTTCGATGCAGCTCTCCCAATCGGGGGTGTCATCACAGTTCCGTTCATTGGTCTACTGCTTGATCATCTAAGTATGCTTACCATACTAGCTATCCTAGTTACGGCAAGCACAGCGATTGGCGTTTTTGGCGTTATACCTACACTTTGGGCGGCTTATTGCAATGTCATTTTATTTGTGCTATATCGGCCACTTTACTATTCCGCTATGTCGTAAGTTTAGCTCTGCACACCCCCTTACCCAGACCAAAACCTAACATCATCTCCGTAGGGACTACGCTGCTAAAGTTTTCGGTTTCGCGACATTTGGGAGAATCTATGGAACCCTGATTGCGGTTTCGGGCCTCTGCACATTCGCCCAGCCTGGCCTTCAGGTGCTCGTGCACGATGCATTTGATGATAGTCCAGTTCCAATCAATTTAATCTTGGCAGGACTAGGCCTTATTGTCGGGCTTGCCCTGGTTGTCTTCGTTGCTGTCAAAGCTAGACAACCACGGGAGGAGAAGCCCGAACCTGGAGTGACAGACCCTTTGTTAGAGTCGAACCGCAAGAACTTAGTGTCAGTTGATAGGTTATCGACGCTGAGAGAAGTTCAGGATGAAGTCTAGCTTAAGTCCTCAAAAGCAATGCATCTGTTTTCTTAGTTTCTCATAAATTTGACATAGTTTATATGAATTATGACCAACCATCCAGGATTATTGCTCAATGCTAGTTCATTCGCCAATTGATATCTTTCAATTGAAACATAAGCTGTGTTCCGCGTTCTTTGTTCTCCTTAGTGCTTTCAGTGCATAGTGTGGCCTCAAGACAAAGACGAGGATCATACACGCCTTTGACGAAACTCTGTTTTGAAACAACAACATCTTACTCTATTTTCTTGCGGAAATATACACTAAATATATCTTACTTAGATACCCAACCACATGCCAATTGCACGTGAATCTATTCTATATCCCATCCTGACCATAGAGCCATTCATACTTCACATTGCTGGATACTCTTTAAGACTTGCTTCGACCAGTAGAACATTTTTACAAACTCAAGATGGTGAAGCGACAGGATCCTCCTTTGCTGAAGTATCAAAGGGTAGATATAGATGAAGATATCGAGAACCTGGAGGACTACGAACCTGGAGGCTACCATCCTGTTGATCTTTTCGATATTCTAGACGGCCGGTTTGAAGTCATATACAAGCTTGGCTTTGGCGGTATTGCCATGGTATGGCTTTGCTACGAATTTGATGCCAAAAGGTGGAGAGCAGTCAAAATAAACGCCGCAAGCCATTCCTCGGACGACTGTGCCGAATTGAAGATCCTTCAGGTCATGAAAGAGAAAAATGTTACACCAGAGCAACTTGATGCAATGCACATAGTTGTCCCATGGGAAACATTTTGGATAGATGGGCCTAATGGTCGGCATCTTTGCTCTGTAATGCCTGTTCTTGGACCTAGATTGTCGACGTGGCGAGATCAGCTTGGCATGGACTACGATACCATCGATAAAATGTGCTACCAATTCACCGAAGGGTTGTCGTTCCTTCATGGAATGGGTATAGCTCACGGCGACTTTCGCCCGGCAAACATCCTTACGAGATTAAAGTGTCAAAGTCTTGACAACATCAGTGTTGACGAGCTGAAGGAGCTGCTTGAAGCTCCAGACATGGAAGAGATTCTTACGTTAGATGACCAAAAAAGCATCCACGCCCCTGAGGAGGTTGTTAGTGGAGTATGTTGGGACCGGCTTAAGCACCTTATCTCGGACGATGTAGCTATTGTGGACTTTGGAGAGGCATACCGTCTCGGCGAGTCTCCTTTATCACTGGGTATTCCAAGGCAATATGGGGCTCCCGAAATCGTTTTTGGTGGACCTCCTACTAGTATGAGTGACATATGGTCCTTAGCATATACCTTGATGGAGTTTCGGTTGGGGTGTTCTCTCATATCGAGTCTCCCCGCGATTGTCTGGCGTATGGAGAGATTTGCCGGCCCAGTACCGCGTAGATACCGACCGGCTGCAGTGACAATTATCGAGGAAGCTACCGGAGAACCCATACAGAAAACCGCTGGATATACTTCAACTTCGGACATTCATGGTTCACGACCAATTACAGAAAACATCGAGGAGCTCAACACTGCGAACGAAAATCTCGCTGAAGGCACCGACTATACTTGTCCTCTTGAGGTCATATTAGGTGCCGAGTATTTGGTGAATCAAGCTCTGCAAACAGAGTCTGATAGACTGTTAGATTCTAGCAATTGGGGCTTTCACCGTTTACCTTCACATGAAGTCACTTTATTTGCAGACCTTCTTCGAGCTATGTTCCATTATAATCCAGAAAAGAGACTGCCTGCATCAGGGGCTCTACGCCACCGGTGGTTCACGAGGACACAGCCGACTAAAGACCAAGGACTAAGACAAACTTCAGTTTACTGGGTTTCAATAATGCTGGTGGTCCTCTCTCTATTGCCAGTTTGGCTAGTATGGATCTCATCAAGGTTTGGTGAGACGGCGCCTAGCGATTGGGGGGAAGCTTGCGTGATAATCGCAATGGCAGGTTTTTAGTAGAAGAATAATAAAATGGATACGGCATTGAGTACTTCATACAAGATCTCATCAATCTATATTTTCATGTGATTATGTCTACTACATATGGTGTTGTTACTAACACTAGAATAGTTGAAGCACCTTCACAACATGGGCTAATCCAGAGAACTCAAAACCGATATTGACGTGTTATTAACCTCATTGAGCATATGGAATTTGTACTAACAAAGATTAAGGCTGTCTTTGACATCTCAAGCTGGATGCATGCGGGTTCGTTAGTGATGTCAAGTACCCCGTGGTTCATTCACATTAAGTAGCTGACAAAGATGTGCTACGCTTTGTCGTGCTATTGATATATGGATGTGTAATAGAGCTGCTGGAAACTCGAAACCGGTATGTATACTAAAAACAGACAGGTTTGACAAGAAGCTAAGATGGGGGATAATAATCAAGTTGAATGGGAAAAGGGTGATAGAGAAGGCCCCGGCGGGCCACTTCCTACCAAAAAAGGCAAATCATTGGTGATATTCAGTGAAGTAGGGAAAGGGACACTTGATGATCCTTGTGTAAGTTGTCTACCTCTTAAATCAAAACTATGTGTATATTATATAGCCAATAACAATTCATTATAGATTATCTGGCTACTAAATCCAGGCTTTGACAGAAATACGTTGCGAGGTTATGAATCATTTGCTGTGTCTTTATGCAAAGAATTTGGCTTTTCCTTCCTGTGGCTGAGGTACGTTATAGACTTTGGCACTCTAAGGGAGAAGAAGACCCAATACTTAATACACATTAGATCTGAAGTCCATGACGGGAGAACAAAACGGTGCAGCATCACAGGCCGCAAAACTGGCTATGAACCAAATTCTGATCAGGACCACATAACGGTGTATCTAGGACTTCTTCGAAATTGGGTTTTAGTCCATGGCCACTTTTACACAATAAAAAATGAAAAATCATCGGTACCAGTAGGGCTGCTTCCAGCAACAGAGCGTTGGCCAGATAAGAATGGAAAGAAAGGTCGCAATCCAGAGCTTTGGGTATGGACAAAACAGAGAGCCCAAGAAGAAAGCGTGTCATCTCGTCAGGCTAGGACTAGTAACTGGAGAGCAGGTCCCAAGGAAAAGCAAGAGAGTAAAGATAGATCCTGGGGTAATAGCCGACTTCCGAAACGGTAGCCAAGTAGCTGGAGCGTAGACGAAGGAAATCAAAAGACAAGCCGATCCCCTCAATCGATACATCTATAATTATCCCTTACTTGATATTATCTTGGAGGCCGTTGGTCGGATTTATGTGGGGTCTTTTGTCTCAGGGGCTTGCCTGGATAGTCGCCGTGTTCCGGGGGAGGCATCGGAACGAACATCAGGTTATTACGGCAAGTGTGGGGCCGACTCGCCAAAGACGGGAGTGACTGACAGAGATGTCTACCGTTTGGGTCCATGTGCTTGAACGTGAAAATAGTGGAAGTCATTTCGTCTACAAGGCATTAACAGGTCGTTCTGATGTGTAGTGTACATTCCCTCGGTAAATGTATACGTAGCTTAGATATATGGGCGGTATTGTGTCAAAACCCTGCGGGGATGGTCTTCATAGCTCAACGTTTCTGGGTTTATACTGCCTCATCAGGACTAAGCGGCATCTACGCTGTCGTCTCTGATCCGGTAAAATACCTTAGACTAATAATCCAGAGTATCACTGTTGATGGTGGAGGCAATGGGCGGGAAGAGATATTTTGTTCGAACTATCAATTCCAGCGAGCTAGCTATCTAAGTGTTATAAATGAATACAGAGAACACGAAACTACTAGCACTGCCTGGCTAGTCAAGTATTAACATTGTTATCTTGCCCATATTAACCGATCATATCTACTATTTAACCACCCTACGATATCTTCGTATAATGAGCACTCACTTCTTTTTCATTAATGAGTGTTTCAGGGGGCTACCTGTTGCATCCTGTCTTTGCCACACTTGGTGTTTAGGAAAGTCTTACCTTATGCACTGCTACAAAGGAATGTGTCTAGCTGGCAGGTATGAGGTCAGAAATCGAAGGATTGAGTAGCTAGGAGTCCAACAGTCTAAGACATGATTCCAGTTTTGCCGCCACGTGGCATGACAACATTAGACTGAACGCTACAAATAGTAGTAGTAATAGAACTTAATTTTTCACGGGAAGGGCCGTCAATGGGCAAGCATGTTCCTACCTGGCTGAACCTTAAGCCTTCTCCATCGATAGTGCCGATACTCGTTCTAGGTGCCAGCTCTGTACTGAGACTATTAATGGGACAAGCTTTGACCATCTCATGCATCAAGTTGTACATCACGGGAGCACAGGATAGCGATGAAATACGCTGGCGACGAGATGACCAGTTTCAAAATTGTGTAGTTCTTATTTTGATTTGGATGATCCATAAACTATTAGTGCCGACGAAACCCCCTATTCCACTGAAGGTCCTGTCTAGGAATGTACCGTATATCACCTATTAACCAGGCCCAGTTCCAGGGCAACGCCGATATTTTCTCATCCTTACCACACCTATTCCGATATAGAAGACCCTGACGTTCCCTTGTATCCTCAAGTTTTGAAGTATGCAATATTCGATGATCCCGTCGATTCTATGATCTATACGACAACAAAAGAAATCCTTGAAATCCCATGTCATTATTCGTTATAAAGCCGACATCGCAAATAGGACGTGGCAGTGTTGAGTCCCCAATTTATAGGGCCAGGGCGGCGAGCAAGCCAGCACCGACCATTCCGAATGCGATATCAGGTCGGGCAGCAGCATCGGGGGTCTCGGTAGGTGAGGCTGAAGCCAGAGCTGATGAGACTAAGCCTGAGGCCTCGGCAACTTCGGTGGGATTAGGGTTGTTCTTGACATCGGCGCAGATCTTATTAGCCAGGTCGGTAGCCGCTGTAGAAGGAGGCAAGTTAGCATGAGCTCAGACATACAAAGCCGACCGCAATGAATTAAACAACTTACTACTAATATCATCATTGGAGCAAGTGCCTCCAAGTAGCACACAAGCACCGATGTTGGTGATGAATGATTGTGTGGTGCAAAGGCACTCGAAATCAGTAGTCGTGCAGCCGGCACTGGTTGCAGAAGAATCGAAGCAGTCCATAGCGCAAGTGGGTAACTGTGCGACGAGGTCTGGGAGTGTCTCGGATGTTGAGTTCGTCTGCGCCGTCGCCAGAGCGGCGAAAAAGGAGAGTGCGACCGTTGTGAATTGCATGATGATGGATGTGAAGGTGGGTTTGTTGGATGGGGGATGGATTGATGATCGTCGGATTACAATTTATATATTGAATATGTACGTCGGTTTCTATCTCTCACTTTCTCTCGTTGGCCAGCCAAAGAGCTAGTTTGTATGTGCAATGTGCTGTGATTGTGGCAAGCGAAAGTGTTCTTCTCAACCAAAATCGAGTGATTTGATACTGGCCCAAAAAAAGCGACCGGGGATGATGAAATCTCTAAAAGAGGATTAAGCGAACAAACACCAACTGATGGCAATGAGATGAATTAGTTACACAAAAAAACGAATGGTAGCAGGGAGCAAGGAAGCAAGACTTGAAATATTTGATGAATGAATTAACTAGAGGGAACAAAGACAGAGAAGAGAAGAGTTAAGTAAGTAGAAGACAGTCATTCACTTCCATGCAGATGGTTAGTAATTGCCCTGTAGCACATCATACACCTGGGTACCTACACTAACTAGAGCTCTACACTACGAATACACTACTACGCCTAGAGGCTAGGTACCTAACTAGAGGTAGCAGCTAATGTCAGATGTCGCTGTCACTGTCAGACATTCCACGACATACACCCGTAACTGCCTCTACATTCATACACCATAGACATACAAAGGCAGCCGCGCGTCGGAGAGGGCAGTGCAAACACCAACAATTGCAGCATCTTCCTAATCTTAGCCTCTTGGTAAATAATCCGAAAACGTGGTTGGATGACATGGGAATAAAATTGGAGAAAGTTGCCTCGTATTTGAGACGTGAATCGTTTGTGGACTTGGCTGCGGCTACTTTAAAACCCGCTCAGCCCGCTGCAGGTCCCTGGAGACATGTGACATCAGATCTGCATTTAATGTCTACATATGTCTCCACTCATAATCGACGGCTAGCCAGAAATAGAATAGTCTATTTCGTGATCGATTCACAGGTCCGATTTTTTAAGGTTTTTGCGCTTGTGAACATCAAGGACTCACGGACTTAAGCAAGTCCCGTCAAGGTACAATTCTTGTTGCCTGTTGGATACGTACGGTCCTTTCCAAGGAAAAGCATGTTAAGGATTGAGAAAAACTATGAACAGTTTGGTTTGAATTCCTACTTGAGGAATATTGGGATTACATTCTTGGTTTGCCTTATGAGGTAACTAACTATGTACTCAAGCTGCTACTCAAGGCTACCTGTTTCCTACCACGTTCCTACCACGTAGTAACTGGCTGTACCACTTGAAGGTTAGGTAGTTGGGGACCCGGATGATCTTGAAAGAAAGGGAGACTATTCATCAAAATCATCCCTAGCCCCTATTCAAAAAGAGAAAAAGAATGCTACATAAGCAGGGCCTTTTACTTAAACATCCAGAACCAATCGATACACCTTGGTAACATTAGCTAAATAACTTATAATACATAGATTTACTCTCTGAACTACCTATGTAGCTGTTTTATCTGCTTTCCTTAAAGCCACTAACTTTATTTAACGTTGATTAATATTCTCCACATCATCATCGGAGAAACGTGGCTATGGCCATTCTGCAGTAGTCGATGAGCTACCGCATTGGACGGTATTGTAGAATTCCCCATAGAGTTCGATTCGTCTACCTAACCCCAAGGAGATCATCTTCTTATCCTTTGAATAGCTCCCAGGATGGCGTCAGATCGAGGGGTGAATAACCCAACCAACTACCCAATGTACTCTTAATTTTAGAACACGATATCTCTTATATCGGTGCCTAAAGGAGGCGCAGACCTTGTGTAAAGCCAACCAGGTGCCGTCCACTGGAGCTGTACATGCATTCATCATAACAACTGTTTCATACCCGAAATTGCATCTGGTGCATTTGGCGAATATGTACACTAGTAAACGCCATGGGACGTTACACAGTTAGCTTAGGGTAATCAGTGTTCTCTAGTCTCGGACCAGGAATTCTACCGGATTCATAATAGATCTTCCCGTTCCTGTATCATGCCTTTGGCAAACGCTGGTTGGAGGTTGACATTAGTCTTGATATGAGATGACCTTACCAATCAAATTGACTCTAACCATATATCCATTGCTTCTAACGAATGTCTTATATTGAAACGACTATTATCACCTGACTGTTGTTCTGAAGATCTTGTACGAGACATTTCACGTCTACTCTCTCATTTTCATTGCTCATGATGTTCCGTTCTAACGAGAGGACAAACATAAATGGGATGAGGAACAGCTCTTGATCAAACCAAGTGAAAGAGAAGACCAACTGAAACCACTTGTTGATGACCCTTTCCAATTGTATCCCTATACACATTCAAGTGGCTGACAGATAGTCCTGCCTAGACCGTGCCCTAGTAGGTTCGTCCCTGCCCCCCTTCAGAGACTTCAGGTACTCCATGAATTCAGTCTGCCTCGAAAGGGCCGACTTGACATGATGCCTCCTCACTGATATCCTCCCAGGTGTGTGATTCTGCTGAGATGTGGTACCGCTGAGGACTGCGGAGCAATATTCAGATCGCTGCTGTTTCTCAGCCAATGCCACTGCGCCGTGTAGGATGTTGCGAATCTGCCGCCCATTGACCTGTTCACAATTTTCAATCAGATACTTCGTTGCAGTGTGGTCAACCTCGATAGTTTCCGTCTCTTCGAACTTCCGTATAAACTTGTTCACGATCCTAGCTTTGGACTCTGTTGAGAGGAGCTTGTATGGAATCGGATACGTGATCCTCGAGATAAAGGAGTCATCAATGTGACCAGGGCGGTTTGTTGTGAGGAATAGAATCCCCTTATAATATTCCAGAGAACGAAGGAAAATAGTTGCTAAACTATTGCCAAAGGGATCACCAGCTCGCCTTTGTTCGAGGAAGAGGTCAGCTTCGTCAATGAGAAGAATAGCTCCCCATTTAGCAGCGATTGCAAACCACTTCCTGAGTTGCGCTTCGGCATTCTGGTGAATCAAGCTGACATCTTGAGCCGTTAAGCTGATCAGCGGTCGATGGGTATCGTTCGCCACACACTCAACAGTCAATGTCTTCCCTGTCCCGGGAGGTCCGTAAAGAAGGAAGATTTTACCCTCACCCTTTCCCGGAACGAAGTCAGATGTAACGCTAACAGAATGCTCTCCATTTGAGAGAACTGTGCGTAGTGCGTCTTTATCATCATCTGACACCAACACCAACTCGGTATCCAACTGATTGGATGCAAATTTAGGTGCAGTATCGCTGATATTGTCGATCTCAAACACCATCCAGTCTTTTGTCTTGAGACCTAATCCTTCAATACGTCGTGGTAGGAGAAGGACGACCTCGTCGATCCGACTGAAATTCTTGCTACAAGACGGTTGGAAGTCAAGAAAGTTGCGAAATCGTTTCCCCCCATTGCCATCGGCAATAGGGAATAAGCGGTTCTTTGATCTCCTGCGGATAGGATCGTTTTCATATGCATATTGCGCATACGCAACTGGGTCGATGATGATCTGGCCGCGATACGCGCTAGGTGGATGATCATATTCTCGATGTGCCACCGGCGCACTGTGGATTGAAAGGTACCTTCTGCCACGTTCTCTCAGATGATTCCGAAGGATACCTCCATCGAGTCTATCATAATGGTTTGCAGGAATGACCTCGAGCCCTCCGATGAATCGAAATCCGTCGAACCGAAATATAATAGCTTGACGCCTTATACGTTGAAAAGAGGCTGTATCATATTGGACCATCCAAAGTTCGACTAATAGTCTGTCATGGGCTTCATCCCATTCTGCGTGTTGCCCGACTGACCGGTTCTTGTATTGCCAAGAAGATACAACATATGCTGATAGCTGATTATCGTCGGGGGGGTTGTCCGGCCCTTTCGAAAATGTATCGTAGTCTCTTCTCTTAGCCCGTATTTGGATAGAATCTGAGAAAGCAGATTCTTGAACATAGACATATGTCCCTGGTCTCAGAAGCACCCAGAGAGACTCGTAACTGACTCGTGGTTCGCTATCAAGAAAGACAGACTGCAATGTTGGCGCGACCTTGTCTCGATACATTGGGGCCAGAGTTCGAAGTAGTACGGCAAGGTCATACGCAGTGGTCACATCGCATGGTTCTTTCTCCAAGTCAAGAGACCCGAAGTCTAGCTGCTGTTGGAATGCTCCGTGGAACTTATCGTCTCCACAATTGCCTATATCCAGATTCAAGTCGTTTTGACTATCTTGATCGTCCTCTCTTATTGATTGCGAATATGTGCTCAAGTATGCCTTCATCTCGGCGTAATAGTACATAATTTCGGCAAACATGTCTTGGGTCGTTGCAGTGTACTCATCATAAGATCCGATATGGGCTGGGTAATAATCCATAAGTAGTTCCATGATCCGTGTAAGCCTTTTCGAACACAGAGTGAGATGAGGAGACCGTCTATTTACTATATGTGCATCTCTATCAAAGTCGAAATCAATGGGCCCGTCATGCCAAGTCGAAGGAGTGTTTCCTTGCCTCTGCCTCCAATCTTCGACATCGACCGGAATGGTGTAGATTAGAACCGCATTTCGCTCAAGGTCTTCTACAACACCTGATCCTGTTAGTCCACTCTGGATGCCTTGCCAAGGGCTGTCTTTGTAAAGTTTCCTCGCAGATTTCCCCTTCTCCATGAGAGACAGACAGTAGAGAATGTCTGGACGCTGTGAGGGTTTGTCTGTTTGAACCTGGGATCCATTTGTAGATGAAGCTTGTTCAGACAGTTCGATACCATCGCATTTGGAAACAACATCTTGCGACTTGACTAATTCCGAGATTATTAGAAATACCGCTGCCAGACTGCTGTCATACCGGATCTTTACCTACATGAAGCTGATAGTGGCTCTCCAGGTTGTACACTGGGTTCTATGGATGGGTCGATAGGCAAACAACCATTTATATCTTTTTAAGCGTTAGAATAATTGAAGTTTATGTGCTGGTAGGAGCTTCGCACCTTGTTGATGGGAAACATCTAGGTTTCCGTTACATGCCATGATGTCCTGAATCTCATTGCTGGGATGTTTCTCTTACTAAACGAACCAGGCTAAGGTTATAAGTAAACCGATGAAATTGATTGAATAAATAACTCGTTTCAAAGTAATTATGGCATCACGTTGTAGAAGGTTTCTGTGTAAGGTTGCAAACATGCACGAATGAGTTAAGGGGTATGTCCATGTGTGAATAAGAAATGTCCACCGGCACTTTAATGAATACGTCGAGTGCCTTGTGATCGGCCTTGCAGACAGTCTTTTCTGATGACTGCATAAAAATGCCCTTTTAATGCAGTTGGTTGGGTGTTGGGTAGTATTAGGCTGACTAGCTTGTGGGTTAGAAGACTTGATTAAGAGAATTACATGGTGTTGGCGGTAGGTTTGCCGTGCTAGGAGCTGGCCTCAGAAGGTGCCAGCCAATAAGCTCTATAAGTGTGCCTATTAGCCATTGAGAATGCCTTGCCGTTCAGGACCTCTTTTAATCCCCGCTCGATCTAATTCGGCCCCCAAGAATTGTATCACCTACAATTGCGGTTTACTTCCTGGAGATAATGATTGGGTTGACAGCCAATGACAGCCCCTTCAATACCTTGCACTATATGTGATAGAATTATTTGAGGCCCAATTAGTAATCACCTGATTTTCTGCTGATATTTACTTTTACCCGGTTTGGCTTTAGCCTTTCTTACTTGTTTGACAACATTCAGGTGCAGTATCGACCAGCGAGAAAAACCTCGATTGCTCTATTTCACTTGCAAGCAAGACAACAGCCGCAATTCATCGCATTGGTTTTCCTTTCCAATATTGTTGTACCTAGCCCTAAGGTTCGTTTCTTGCCATGGCTGAGCTATTCTTAGGCATTACTGGAGTAATCTTGGCTTGGAAAGGTATCTTGGATTTCGGAGATCTCCTTCTAAAAATATCAGAAGACGACTCAAGCCAAAGAGAAGGGCTATCTATCAGGCTCCAAGTATCCCAGTATTTGCTAAAGGACTGGGGCGATACTTGGGGGATAGATCGCAATGACGGGAAGTTTCACACTCTAGAACCTAGTAGGAAAGAGTTAATCATGAAAATCATATTCAGACTTCATGATTCACGGTTGAAAGCTCTTGAAGTTCTGAAGAACCGGTATAAGTTGCCAGGAAACCAAACGGAGGAAGATGATGATACGAAGGCCGACCATAGGCTGTCTAGGATGGTAGATAGGGTAAAGGGAGCCTCAAAACGAATGAGAGATAAAGGAAACTGGCTTACTCATGACCGGTCAGAGATTACAAACCTAGTTTGTGAGACCATGGAACTCCACGAAAACTTGCAATACTTGACTTACGGTTCTCCCAAATTCATATCCCACGCTGCATTCGACAACCAGTTTGCTATTCAAGCAGGCTTGTCGAGGATGGAGAATGAAGATAGCAAGCCTTCAACAGTCACAGAGAAGAGCGCAAAAAGCGATCTCCACGTACGGACTATAGACCTTGATGAACAAACACTCGCTAGCTATGCCACAAAGTCTATTGTATCGGCCAACCAAGCAGCGCGTATTACACAACAACTCAATCGCTCATTCTATTTTTATGGGCACTCTTGTATTCCGGAAAAGGTTTACATGTGGTGGAACGATGAACTACATGATATCATGTTACTCGAAGTCACCGAACTTGCCGAAGATGACACTTCGTCATGTACTTGTGCCTTGGTATATTACCTAGCTCCTGGCCTAAAACTCATATATAGCCTCGATTCGGATTCTTTAGTAGAACCTGAGAGGCAGTTTGTGGAGATGCTCCGTACCCTAACAATCCGGATGTTGACTTTGGGGGACCTCGATCAGTTTAGTGGCATTTCTTTACCCCCTGCTGTTATCGAATTGGAGAATGAGTCCCCAAGTATCGACACGATACTACAACTCATAACGGTATTCCACCAAATTCTTGAGATTCTAGCGTCTAGGTGTGATGCTCGCATTCTATTCGTCATTGATGGGGTTGATTATATTGGGGCTACTGGTAGCGATCCCTTGGCCAGTTTACTTCAATCATTTGTATCTGGCTTCAAGGCCACCTGCAGCACTCGCCAGGTCAAAATTCTCATAGGCTGCAAAGGCCACGCAACATCGTTATATGATGTCGTGGAAGATCAAGGAATTGTAGATATCACAGACTGCCCAACTCGGACACTAAATATCATGCACGAGTTGGCGGTATGGTTATGAAGCCTCTTGTCAGTATGTACGTTCGATTACACGCTATAAGCCATGAATTCAATCTTTAATAGGACGACATAGATAAAATACTTGACCCCCATGAGATTATATCGTAGTGATGCTTTGTGCTATACGTAGTATGTTTTCATTGTTAACAACGGGGAAGAATCCAGTCGGGATGGAGGCCGTCTTGGCGTCATGTGATGCTCGTAACCTTACTTCCCTTGCGTCAGCTCTTGGTCTATTATCCCATATCTATGTTAATCTCCCTCTAATCGATCGAGTATAAAATGGGCCAGCTGACTGGAATCGTCCCGGATGCATTTCCAGCGTTTCGTCCAATGAAATATTAACTCCGCAAGCCACACTCCGCATGCTTTACTCCACCACCGGTATGAAACTCCGCACGCCTTGATCTACATATAATGGAAGTAGTCCCAGTTCTATTAGATTCCTCATTATCGAAATTAACAAAACCGTTTTCTAAACATAAACTTTACAACTTTCGTTTCTCCCACCATGCATCTAATATTGACGGGGGCCACTGGGCTGGTCGGTTCATGCGTTCTAGATGCTATGATCAAAATGAAGGATATCACACGGATAAGCATTCTCAGCAGAAGGCCGGTAAAAATGGCCGAAGATGCAAGGGATCCCAGAATCAACGTCATAATTCACAGCGACTTCGAAAAGTATGACCGCGGTGTATTAGAGCAACTTAAGGGGGCTAATGGGTGTGTTTGGGCTCTGGGGGTTGCGCAAAGTCAGGTATCCAAAGAGTTGAGTGCTACTATATAGACTCTCGTTGGGATCCAAGAAGCTTATATATGATACTGCCGAATTTAGGGACTATGTCGCTATCACCAAGACTTTCGCTCTTGCTGCAGCTTCAGCTTTTTCATCTATAGTTGCCACGACCAACTCCGGAACGCCTTTTCGCTTCGTCTATGTGGCTGGTGGTGATACGACAACAACCCCGGGGCGACTCACATCATTCCAAGCCCGCATTAAGGGTGAAACTGAACTTTCCCTTGCAGATATGTTCAAGTCAAATCCGACGATAAAGGGGTATTCGGTCCGCCCGTTTGCGGTGGACATGGATGCTCAAGATGAAATCAAGCCGTATATTGGACCACGTCCTTTGATCCACCGAGCAGCTGGAGTACTGTTTGGTCCTGTTATTCGTGCATATGCTAAAGACTACTGGGCACCCACGGGACCACTGGGTGAGTTCTTGACGGAATTAGCATTGGGGCAGCATGATATTTCGCAGGATGGAGCCAAACTTGAGGTGGAAGTGATCAACGGCTTCGCTATCTGGAGTAATGCTGCAGTGAGGAAGGTCAAAGTGTATTAGGACCTAAGTGATAACTGGAAATTCCCCACTGGGGATTGACTAGGTTTCATTATATAGGAAATAGATGACTTCAGTCCTCTATTTCTCATGGGGCTATTGCCCACCAGTTAGAGAGAACCATGTGCTCCAAAATACTCATTATATGTTTGGTTATCTTCCTATGCAGGTCTTTATAGCTTGTCTTAGTCAGGGGCCTTCACATCGCTCACATCCGTCTCATACTACCTGTAACTACAAGTAACCATCTTAGCCTGGCAATCCTTCTCCACCGACTACTGAGCGACCCAGTCTCTCGGTCCTCTTAGTACGATAATCACGCGGGGCGCCCTTGCAAACGAAGCCCGAACCCGCTAAATATTGCATACTTACCTAGGTAAGGAAGTGAACAGTGGGGTGACTAAAAAACAACTCAGATCTTATTTTCACGCGTTTCCTTCCAACCTTGTTCCAGGTGACATGCCGATAACTATACTAATATATCGATGGCTAGTACTATAATTAGTCCACACGATATGAGATAATTCTAAACGATCCATCATCGGCAACATAATGAGAGAAAGAATTCGGCGCGTAGCGGTGATTGGCACAGGGCCTGCTGGTGCTATCGCAACTGATGCCCTGGTTAAGGAGCAAGCTTTTGACGAGGTATGTGTATTCGAAAGACATGCCATCACGGGCGGGACATGGTGAGTTCATGCATTCTCAATGTACTGTGTAAACTTTCGACGGATACAAACGAGAAAAGTTCTTATAAAGTGAATTTGCAGGGTTTACGACCCCAACCTGGCGAGTGGAATACCCTGCCTTGGTGATTTAATAGAGAATCGTGCGGACCTCCCTATCACATTACCAGACAAGTTCCCGTGCGAAACAAGCAGAGTAGAGAAGAATTCACCACAGAACCGCTTCTCAGATACCGGTGTTCATGAGACACTTCACAGCAACCTGCCGCCTTCTACAATGTGTTTTACTCAGGAACCCTTACCTGAGAAGCTGTCTGAGCAAACATTGAAACTTTATGGTCCAGATGCACCATTTCGTCATAGGGAAATAATCCGCGATTGGGTAGAGGGGATATTTCGCCGAGGAGGTTATGAGAAGTTAATCACATTTAATACTACGGTCGAAAATATCCATAAGAGAAGCTCTAGTTGGGTACTGACTCTCAGACAAGAGGTCATTGGGGGAGATAAAGACCGTTGGTGGCAACAAGAGTTCGACGCAGTTGTTGTGGCCTCTGGACATTATAACATCCCCTATATACCAAATATCCCTGGCCTAGTTGAATATGAGAAGCGATATCCAGGAAGTATCATGCATAGCAAGCATTATCGCGGCACGGATGCATTCCGAGAAAAGGTGTGTATCCCATTCTTATATAGGTGCTTCCAAGCTTCAACACTAATCGTTGACGCAGAAAGTTATCGTGGTTGGGGGGTCTGTTTCAGCGTTTGAGGCAATTCATGAAATCCGAGCGGTAGCAAAACATCCTATCATCTCATCGCTCCATAAGCCATTATATGCTTTCGGTTGGACCCCGTTCGTTCATCCCCACATCCAAGTTCGATCGGGAATTACTGCAGTAGATGCGGACGCCAAATGCGTTGAATTTGCTGACGGGTCAGCGGTAAAAGACGTCGATCTCATCTTCTTCGCTACAGGCTACGATTTTAGCTTCCCGTTTCTACCTCAAGTAAAGATCGACAATAGGAGGATACATGGATTATACCAACACATCTTCAGCCGTCATGATCCAACCCTAGCGTTCATAGGAATGGTGACTGGTGGCCTTACATTTCGCGTCTTTGAATGGCAGGCCGTGGCGGCAGCTCGCGTGTTGGCAGGTCGGGCTACGCTGCCATCCGCAGAGGATATGGAAAAGTGGGAACGGAATACGTCGGAGACAAATGGCAATGGCCTCTCATTCTTCAACATAGGAATTGACTACGAGGGGTATTTCGAGGCATTGCGTTCTCTCGCAGGTGATCCAGCGCCTGGGACAACAGGTCGAGTTCTACCAAAGTACGAAAAGTGGTGGGAAGAAGAATTTCTGCAGGTTATAGAGGCAAGGAAGCGCTGGTGGGAACAGGAGAGAAGGATTGCCGAGGGTGCTGATGGATCAGACTATGTAGTTAGTCCAGAATTGAACATATCCTGTTGAGCTGTAACCTTCGTGGCGGTCATGGCGGTTAGAAGACATCTGGTTAGGAATTTATTCGACGGACATGTTGATCTGTCGATCAGTCCATGCGACGTGCTTAATATAACTATATCCAGTCCCACGGATTGACCTGTTGATCTTAGTTATGATGTCAGCAGCGTTCTTTATTTAGTGTAAGGCTGATTGTGGCGTCGCGTCGGCCGAATATGTCGATGGAATTATGCATACCTACCTCTACATATAGGTAGTTACTTAAGTACCGGGGCGTCTGCTTGGCGATCCCCTTGTCAACGTTAGTCACAACACTAAGCAGCTCTATTCAATAGCGGCGATCAACAACCGTGACCAGGGGCGCATTTTTATATACAGTACTTAACCAATCAACTGAATTTGTTGTCACTGCTGTTTCAAGTTTCAATCCACCAAATAACTCATCTCACAATCCAGAACCTAAGCCAAACCGCGCGTCTGACGCCACTGGGGTCCAAGAGACTAGACGGTACTGCCAATACTGATACTCTTCAAACAAGAAATACTGACCTAGGCAGGTACGTAGTAAGCAAGTCTAAATAGGCAGCGCACGGTGCGTGGTTATATAATCTGCAATCTAGATTATGATGTCGTGAAGGATTTCCTTGAAGATCATTTGAGAATCCTATTTCATTTATTATACTTTGGCGCAGGAATGTCACCATCCTATGATGCAGATTAGGCAGTCGGCATTATCATAATGTGTTCGCTTAGCTTATGGTATGGTACATTTATGAAGAGTTCTAATAGTAGCATAGTGGTATGTGTTTTAAGAGATTGACTGAAGCCACAAAATGGAGAACATCGTCATCGATGAGGTATAGTTGGATGATGTAATTCTTCTCAACCCTTATGGAAACATCAATATTTAAAGCAGCTCTCATCTTGTCATATATAGGTTTCGAGACACCAACCGTTGAGGATAGCACATCAAAATATCACTATTTACTGCCGAATTAGTTGCATAGTAACACGCTTCATTTCAAACCAAAATGCATTTTTCTACGTCCTTAGCTTCCATACTAGTTGGGCTATGCCTCACCGGAGCTCAAGCTGAGCTTCCATATGGCAATACCGTCTTTGGTAAGACTTCAGCCAAATTCAAACTGTCGTTAATGAAGTTATATTGACCGCCATGATAGAGAAGGAAGATAACCATGCACTAAAGGGGCGCCAGGGCTCCGGAGACCATCACCGTCGACCTTTCCCTACCAGTACCGGTAGCATCATCTTTCCTACCGGCACACCTCCGGGAGATCCACGTATCTGGAGGAACCCTCCGCCGGTACCTTGGCATCCTCCGACTGATAAATTTGGGCCTCGAGCAATGGAGGCAAACATAAGAGATGGTCATGGGAATGTCCCAGGATTCGGCCACGCGGGACCTACCGGCACCGGATTTTCGACTGTAACTCGTACAGGCACTGGCCCAGTTGAACCCACTTGGCAGTTTCCAACCATACCTCCAGACAATTAAATGGGATAGATGGTTAACATTTTCTTATTCACGAGGAGATTTGGTGGATTTCAACTATTGATCAGGATGGATCTTTTCTTCGTTATCGCGAGCAACGACTTACTTGCATAAGCGCTGTTAACAAAGTGTATGAATACTGTGTTATTATGAAAGGGGTAAAAGGGGTAAAGGGGGTGAGCGGTTTCCTTAGCGTGAATTATGTCTCTATAAGCCTATACAGTTTCTCATGGGTCATGTGACTCCAAACAGTATATGGTGATTTGAGATGGCCTTCATTTACAATATCTATTAATAACACTTGCCTCTTATTCATGACGCGTAGCAGAACTAGTTAATATTATTCTCGTGATTAAAATACCTCGAGAAAGTTCCCAAATATTACCTATACTAATGTGGCTAGGTCATGTGAAAAAGAAGAAAACTTCCACAGAATATCAGGTACTTTCTTGAAATCGGGTTGCTAGGTCGTAGGGCGGCGCCAAGACGAGATAACTTCTCCTTGCAGATACTAGAAGGTTGCCTACGAGCGTTCGTAGATGATTGGATAAATCAAGGAAAGCCCCCATGCAGAGCTGCTCATGATCCCATAACAGCCACTGCGTACTAAGAAGATGGTGTAAACTTGCAACTCTACAAACATCACGATTATCTTCAACTAGCCTACTGATAGTTATCTTGAGGGTTTCAACTCCAAGATTTCAATGACCTGACAAGATCAGGTGGGTTAAGTATGCTAATGATTAAGCCCCGACGCGGGGATCTCCACCCGATAGGGAAGGTTGGTAGTTATAGACAGGGTAACATCGCGCGACTGAATAAGGATGACCAAATTGCGCGTGGCTCCATCTAAATACCCCTGTCAACAGTTGCAACAGTTCCAAGTTGAGTGTTGTAGCAGCAAAGATTGCGACGTTGCCATTGGGCATAAAATTAATATACACTTTAGATAGCGACGTAGATAACTGTGGCTGTCCTATAAGGAGGTGAGTCCTATCTTCTATCTCAACCGGAGCTGAGCACGCAATTACTATCACACATCCGTGGCCAATACTCAACCCCGGTATATCCAGACAGGCTCCAGACAGGCCAGGTGTCTCGGACGTATCACTTGCATAATGAGTCTGCCTAACTTGGTGTCTTGATATTGATCTTGATATATGCAGATTGATCAGGCGTGGATCCAAGACATGATTTCTATGGCTCGTGAAACCATCGCGTGCATTGTTCTCACTCACTATCAGTAGTAGACCAATATGCATATTTGTTAAGAACAATGTAGTGTTGAGATAAGCTGTTATATCTATAAATATAAGCGTTGCGACTACACTGATCGACCTCAGATAATGTCGTGTCTCTAAGTCATAAAGTCATCTCTAGATCGATATAGTATAAACATCTACTAGAATCATGGTGCTGTTTGCGCTCACACCCATGGCTACGGCCTCACTGCTCCTCTTTTCAAAGATTGCTGCATCACCTATTCCGAAGGTCACCAACAGTACATTCAAAAACCCCATCGGAATTCCAGACTCAGGATTTACCACGGCTCAATTCTATGGGCCGACTCCTAATGTTGTCACCCTCTCAATGGAGACTTTCGGTATTAACAGCGTTGACGAAGTTCCTTCATTCCTGCCAGAGGGTTTAGAGGCACTCAATATTACCGAGCTTGATAAACGCTTCGTCCAAGGGAGTACCGATGATCGAGTCCTCTGGACCGATAGGTCGTACCCTTTCGGAACAATGGGAAAGATCCAATGGTCTAATGGTGTATACTGCTCTGGTGCCTTGATCGGTCCACGTCATGTCGCTACAGCTAAGCACTGTGCGCCTCAGGATAACCAAGGCGTTAGCATACGCTTTATGCCAGGGTTTTACGATGGCGAGACGACTACTGGAGCGTATGTCACGACCATCATTTACCTCCCAGGATATTCCGTGAACAACCCAGATGCCAATGCTTGCGACATCAAAGAGGACTGGTCTATCTTCATCCTTGACACACGCCTCGGGGATCAGCTCGGATATCTAGGTGCCAAAGTCATCGACAGCTCCCTTGTCGAGAAACCTTCTTTCCTACATCTCGGGTATCCTGGTGATCTAGCAAATGGCCAGAGACCATATCGGCAGGACAAGATCACAGTCCGGAATAGGTTCGACTGTTCAGCAACGGGTGGTCTGTCTACTGATGCTGATGTTGCCGGTGGGATGAGTGGTGGGCCGATTGTAAGCATTTCCAAAGTTCCTTTACCTCCCATACTTCGTAGCAAACTAGAATGAACTTCCAATAGATGCAGCTGAGTCCGTGGTGACACTGACGTAAGAGATACCCCTTAAAAAGGAGTCATTGCTGACATAATCGACCACAGTGGTACAACGACAACGGAAGCCGGTATCAGTACGGCGTCTTGAGCGCGACTAGTGCTACTGAAACTGTTTTTGCTGGTGGGGACAATTGGATAAATGGGGTTATTTATGCTCGCCAGAACTGGCCCTAGTTATCTATCCAAGTCTTCACCACAGATCGATCAGGAGTTAGGAGTTACAATTCAAAGGTCAATGACACAAGGCTAATATATCGTCACGGCCTGAGGTCTAATATGGAGGGGCTAACTTTTGTATATAATGACAACTTCACAGGTGTGATGTCGGGAGAGGAAGGACCTTGTATTTTATCGTGGCACCTCCCAGGCCAGATCCCCACTTTATATATACTTGATTTCTCGATGCTTCTGGTGCATCTCTCCTGAAATAATTATACGTGTCCTTTCCGTCTCTTTGATACTACAGGCGTTATATAGACCCAGACAATTCCAAGCACAGCTATTAAAGGTTGCAAGATAGTTCCAACGATTAGTCAGTTGAACATAAGGCATCACTTAACCTAGGCCAGCGTTCTTCTATATATTTGAAGTTCAAGTACATGGTTGGTAATGTCGCGGCTGGCAAAATCATCATCTCACTTACTACAGTTCAATAGCCATACGTTCAGCAGATCCATTACATCACAAGTGCTCACTTATAGCCCCTTACATGTTAGGAAAAGTCGGTAGCTGACGTCACACTCATAACAAGTTCCTGAGCCACACGCAACCTCGCTATTTCAGCAATTATGCAAATTGGTTAATCCCAGCTGAAACATGTTGCACTATAGCTAAACATTAAAGGCGATCCCCAGCTTACATGGCCTAAGAAGAAACCGGATCACAAGTCACAATTCCAATAGCTTAACTATAGAATCCGTCGATAAATAATAACGCCCGAGTACAGCCTTGAGAAAATCTAAGAACGGGTATCGGAGAAATAGGCAACTTCGCCACCAATTTTATCGAGACCGAGCTAGGAAGTGTGACTCCCCTTTTCATCGTATTACCCAGTATCCTGGAGGGCTTCTTTGCTCTTCTCCCACACAGGATCACCAAAGGCATTGCAGCTGTATGGTGATGGTTGCAATAGCTAATGTTAGGTGGTCCAGCTGTTGGTAACTTAAGTGGTGAAATGGTTGATGGCCTAGGTGGTCTAGTTGTTGATAACCTAGCCGAAGCTTCGACCACCTAGCTTGTATAGCCTACGTGGTCACTGAAACTGTTGATAGGTGGCGAAGGTGCTGACAACTAGCTGTTGGTAACCTAGCAGCCTAGGAGGTGTTTTTTGATAACAGGTGTTGATGACCTAAGTCATGATATGCAGCCCTTTAAGACATTATATCACATTAGGCAGTATGGTGCGAGTTTTGTTGTACTGTAAGCGGGGGTGGCTTGGGAAGTGGTTTTAGATGGTATTAGATCTCTGATCACCCGTCTTAACTAACTTGTCAGTGTAGCCCGTATTTGGAGATTCGAACATCAGATCAGACCTTCGTAAGGTTGGAAAAAGCGAGGCAAGTAAGAGTACAAGCCCAGCTTCGGAAAAGTTTGCGAAACCGTACTCCAGGCTCAAGTATATAAAGGACTCACTAGGCAACGTTAAAGATCCAACCCCTCCTTCTCTATCTCTCTATCCATCAATATATTCAACTTTCAAAGAACCCTAAGCTCAGAAAACAGCAAGCAACATGCAAGTTATCAACATTCTTCTTAAAGCCACGAGCCTCATCGCTGTCCTAGTCGTTGGGACCGCGGCGGCACCCGGGAGCTCTCCGCCGGCACGTATTCTCTCTCTCCGTCTTCCTCCCTGAACTAGGTAGTGAGTAACATAGCGCTAACCAAGTTTGACACGGTGCAGGACCTCTTCGAGAGGGCCCCTAATTGTGTGGGCCAGGGCAACTTGTGCATCTCTGGGCAAGCGCAGTGCTGTGGCGGATATTACTGCTGTGGAGGTGGAAATGGAGGCCAAGTAGGTACAATCAACAGCTGTGTGAGTCACAATTGCTAGATGCACGGCAGAAAGCGGGAAGGGAGCCTCGATATGGATGGATTGGACATCTCACAGATAAGAGGACATCAACAGAGTACACAGTCTTTATAGTAGTGTTATTATGTGGAGTGGGGGTTATGAGAGAATGGGTCATAGACATTCGTTTCGTTTAATGATACAAAAAAAGCCTTGTTGATCCAACAGTCTGATCGCAGCTCCATAGCCCTTATGTTTGACCGCACCCGTACGAAGCATGATATGTAATACATGAAGGATGTAGCCGGTACCATGCGCTCTATAACTTGATGAGGATGCTAACAGGCCAACATGCCTTTCAGGTATATTTCCCACGCTGACTAACAGCAAGATAACTAACTATCCAAGGAACACTTTGTAGTCAAGATATAGGAGAAATTCAAGCGTTGTATCTTCACAAATACAATAAAGGTTACAGGAGCAATAGCATAAGCTGACTGAAACTTGCACTCTCTTCGAAACGCAACTAGATCACTCCTAAATGTAGTAGAAATATTTGATACACTATAATATATCATCCCGGCCGATTCAGAAAGTGGGCAAGTCATTCTGGATCTGCCTCCCATCCCGCCAGATGCAAGAACAAATTTGGCTCCATTCTCTGCAACATAGAATTGCGATCTTCATCCTTCTTCTGCGTGATAATGCATGAAAAGATCATCCCTAAAGAGAAGTCCCAAGCAACCAGTGCCGCTATGGTCGCTTGAGACGATTTATCGACACATCCATTCGCTTGGAGGAGGTCACTAACTAAGCTACTAGCTAAGTAGCTTCGTTCATGATCCGCTGTCTGATGTTCTGTTCCCACCAAAGGAACGCGGACCTGTAAAATGCTGGGATTGAACCAACCGAATGGCTTGAAATGTCGAAAGTTGGTCCGGAGATGGCTGCTAAAATGTATGAAAACCTTGAAATGCAATAGTGCAAGTCTTTTCTCATCAGCACCATGCATGCGAAGCGTCGGACTGCCATACTCACCTTTGGTATTGTTGACGAATAGCAAGATCAGAAGATGATTCATCAATTCTCTTTTGCTGATAAGCACCAGCATTCTGGAGGAGGTCAAAGAAATGCCGATTACTCATGACCGTATTGGGGAAATGTTCATCAACCCCTCTGTAAGTAAAGAGAACCAGCGGTATCAGAAGTGCTTGAAAATACGGTAGACATTGCGCCGACGGACGTGTCCAAACGATATTGTGGGGTTGCTCGTTGAGCTGGATCATAGCCATGTCAGCTTCTGGGAGTTCAACCGGTCGAACGTGTTCATTGTGTACATACGAGTCTTTTAGTAACTTCTTGCATCAGAATGTCATGTTGACTTCTAGCTTCCAACCGTGCATCGCGGGTTGGTATCATCCAAAGACCCGCAACCAGAACAGCTGCAACTAACTCGGGTATCTGGGGCATATTCCTAAACGAATCTTCATCTAGAAGAGACCAGTGCGGGTGAAAGTGCAAGAAGTAGAGTCGCTCCAGCTCTTCTCTACTCGCAATTGCTGTGAGACTTGGACCCAGACTCTCATAGAACCCATCTCGTAAGTCGAAGGCGGCTGTAGCAACACTATCAAGTGCACGAATGGATTGCACACGATCAGGCTCCGGGTTGGCAGCTTTTGAGGGGTGGTCTTGCTCCTCGTTCGGTGCCGCTTTGCATTTCGAGCTTAAGCGTATGTGACGCCTAAGGAGGTCACTACAACACAGCTTAACATCTAGTACCTTCTTCGTCATGGACACAAGTCTTTACTTCCTATAGAAATCCGCACCACAAGACTGACAACGGAAAGGGCGGAACTCCCCATGGCTCTTTTCGTGTCGGACGAGGTGTTCCTTTCGATTGTATGACCGGGGGCAATCAGGGTACTTGCATGTGAACTGTCCTGGCATGCTTCTTCTTGCTGGCGCTACGAACTCAGCAGATCCCGGATAAGTCGAGCAATCCAATTCATGTGGGATGTGGAATAACACTCGACGATGTGGGATGGACGATGCGGGATGGGTGATGCGGGATGAACGATGTGGGGTGAAGGAATATTGTGGGATGAGCGATGTGGGAGAAGCTGGGAGATCATCCTGACCGTCGTAGTGGTGGGGCGATGAGATTGGTCTACAACAGATTCTACTCAGCCCTTTTGCGCATCCATCACCTAAACTGCCAACCTTGACAGTTTATTTTTCCCTTAAAAATATAATCGATGGCGGGAACTTGATCGCTCCATTTACCCCGTTAATTTGAACTTCCCCTTTTTATTTTAGAATTATCGAGGCTTAAGATGCTCTTGTGGTTAGAAGGATGTACTTGTAGTAGATATTAACGTTAGGATCTGAACTTGACGACACAAGCCACTATAAGCTTAGGTCTTACAATTCTTAGGAACTTGACTGCGTTAGGAAGCAATTAAGTCAGCGTTCATTGATAATGCGGGCCGCTTGGCATACGATCATTTCTAAGCATATACGTGCCTAAACTCGTAACATACAGACATAGTATAGTAGAACGATTCTATCTATTGTAGTCATTCAAAGTATATATATCTCTAGACAGCACTCTCAACATGGTGAAATATCTCGAGCAGACAGTTTCTTCGTCACAGTTCCCAAACATTTCGAACATACTAATTACTCCATTCTAACCCTACTTTTTATATTCTATCCGAAGACCTTCCAAACCCATTTCACCATGCCCGTAGTCGCAATTGTTGGGGGCACCAGTAGCATCGGGCGAGCCGTGCTAGATGGAATCCAAGAACGGGGGACGCACACTGCCGTCGTGTTCTCTAGAAAGGTAAGTTAATTCATATCATCACCAATGAGTTCAAACTCACCAAATTATTAGTATAGCGAGGAGGTCGAGCAGGAGATTGGAGCCCGTCTCATCGCAGCGGATTATGACAACGTCACTAGCCTTGTGAAGCTCCTAGAGGACAACAACGTCGAGACAGTCATATCTGGAACGAACAACTTCACAGGCGGACATGCTGAGATCAACCTGATTCGTGCATCTGAGCTGTCTAGCGTCACGAAGAGGTTTATTCCTAGTGTCTGGGGATTTCGCTACGGTTCAGCGTAAGTTTCATTACTTCTCCAGCACGAAACACATGGCTAACAACTGTAACAGCCACTCTCACTTCCCACCTGCGATGCCCAAGATGGCATCAGAGAAGGAGCTTGAGAAAACTTCTCTCGAGTGGACTGCTGTGTGCCTTGGGTTCTTCCTCGATTACTTCGGCATGCCCAAAGTGAAGTCTCACTTGCAACCCGTCACCATGGCTATCGATGTCGTCGCAGCCAAAGCAGCCATTCCCGGTAACGGTGACGTACCTGGAGTTTTTGCCTACAGCCAGGACGTTGGTAAATTTGTCGCCGCGCTCCTGACGCTACCTCGTTGGGAGAAGGAGTCCTACGTCATTGGTGACAAGCTTACTTGGAACGAATGTCTCAAGCTTGCTGAAGATGCCCGTGGTGAGTAATTACATAAATATGAGGCTGAACGAGCTTATCCATCCCTGTATTTTGCTGATAAACCCTACTAGGCTCTAAGTTTGACGTTACGTACGATTCTATCGAATTGATGAAATCTGGCAAGGTCACCGAGCTTCCAGGTCATGTGCCCGACTATGCATACTATCCCAAAGAACAAGTGCAGGCGATAGTGGCTGGCTTTCAGCTGCTGTTTGAGGAAGGGCATTTGGACTTCAAGCCGAAGCAGACCCTAAACGACCTGTTTCCTGATATCCGTGCGGTAACCGCTAAGGATATGTTTGAAATGGGATGGAAGGCCTAAGATTGAGGCAGGGGTACCAGCGCTGCGTGGAAGATTGCAGCAGCATGTGTAATTGTATCGTTTCTGTTTACATAAGTTTACTATATAGAAGTTACCTTGAATGAACATATTCATTATACGCAGTCACGCTCTATTACGCAAGTACATATAATCCTCGATGTTCTATATAAATAATACCTACACGCCGAAGTGGCAGCCAATAAGTCAGATACCGGCCAGCACGACATCCTTACATATAAAGGTGCTATGAGAGGTTGGTAGGGGAATTACACTGAGAAATAGCTTGTGAATATCGACTGTGTTGATGAAATTAGAACGAGTGATCTGTATCGATTAAAGTGGGAGTCGACAGTAGGAGTCTCATTGGTGTTCTAATGAACCTCGAGGGGGGCCATATAAAGAAGATATGAGTCGACTCCAGTGATTAGATCGTAAAGTCGGGACCAATGCTAGCGCTTACCAATGACATTTACCATTGATTTACCGAGGGAGGCAGGGACGCAATATCGACACGTTCATCGCGGCGTCTGGGTGACATCAAGAGGTTGGGTTTTCTAATACAAATGAGCTAGTCATTATACAAGGAGCTGCTTACATATGATTGTAGACACACGTATACCAAAGGTAATATATCGAGTATGCAGTGATTCGAACAACCTATGCTATCAACCTATAATCTTATCCAACTACTACGTGGTTCTGGCACCAGTGGCACCGGAACCACCCCAGGACATAGCAATCTACGTGAGACCTACCGACACAATGATTTTCAACACCTCGTGAATTTTACTCAGGGATGGCGTTGTTCCTACAGCTAGAAGATGGGGAAGGGACAGCATAGTAGAGTAAATCATATCAATAGGATACTATAAGGTGTGATCGAAAAGCTTGGCAGTCCTTAGCGGGACTTATCATTACGCTGTACCATGGGGTTGGTATTGCTAGGGCAAGCTGAATATGCTATAGGACAAGGTTTATTTATGTAGGGCGTGGGATATAATAGTCTTAAAGTGGCTTTCTGGTGGAACACAGAAAAGATACAATTGACGGGACATCAGACCGGACACTCATCCCAATACCTCTCCTACGATCTCTTGTATCCAATGTTAACTAATACGATTATACTAGATTTCTTTGTCATGAAACTATTAGTATTGGAGTTGCGATGGAGAGCGCTAGGTAGAAGAAATGATCGGTCTGTAGAAACTAATCTAGTTCTTTAGGCCGCTTGTATTTTCCCGTGAATATGTCATTACGTTGCATCTCTATTAGTTCCCTAGTAGCATAGCACCAATAGCATCAAATAAGACTATTATATCGAGTGTGATGATCAAGATAAGCATGAAAGCCACTGATGATTCGTGATTCGGGTGTACCTACCCTAAACTCATGTACAAGAGGCACCTAAAATACGTCCAGAGTCCGAGGGCTACACATGCAATAGTTTTATTGACCTTACAACTCTCAGGGTTAGCTTGGTCTCAAAGCCCCTTTGGCGGATCTGACAATAGAAAATGGCGCGTGGTGGCAAGAAATTGGAATATACCGTAGAAAACAAGATCTGAGGGCCATTAATCATGACGTTATCACCTCCAGGCTTTTGTTAATGGTTGTAACTTATGAATAACTAGTCAACGCCATCATGAATCGAGACTCCCGCGATTGCCGTGATTTTATCAAAGCGATATATAGCAGTTAGTTGATAAGGGGATCACAAGGTAAGGGGGCTGATTTACCAAAGCAGCGGTAGCCACATCATGCTAATCATGTACATACTTATTTGTCAACTTGGAATTGCGTTATCGAGCTATTCGAACTATTCCAGCTTTGCTGAGTTCAAACTTGTTGTAAGTGGATGTCATGACAGCTGGGGCTGACGATATGTGGTCTGGCCACACGGCATTGGCTCGCTTGCGATTCGTGGGATGTGTTGTGATTGCCCAGATATGGCGATATAGACAGCCTCAATGGTGGAACGCAACCAGAACTATAAGAGAAACGTACCAAGACATAAACCAAGACCGACCCAGACCACGGGAGGTGACGCCGAGTTCAGCGAGCCACCGGGCCGGGGTAGATCGAGGTTGGTCTTAGTCAATTGACATCTGAACAAGTTTGGTACTTAACCAATCCTAGATATACGTAGATAAATTGATCGAGAAGGGCCGAGCCTAGCTTTGAATCTCACATGGTACGCATTGTAAACGTAAGCAAATCTACGTACAGAAGAGATGGGTTCCTTGCATCGCATTAGCAAAGTCTATTTTCTTAGGGGTTTTTTTCCCCTTCTTTTCTCCTTCTTTCTATTCTATCTTCCAGTTAGCCTAGTTTCTAATTCGTCATTCATTCATTTTTATCGGGCGAGCGGCCTCAATTTGCGCTAAAAGCGTATGTAAATATTCGACGATATCCTTTACGTGTGTTAGATGCGCCGTGTTGTGGGAGCGCCTTAGCTAGCGGCGGGGGTTGATGTTCGTCATTCTCGTAGTCGATGTCGACATCTCTTGGCATGCGTGGGACGCGCCCCTTACCCTGGATTCAGCACACGGGCTGACGGGAGAGCCGCTAATCTTGGGGGGTGTTACCGAACAAGTGGGCAGTAATCTTCCTTTCTTTTCATGTTTGTCTATTTACTTCCGCGGGGGTTTCTTGGGGTATAGTCGTATAGGCACCCTGTAGGGAGGGCTTGCGGCTGCGAAACATACCCAATTCTGCTATCCGCTTCTGCATCACCCTTTACTACTACTGTTCAACAACAGGACCATGCAGGAGGTCAATCCCAGCTAGAACTTAATCTAGCGCTATAACCATGAATCTGGGCGCATTTACGATCTACATCGAATGCTAGTTATAATAGACATATATCATGCAGCTCTGTCCGCAGGGTTCAGTTGATCCTGTTTGATTTGAGTTCCATTCTTGTGGTTTCTACATAGGTAGTATTCGGGTCATCCTCGTGCACAACCTGGCTTCCCTTTTCAACATACCTCGGCATACACGCCGCTCGACTTGTGTGAAATCCAATTAGATCGGAAAGGAAGACAAACTACACCTACATTCGTTTACATACATTGCGATGTCCCAAAACAAAGTCGGCCGTGGCCTAGCAAAGGCCGTCGGTATCGATATCGACTACCGGACGAACGATGAGCCCAAGGAATTCATCGATTCTGCTGCGGCATCAATACAACCTGTGGCCGATCCCTACTATGAAGATGAGCCAACACTACGGGAAGTGGTCCATTCGATACTACCGACGGGGGAGAGCACGCTGTCATACATTAGGTCGCTATTCCCATTCTTATCCTGGATCTTTCACTACAACCTAATATGGGCGTTCGGCGACTTTATAGCTGGTGTCACTGTGGGTTTCGTCGCTATCCCCCAAGGCATGGCGTACGCGCTGTTGGCGGGGCTTCCTGCTGAGTACGGACTGTACACGTCTTTCGTCGGTTTCCTGTTGTATTGGGCCTTCGCAACGTCGAAGGACATCACCATCGGCACGGTAGCAGTGCTTTCAACGCTTGTAGGTACTGTCGTACAGCGTGTGCAGTCTGAGTATGGTGAGGATACATTCCCGCCCGAGATGATCGCGCGGGGCTTGTCAGTCATCGTCGGTGCCGTATTGCTGTTCATCGGTCTGGCAAGGCTTGGGTGGATTGTCGAGTTCATTCCGCTTGTAGGCATCACCTCCTTCATGACGGGCGCGGCCATCAGCATCGCAGCTGGCCAGGTCCCGGCGCTACTGGGTATCACCGGCGTTAAGACCCGCGAGGCCACCTACCTCGTCATCATTAACACTCTTCGCGGGCTGCCACGTGCTAAGCTCGATGCTGCTATGGGCGTCACTGCTCTCGCTATGTTGTACCTAATCCGTTCCTTCTGCAACTTCATGGCCCGTCGTCAGCCCCAACGCCAGAAGCTCTGGTTCTTCGTATCAACGCTGCGCATGGCCTTCGTCATTCTGCTGTACATTCTCATCAGCTGGCTCGTTAACCGCAACGTCAACTGGGACAGCTCCAAGGCCAAATTCAAGATCCTTGGTACCGTCCCCAGTGGTATGTTTTTTGTCCAATGTCTCCTCTTTTTCCCCCTCTTCTTCTTATACACTGGCTACACTACTTCTGATATACTTCGCGCTAACTGTTACTTCTTTCTTCGCCCGCAGGTTTCCAAGTGCATGGTGCGCCAACCATGAACACCGAACTCTTGTCCGCGCTCGCTCCCGATATCCCAGCTACCATTATCGTTGCGATTATTGAACACATCGCTATTTCCAAGTCATTCGGGCGCGTGAACAACTACGTCATTAACCCATCGCAGGAGCTCGTCGCTGTTGGCTTTACCAACGTTATAGGGCCCTTCTTAGGCGCGTACCCAGCAACGGGGTCGTTCTCGCGGACGGCTATCAAATCCAAGGCCGGGGTTCGGACGCCACTAGCAGGACTTTGGACAGCAGTTATCGTTTTGCTTGCTTTATACGCGTTAACGTCGGTTTTCTTTTATATCCCGATGGCCAGTCTTGCGGGGCTTATTATTCACGCCGTCGGTGATCTTATCACGGCGCCTAATGTTGTATATCGCTTCTGGCAGGTGTCGCCGCTCGAGGCCTTCGTCTTCTTCGCCACCGTCATCCTCATGGTATTCACTGACCTCGAGACTGGCATCTACTTCGCTATCTGCTTCTCCGTCGCTGTCGTTCTCGTACGCATCGCTAAGACTCGCGGCCGATTCCTCGGTCGGGCAAAGATCTACCGTGTCAGTGCTAAGGGCAATGCCAATGACAATGGCAGTGGCAACGAGACGACGCCATTAACCTCCAGGGATGCGTACTTGCCCCTCGATCACCGTGATGGAACCAATCCCAACATACGAGTAGAAGTGCCGTACCCGGGCGTCATAGTATACCGCTTTAGCGAGGGATTTAATTACATCAACGCTGGGCACAACATGGACATCTTGACATCTGCAGTGACAACAGAGACCCGACCCACAGTGCTCAACAGATATAACAAACTCGGAGTAAGTCTTTCCTTTAACCTAGTTCAGTTCCAAGAAGGGAGAGAGACAGGAGAAGAAACAGAGACATACTGACGCTCACCCTAATAGGACCGCCCCTGGAATGATCCCGGCCCACGCCGCGGAAAGACCATCGAGGCCACAGACGACCGCCCAACATTGCGGGCCGTAATTCTCGACTGCTCTTCAGTTCATGGTGTTGATGTGACGGCGATGCAAGCGCTGATCGATACGCGGAACCAGCTTAACCGACATGCAGCTCCTGATGCCGTCGAGTGGCATGTGACAGGTCTGAGTAGCCGGTGGACACGACGCGCCTTTGCTGCCGCCGGGTTCGGGTACCCACCGGCCAAGTCTCTAGAGGCTCTCGGTGGCGAGAGCCAGTTAAAGCCCATTTTCAGCGTCGCTGCGACGGTCGGACGAGACGGACATGACGGGCATGATGCAAATGAAGGAGTTAAAACTGGAGCCGAAAAGATTCGTGTTAAGGACGAGGAGTCTATTGCTGGCCTCGACGACATAGATCGCGTCTCCTCCTCTGTCGATAATGGGAATGGGAACGGAGGTAGTAGGGTACGAAGCACGGATGGCCTTCCTACCAAGGTGGCTGCGGTTCAGGGAGTCAATAGGCCTTGGTTCCACATTGATGTTACGGCGGCGGTAGAGAGCGCGGTTGCAAGTATTGAGGGAAGACTAGATACAGGCAAAGTACACTAGAGCCTCTAGATCGAGAGAATGGTTATATGGGTGGTACACACAAACCAGGGTGCTTTGGTGTACCATTTCTTTACTCTGTAGATCAGGATGGACATATACCGGGATCAGGTACGACATTTCTTCAAGTAAGGGAAAGGAGCAATTAATATAGTCATCGGAAGTGACGGTGCGGGGTGCACCAATCAATGCTTATATCAGAAGACGAAGTTGACTTGTAAAATCTCGGTCTTTGGTTGCGTAACCGAAGTTGGTGTCAAAATGGTCCCCCACGCTCACACTTACCGGGTTTGGACTCATGGACGGTTGGTGCGTGAGAGGTTGAGTGAAGGGTCTCCTCGGCTCCTATTACTACACCTATTCAAGCAGCCAATCCAAACTGGCTTGAGCTAGTTAGTGACACTGCAATGAAGTCCAAGTCTCCAGTATCACCTAGATATGCCAACCGCCAAAGTCGCCTTCGGTTGCAATTTGATAACCGCTAAACAAAATCAAGGTTGGAAATTTCTTGAAGTCAGCCTAGTCAGCAACAGGTTTACACTCCATACGATGTTTCTTCCAATCCTTCTTCTGACAATCTTGGCTACAATACCTGACGGCGCGGCATCTCATGCACCACATCAGCTTTCCACCCTTCTTACCCTTTGTCGCGTTGCAATTTCGGCACTTCTCCTTTAACAACCCCTCTAGCCCACCTTGTGCCCTTAATAACTCCACATCGACGATGTCCTCCACAAATGGCGATGCGAAGGCGGGGGAGATAGCGACACGGACAGCATGTCGCGAAGCAACGCCCTCCCATTCAGGGAGTCTCACGAAATCGCGCGGTATTTTGCCATTGCCACAGCTACACATGAACTGCTGCTCCGAGGACGCGGTCAGCGGGACCGTAGCTCCAGGCTTTCCGTAGTCACACATCCGCACGTCATGCACCCAGTCGCGGCACCGCTCCGCGAAAGCCGGAATCGCGTGCCGCCAGAGATCGAGCTCGGCATTGTCCACATCGAGTACGCAAATTTCCAGCTCGCGGAGGACCAGCAAAAACGTTTCGAGTTCACGAGAGTCGATCAAATCGCGAGTGAGCGGAAGCGCCGCAGCATCAGCAACGACGGACCCAGAGGCGCAGTCGAGCCGGATGGCGCGCACGAAAAGAAGGATCTGATTTCCGCGCCCGCTCTCTTGGTCTGCGAGCGCGAACAGTCCCGTACTCCCTCCCTGCAGTCCCGAAGACACCATAAAGACTGTGAAGAGAGATTCCTTGAAGCTCATACGTGGTGAGGGTCGCGGTGAAGTGAAGGGCATTGGATTGGGAGGATCAATAAGAGAAGCCATCAATTCTTCGCGAACGCGCCGCTCGCGGAGGGAGAACTGGTGTGATGTCAATGTGGTAAGCCATTGGTTAGCCTGCCTGTCTGCTTCGTCGACGCTGAGGATGGGCAGTGAGTCAAGATTAATGTGCCCGCCGTTTATCGGTATTGGGACGGAATGGTTTCCAACAGCTACTGGATACATCAGCTCAGAAAATGGTTCCAGATCCAGGGGTTTTGCCACAGGACTAGAGAAAGCAACCAATCCCAAGTTCGGGTCAACGTGGATCTTAACAGTATCTTTCAATACTGGCAATGGGAACGAAGACCGGTAGACACTGTCTTCCCCAATGCTAATGTCAAAATTGCAGGGGGAGGTCTGTGTCAAGAGTATTGAGTGTTGATCCCTCAGGAGCGATTTCTTGTTTTCATCTACAATTTCGACTGTGACAGTGATATTGCTAATACGGCCAGCAACTGGATCAAGAGTTGCGTACCATCTTGTTGAAGTTGGTGAAAGGCTATCAAGAGTCCTAGTCACTGAGGTAGTAGCCACGGTAAGAGCGCCAGTGATGGGGCGATCATGTACGTTCGTCAAACAGCTAGTGATGAACACATTCTGTTGATTGCTCATGACTGTTTCGTAGACAATAGTTTCGGGTTTCTTGACATCTGTCGGTGGGTGTCGTTCAATGATTGCAATGCTGCTTATATCTAGCTCTCTTTGGATCAACGTTGACGGGATATAAAAAGATATGATCAGAGGAGAGTCATCGTGGTGCACCAATGAATCCTGGACAATGGTAACTGAGTAGTCATCACTCTCGAGGTCGCCGGTTATTCGAATATCGCCGAAAGTTAACTGCAGATTGGTGAATCGAGCTCGCGATGGGTCTGATGACCCTTTATGGTAACTGATAATAGCCTCTAGGCGTAAGGAGCCACCATTAGACTTGATGATGCCACGGACCTTACCAGCCTCATCTCTTGGGACCTTGAGGACAACAACACTCCCCGACCTGTTGATTTTTTTATGAAAGCCGGTAATATTGCCGGTATATAACCCTTGAAGACGTAGCTCAAGGTCTAGTTCTATATGCAACTCTCTACACAAGCTCGACGATGTCTCGTGTTGCACGAGATCAAGGAGAGTCCCACAAGTCTTCGCTGGATCGACATTCACTGTGTAAAGCATCTGCTTGATGAAAGCGACGAAGTTCCTTGTATGGTAAACATGACCGTCTCCGTTGACAACATTGTATTTTTTTCTCTCCGGTCCTGAAAATCGACTTTCACTTCCCTGTTCTTGACGCTCCAGCATTCTGGTGAATATTCGGAATATCATTTTCGCCAAGTCAACAGGTTCCAATTGCACATGATTAACGGCTGGAATGTGGGCTAGAAAGTATTTCGAATACTTCCAAGACACCCTAGCATAGTTCGGGATGGTCTCATTTGGAGTTGATGTGAGCGAACTCATGAGCATCAGCTCATCGACGTAGGATACGAGTGTTGAATTTGTCCAGTAGTCGACAGGTACAAGACCCAGTAACATAGATATTGTAGGCGTATGGCCGAAGACGAAGAAGAGGGAATCAAACATGTCCTTGTAAGTTTCATTCGGGTCCTTCCATATTTCCATATAGAGAGTCGAACTAGCAACATCTTTGAGCAGAGGCGACGAAGAAACGAAAGCGTTTATCGCCCCGAGCTTGTCCGTCACGGCTGATGTATCAATGGCATCAAATAGTCGAGGGGCCTCCCCATCCGTTCCGTAGGCATTTGGGTCCAGCTCATACCTAGAGGCATCAAACTGACGTCGAAAATGGCCAGCAGAACTTGCTTGGGTGACTGAGTTGTGCTGCAGTGTGTGGCAGAAAGTCAAGGGACATGCGATTGCCAATCTGATTATGATGTAATCACTTGCAATCGCTTGAAAGGCTATACACCATTCGCGAAACTGCGTCTTGACAGCCCGAACTACCTTCGGTGTATTCTTACCATCTTGACTAAAACGCAGAGGGGATGTAGGAGCTAGCTGGGCAAACGCAGTGGCAAGATGAAACCCGAATAGTGGGTTTATTGTGTGAGCGAGAGAATGGTCCATAGAAAACATTGCAGCATATAAAGGGTTTGGTTGCGTCGAGGACTGGGGAAGGGTAATATATTTCCAATATTGCTTGTACTCCTGGCTATCTTCTTTTATTGACGGTAGAGCCAAAGGGGCAGCTGAACGGGCTTCTTCGGGTATGTGGCCAGTTACCGTCGTAGAGTTTAAAGCTGTATGGTAGTTGCGAAATCGTATCGCAAACGCCTCATATCGAGCTGCATCCTCTTCTGACTGTGAAATAGGCCCCATGCGTGTCTCCCAGACCTTACTGGTAAGCAAAAGGGATCCCTCATCACACCATTTCAATTTGTGGCCATATGTACTCTCATTCCAAGTAGTCAAACTTTCAGATAATGCCCGTAGCTTCATCGCTTGTTTTCCGAGGATATCAACTGACCTATTAGGGACATACAGGTGAAAACAGAGGTCCCATAATGTGTCGGCCTCAGTTTCGCCATCAAGGAGAAGTGTGAGTAATATCACGTTCCATGCTAAGAGGCATAAGTGGGTGGGTCTTTGAATAAGGGGGCGGGGTTAAATTGACGGTACCTGTGATGAATTCGCTTTCGTGACACCAAGTGATATCCAATTTCCTTGATGGCAAGCCACGCTCATGGTATGCCGTAAACAAGACGTCACGCAAGTCACCACGTCCAAGTATAAGGATGTCGGCATCCACACCTTGAGGAGTTTCTTTGGTTAGGCTGGCGACTGGGGTATTGCCGAAGATATTGGCTGGACGACTATATGAAGTTGAATCTGGCGAAGGACACATATTGGCCTTTGAAGCGACTCTGGAGAATAGAGGCTATGCCAGTCCTTTCTTTGCGATGAGAGCCGTCTCAAGAATTACTCTCAAGTGTCGTCATGCAATGGTGTAGACTAGGTACATAGAGTGACTACCTACCTAATAAGCAGTAGCCCAGCGATATGATCAGGTATTTTCTGACGAGACCTGTAGGCTTGCGACGTGGTTCCAGAAGTGACTAACTAGGAACCGTCTTCAATGAGATATAAGGTATCGGAATAGATCACAAATGGGTTGCAAGTTGGATATGTGTCAAGATCGCCAAGCCATGACTACCTGATCGAATGTTCCGGTTGGATGCACGTAGTACATACCTACATAGTTACCTAAGTTAGCTAAGCTGTTAGATAGGTAGTGTAGTGGATGGAGTTGCTGCCAACTGGCGGAGGAATTATGCCAGATGGGACGTAGTTAGGGCAAGATAATATACACTAAACTAGCTATCATCAACCCCAATGCTTGCATATGTTCGAATCTTTGTTATACTGGATAAATCCAATGACATCAGCACGGTCACGTCACGTCACGTTCAACCACCAAACATCAATAGAACCCAACTATTTCCGCACCTCAAGACATTATCATATTCCTAGCGACACGTAGTAATCATCTTATTAGCATACATTGGCTTGAACATGGCCCTGTAATAAAGCAATCTCCATACCCGGAGCAAAACAAATTAGATTCCCAAACGTGGGCTCGTCAGAGTCGTCCGAGTCCTTTGCAGGTCCATCCTATCCCCATCCTAGCCTAACCCCTAATCACTCCGTCCCAGTCAAAATACAATACAAGTTGAACACCCTCCCTTCTTTCCTATCCCAACTCCGAAACTCAAACTCATCTGATCGAACAATCAATTCCAAGTGAAGGTTGGCCTTCCAAAACAAATACGCTCTCAATTCGCGCTGAAGAACAGATCGTCATTGTTGGTGAACATCTCTACCGTATTGTCAAACGAGTCGTCAAACTTGCTACCAGAACTCAGCATCAACATATTGGAATCGCTGTGGGTGAACTGGAGAAGGATGTCGTCATCATCAAGACCACCTAGGCTTGGGATATTGGCCGCATCCGCAGCGGTACTCATCAAGAGGGTGTCTGGGCCGCTAGAACTGGGTTCTAGGTCGAAGAACTGGTTGCAAGACGGTGGTGATGAGGATTGAGATAATTCAGGAGGCTCATTGGAATGACTCGCTACACTCTTAGCTGGTGATCCCGGTTGCGAAGAGACTACGCCTTCGAGTCCAGCTTCTGGATGGAGGGACAGGTGGGAAAGCTGTGAAACGTATGTGTGAACGCTACCAGCAGATGGTGAATTTCCTGCTGTCGATGGCTCCGTCGAAAGAGCCGGCATCGGGGCTGAGGATGGACAAAGTCCATGAAGGCCAGTTGGATCCATCGTGGTACCACCTACAGATACGTCCATGATATCGTCTAGCATGTCGAATTCGTGTTCAATGTGTTCAGGCGAGTTGACAGCCGAGCTATCCGAGTAGCCAGATTGGGATGAGCTGGATGAGATCGATTCGTTCTTCTTACGCGTCCGAGCAGCCTTGTCTTTCCGTTCATCCATATCCGGACGATGCTTGCGTGGTCGCCCACGTTTCACGACCTTGCGAACCACCCCATCAAACGCACCAATGCACATACCACGCTGCTTGTGGCGCGTCAGTGCATCGTGTCGAGCGAAGCTGTTGCCACACTCGCATGGATATGGCTTGATTCCTGTGTGAATCTTGGCGTGGCGTTTCAGATCGTGCTGTCGAACAAAGCATTTGTTACATGTAGGGCACTGATACTGGCGGTCGTTCAGGTGAGTCTGAACGTGCGATTTGATGTTTTCTTTGCGTCCGAACTTCTTGTTGCAATCTTCGAAAGTGCAGATCCACTTGTTGTCTCTCGGATCAGGCCCTTGAATGTACTGTTGGATGTCGTCCGTAGTGATGCCAGTCTCTGTCTTTGTCTTCTCAATATCGATAGTGGCGATACTAGCAGCACTAGCAATACTGGCGACAGACTCTGTTCGACGGTGGGGCGAGCCACGATGAGACATTCGCTCAGTCGAAGGCGAACAGTCACCAGTTGATAGACCAGAAGAGTGAAGGTCCGGCTTGAGGTCAAACATGTTGCTGAATTCATTGATTTGCGGCGTGGCAGGAGAGGTATGGTGGGAGTAGTCAGATGTGGCACTGAGTGGCTGAGAGGAACTCTGAGTAGTAAAGCTATCAAACTGAGTCTGGATCGACAGGTTATTCTCGTGGTTCATGCCATTGATGTTCGAGAACTCAGCGGGAGAAGACTTCGGGGGCTCATAGGCACCTTGCATCGGCATGGTGTTCGCCCTTGGAGGCGTGGGCATGATTGGCCGATGCTCAGCCGCCCGTCGCATCTCATCAAAGCTGGTCTTGGTACGACGATTCGCAGCCTTTCTAGATGGCTTGATCGTCTCCTCCATCGACTCATCGTACTCTTCTGAGAACCGCTGTGGCCGCTGGCTATGCTTGACAGTCCGGTCGTGAGGTGTCTCCATGGGTGTCATAGGGAAATATTCTTGTCCCAGTTAGTTCCTAAGTTTTCATTCTTATCATAGGATAGGACTTAGATGATGTACTTACCTGTAACATTCTGTTGTGTTGGTGTCATTGGTCTCGATGGAATCTCTCCCATACCCTCAAACTTAGCAACCCTATCCATGATTCCGTTACTAATCCGACGGGAACCCCTTCTTGTACTTGGGGTATCACTCTCGGAGATCCAACCAGGGGCTCCGGTGGGACTATCTTGGAAATTCACGAATGTTGGCGTGGATAGAGTGCTAGAAGGGAACAAGTCGAAATCCTGAGACGGCGTCATACTATTAGGACTAGAGTAGTTCTCTTGGCCCTTCTTCATCATCATGTTCATCTGACTGCTATATATGTCAAATGACATGTTCATGTCTTGCTGACCTGGAAGTCCACCAAAACACTGAGTTGAGAACGCCTCCACCTGAGGCGCCTCGTGAGGAGGCAAGCTATAGTTCTCGTCGCTTGCCAAGTTTGCGAATGCTTGCTGGGGGCCCGGGCGTGCTATGCGTTGCTGCTGCGTTTCTCGCAGCACATGCTGTGATGTGTTAATTCCTGTGTTGTTAGTACCGTTACTTACCGTGGAGAATTCCTGCCTCAAGGTCGTTGGTGATTGCATCTGTTGTCTTCGTAAGTCCAGGCTCATTGCGCCTCGTCGATGGGACATACGTGGTCGTTGTTGCTGTTGTTGTGGTGACTGTTGATTGTGATGCATGTTGTTGGGCAGGTCTGTGGCGATCTTCAATGGATTGAAAGCTGTTGGTGTTGAATTCTGTCGTCTGTGTTGTCGTTGATGTTGTTGACGAGCATGAAGACCGCTGGGGGGTGGATTGGACAGCATCGTGGAGAGAGATGAGTTCGGAATAGTGTCGAATTGCCGATAGATTATGTAGATTGCCAATAGGGCTATCTTTTGGTTCCGAGACTAGAAGCGTGTGTATGTTAGCTTGTATGATTCCTTGCATGCATTGCATTGCATGATTTCGAGAATCGCTTACCTCACGCAGCGCAAGCCAGGCCGGCCGGGCAATTGGGCTGTTAAACGGACTTCAGCAGCAAGCAAGCAAACTTGGTGGACGAGAACCTAGATTGACTTGTTAAGGTGCCTTATTCAGGCGATTGTCAGTAATAGCAGCAAGTTACTCTTGGTTTTTACCCTGTAGTTTGATTTTATTCCGATGAAGGAATATGGGATATGGTTCTTGGATATGAGAGATTGGAGAGAAGGAGGTCAAGTTTTCAGAGGATCTCTAAGAAACTCAAATTGTGATGATGATAATGGATAATGGAGACAAGAACCGAACGATGACGCTGGTGAAGTTGCCGGGGGGGTAAGAGTAGTTTCACCTCCAAGGGCTACTGCAGTTCAATCGCATCGGTCTGTTGACAATAGAAAAGCTGCAGGTTGCCAGGGCGACTGATACCCAATTAGGAAATCTTGGCATCAACGACGTCAAAACTGGCTTGGTCAATTGGCTGTACCCCGGAGAATCGGAGCCATGCAATTAGCCGCCGATTGCATATTCCCATAGTGCATAGTATGAGCCGTTCACTAAACTAATTTAGGCAAAGGTGAATCTACAATAAGGCCACTTGGATTCCTGCACGGTCCAGAATAGCCCTGCCCTGCATATGATTTTCCGGGAATCCTTGCAATTCTCGATCTGCAAAAGGTAGGTAAGTATTATCGTATCAGCGTATGTACATACGTACTAGCACTAGAGGTGGTAGCTCTAGTCAGGTACGAGGTATCCTCACTTTGTTACACTCAACGTTTGAAAGAACTCCAGTCTAGTGTAGTTAGTTAGTCGAGCCTCGGCTCCTACGGACGGAAGTGTACATACGTATGCATGCTGTGTTCTGAGATGCGGTGTAGATCCGTCTGCTTACTGCATCCCTACGTGCTTACTTAGTGGGCTTTGAAGTTCAGACCGAAATAGTTGAGAGTAAGAGACATCTTCCGAGGACATGCTAGCCCATCTTATTGTACCCCAGTAACACAAGGACCTGATGCTAGGAGCAGATCGTATGGATTGTATTACCCCACGAGTTTTTGACCCTCGTACTTCGTAGCCTTCGTTCGTTCTACATATCTAATCCCAGAACCACACATGCATAGGTATATACATGCACACATCCATTGGATATACCTATGTGCAGGATATCACAGTGGAGTAACATAAACACCATCAGATGAACTTATACCAATAATCCACTTAACATCTCGCAGAAAATCCACACCGTCAATCAAGGTTCTTGAGTAGGTGTTCCCCATCGTCGTCCTCCCGGTGAGGTGATCCAAACTGATCGGTCCGACACCAACTCACTTTCACTACCACTCCGACTGGCCGGCTTGTAGCTCAAGTCTATATCGTGATCTACACGGATTCCCTCTAGTTCTCTGTCTTGCTGTTTAATATCACCGTTGCTCCCTACATTGCTTGTCTTTCCATGTAATGTCTGCATCGGCACGATATCGTCTCCCGAGATGCGTTCTCTAGAAAATAGGTGACTAGCACGGTCGGTCAAGCGTCGTATAGCAGATGCCGTTGCCGAAAAGGCTTGTCCAGGGAAGGTATGTCTCGAATCTTTAGACCCGAAGCGGTCAGGGAAGATTTTCGCCAAGACGGGCCTTATGACGACAAGACACGCGCAGAAGATACTGATATTCATCTCAATACCGGACCAGATGGCAACACCCTCGGAGTTCGCTGGATCAATTCATATTAGCTGTATGACTTCAACTCCAACAGATTGGGGAATCAATGTAGTGTTTGAACGTAAGGAAGTGTAGAAACCTACATAACCATTTCGGGCCTTGTTGGCTAGTTGCTTGGTTGATTGCGATGATTCTAAAGACGGATGCTATGATAGCGCTGCATACCATCAATAAAGGTAGACCTACTTTGGGTAATTTCCAGCAAATACTCACAAACCACCGCACGTGAACACACTGTAACATCCAGCGTTAGCTATCCCCTTTATATGATCTAACCATGATTCCCGCGTTCAATATCATGATTTGGTGATGCGAATACACCCATTGGCATACTCTTGAACCGCTCTAGATCGGGGTACACATGAATCGAGATGCTGCTTACAAGAATAATCCGATCTTTTGCCCTCGTGGCAGGTTCATCAAATTTCTTATTAGCGGTATCGGCAGTCCGAATATGATCATATCCAAAAGGGTATTCATCCCAGCTGACCTAATGCCCAGATAGCATTAGCATCTTGAGAAAGTGCTTGAACCGCGGACTACATAGTCAAGAGATATCGTTGAGACTTTTTACTTACTGTAGGTTGATTAGTATTTTCTTGGTACCTAACATCAACAAGAAATGACATTGAACATACCGTGAAGTAAACCTTTTGTCTATCCAGGCATTTCCCTTCACCAACACCCCATATGTAGGGAATCGGGAGGCAAAGTAAGAGAGCGCACAGAAACGTGAAAAGTCCATAGAAGACTAGTGCTACCAAGAGAAGATTGCACGATCGTCGTATCCATCGTACTTGGAAGACCCGGCGATACTGCCAGACGATTGAGGCTTTACACAGAGCTGAAGCAATACCCCAAGCAGCCGGCGAGAACCATATTGCCTAACAATATTCGAATATTAGCTTCATTTATCTTACTATACGATATGAGAGTAGGTCGGAGAAATCTATCAATACCTTTGATGCCGCTATACGAAGGTCCTCTGAGGCGTATGGTCCAGGATAGCCATGGCTATGAGCTGTTTAGATGTTAAAAGGAGAAACTAGACACATGGCTAGTAAATCTTCTAGAAGTAACTAACCGACAACGTGTGTGATATAATGCGCCAGCGATGCTAGCTTCAGTTTTTATTTCGTTAGATATATTCATACATCAATCTCTAATGATGGACAGAATCTCTCAACTCACAAATGAGGCCGTTAGTAGGTAATCGTCTCCTGCAAGTCCATTCACCAGTATGGCTCGAGCGTACAATCGCAGGCAGAGAAAGACGAATGCCAGCCCCAGACAGACACTAGTTGGGACAAGTGCCGAAGAATTCATAGTATATTTACAGTCGTCTGACAACCAGCTTCAATCTTCACGGTTTGTAGTTTAGACGGAAGCCCAACCTAGTGGTACTAGACTAGTCTACCCGCGGGTCGGGGAGACTGCTGGGGGGGACTACTATAAATCCCACCAACACAAATTTGCACTTTTCTTAAGGATCACATTTCGGACCCGACGCAGAAATTTCTTAATTCACCTCTAACGCGGCTGTAGTTATTTAAAGGCAAAGAGTTGCGTTTAGTAAGATAGCCTGCCACTCGCCAAGAGTTACATCGCCCGGATCCGTTGCCCTATATGAAGGAATGCAACCCCACCATAATACGCCGGGACCGAGTATCCAGCTGCCGATTTGTCGCCGATGTCAGTGTCAGCAATGCAGGAGACCATTGGTCTGGAGTGCAACCATCAAAAATTTAGCATGGCAAACGTATAGGGGAATGAGTGGCAGTAGGAATGTCTTGTCTGGGTTGGAGAAGTCTCTTACGTGATGACAGCCGCAATCTATGCGTTGAACATCCTAACCGGGGTCTCAGCCATACATGACACATTAAAGTGTAGATCCCTCCAGAGTGAGCGTGACATTCTTTCTACGGGCGGACTTGTATATTTCAAGTCAGGGGTTATGAGAAGGCTACTAACAGTGAGAGCCTCAATTCTTTCCAGGCTCTGCAGTAAGAATGCAGTAAGATGTGATAAATAACCAGATAGCAATATGCAGGACTGATTCTAAAATTCAAAGCTCGTATAGCAGTGAATTCGGAGTATAACGATCTCCCCTGGAAGTTCTATCTAGGATTGATGAATCGCATGTCTAGTTTGTTCCGCCAAATTTCCATATTGGTAAGACGCGCTCAAGAAATCTTTACATATACCATCCGAGATACCGTGACTGAGTGGTCCTTACGAAATTCAGCCTTGTCTCTACCTATCATTTTAGGGGTCTCTGTTATACCTACTCTCATCGATGCCAGGCTCCTTATAACAAGGATCAAGTAGCACCTATCTTATATAGCTACGTACATAGGAACGACAACATATTAAAATCACGTGGAAGCCTACCCAGAACGTCCTTGGGCCATTCCCAGCCTACACGCGTACGAGAAGTATCGTGTAGTCCTATATAATGAGTACCACACGTATTGAGGAAGGCCTACGTAGGACTCGTATATGACGTGGTAGTATCTAACATCGGAAGCTTTCCGGTAGGTGTGCGCAAGGGATCCCATGAATTAAGGAACTGTTCACCCACCTCGTGGAGAAGACTGTTTAGGTTCTCATGCTCCCTCTCCAAGGCCAACCGTCCTCTGCATGAGTATAACGGCGAGGCATCTAGGCCACCGTATGCGTGTGTAATTAATCACGAGGTAGCTACGTAAACACTGGCAAGCTGTGATCGGTCGGATATGGTTAAATTTATATCCATGTCACTTGATACTCTTTTTGTAACGGCACTCCCCTGAATTAGAGAACTAGAAGAACCTGGATGCTGTTGATGATTAGTTACTCTGCAAGCAACAACTGTACCACACAGCTAAGAGAAACTTGAAATGGCTCGTCAATCACGATGGGCCTACGAAGTAGTTAAGTTACACTTGGTAGGCAAACTTAGACAAATAGCTACAGATTTTCCTTAAGTCAATTTTATGAAAATTTTCATACATGGGTGTTGGTCTGGTTAGGCAGGAGAATTATGTTGGTTAGTTTAACCTTCCAACTTGGTTTTAAAGGGACGGCATTTGCCTAGTGAGTGGAGAATCTATTCTTGCTTACAGACCCCGGAATGATGACTGTTCCTTCATAGGCATTCTGGGCGTCCAGGCGCTCTGAACCTCCAATTCCGCTAAACTGATCCCCGGTCGTCAATTGTTAGTCCGGGCAGTTCCGGGATGACACGTGGTGGGCCGTGGCGTATTCAATTGATTTGCGATTCGAGGTATTTTTATTTAACGTTCCCACGCGTCTTCTCGCATCAACAATGTGAAAAAGAATAAACGTTCAAAGGCTGCATTGCTCGTCTAAAGTTCTTCTCTGATCTTATGCACTGAGCAGGCATCTCCGGATTTCCGCTTAACTACCAACCGACACTGAAATCTTGTCTGGACAGGATTAGAGAAAGTGCGTTGGGAATTATCCTCTCTGTGAAAACTAATGAGGTTTTAAGATGCCACTATTTCCATGAGCTTTACCTACGGTTGGCGAATCGAAGCCGGATGTTGTTTGGATATCTCGAGATTTGGTGCAACTGGATCTGAGTACATAGAAATCACGTCGAAAACTTTCTATAATTATCGACCGAAGGAATATTCAATACGGCCTAGCGATTGACGCTCTCCCTGGCTGCCTGGAGGGGCCCTGAACTACACTAGCGGTCCACTCAAACGGTTTGCCAGGGGTAACCATGTCCAGGATCAACTAAATCAGGCAGGCTATTCTAGCAACGTCACAAATTCAACTTTGATTCCAACAGTGTCTTTGATGAGTTATGCCTATCCGCAATTCTGTACGTATCAACTCATATACGTGACGTGCCTATGGTCGACAACCGCGTAATACCAGTGATCACATAACCGGTGTATTAGTCTTTATCGAGTTCATGAGCCAGGATTATATTCCTTTGCCATAACTTCAGTCCACTACAAGCCTTAGTGCGCATACATATGAGGCCAGAATCGCCTTACTTTCAGCTAACGGGAACACCCGTAAACGATATGGAGACTCAGGCTGTGATATTGTCACTTCGGAATGCCGTAGAGGCTTGAACCGGAGCATCCGTCAAGACTTGGTAACGGCGGGGCTCTTTGATTAAGCAAGGGCTCCCTGTGAAAATATTTCTGGAGCTGAGTTCAATCATCACTAGGTCTCCATGCCATGATTGATGTGAATATATATTGCCCGTATACCCCAATGCTAAGACACATTGCTGCTTCCTTCCTTCCTATGTAGTTGTCTTTGGGCTTCAAGTTGCCAATCATAGAAGATGAGGTCGATCACCAGCTCAGTAGCGCTTGCGTCCGCCATCGTCATTGCACATGCGGCCGACTCTAAGTATACATGCATGCCGAACGATGCATGCTGGCCAAGTGTCGGGCAGTGGACTACATTCAATGAAAGCATTGGTGGTGCTCTCAAGATTACCCACCCCTGGGCTGAGCCAGTAAGTCTCCTCATTCTCACAGGCATATTAGACCTTAAGGCTAATTCTAGACTCACAGTGTTACGCCGATCCCACAAGCGAGTCATGTTTGGACGTAGCTGAGAACTATGTCAACTCTAGCGGCATAGTCCGTACATCTTTCTATGGTCAGACTACCAACTTGAACTGGGAGATTTGTGGCAATGACAATTGTCTACTCAACTCGTTGGCCCCGACTGAAGGCATCAGTGGCACTTGCAAGTTGGGTATGCTCTCGGCCTACTATGTTGAGGCTACAAGTGCGGAGCAAGTCTCTGCGACGCTCAAATTTATCGATGAACACGGCATTCGTCTATCAATCAAGAATACAGGCCACGATTATTTAGGGCGAAGCTCCACTGCCAATTCGCTTGCGCTTTGGACGAGAAACTTAAGAGATATGGCGTACCATGAGAAGTTCACTCCTGAAGGCTCGAATGAAGAACTCAGTAACATTGGTGTCATCGGAGCTGGCGTCAACGCGGGTGAGGCGTACGAGTTCTTCGCGGAGTACAAGATGCACATTACCGTTGGAGCTGTAGGTTCAGTCGGTGTTGCCGGTGGGTTCGGACAAGGTGGCGGCCACGGCCCTCTAGGCCCAAGTTACGGATTGATGGTCGACCAAGCTGTTGAGTTCGATGTGGTGACTGCTGATGGCGAGCTCCGTACCATCAACGCCAACAACGACGCAGATCTCTTCTGGGCTATGCGAGGTGGCGGCGGTGGCTCGTACGCTGTCCTTCTTAATTACAAACTTCAACTGCATCCAGCTGTTCCTATGAACGTGTATGCCTTCGTAGCTAACTTAACAGAGGATGCACTTGTCGAGAACTTAACCGAGTCGCGTGTACACCGGGGAGTTGTTACAGCATTGGCGAACAATCAGACGAATTGGTCGAACAACAAGGTCTCTGGCTACAATTTCTTTCTGCCTTACAACATTATCACTGTTCAAATCCTGCCGTCAACGGACACAGAAGCTTTAAAGGAGCTGACTAAAGACTACGCCGACTTCCTAACGAACCATCCTGGTCTTAAGGTTATTGCGAATGAATACAAGACTCTAGATACATACCCCGAATACTCTGCTCACGTCCTACCGTACTTGGAGCTCAATGGGCCCTTGGGAATTGGTACAGCCGAGGCATCTCGTCTCATTCCACGTACCCTATTCGAAACGCCAGATAACATCGACGACCTAGTCTCAGCTTTCCTTCAGGGGCTACAGACTAGTAACGAACAGGGTGCTGGGTTAGGTACGGGCTCTGGACAGATCTACGCTACCGGCCCAGCCAATACTTACGATGAGGAGGGCTCAACCGGTGTCAACCCGGCTTGGAGAGGTAGTATATGGTACGTCATACACGGTGGGATCTGGACTAGCACGGACTCCGTCGAGGAGCGAGAGACGATCCACAAGACTGTTGGAAATGCGATCCAAGGCTTCAAAGATCTCACACCCGGAGGCGGTACCTACATAAATGAGGGTGACTATCTCGAGCCAGAGTGGCAACAGACGTTCTTCGGAAGCAATTATGACCGACTTCTAGAGGTCAAGCAGAAGTACGACCCGAATAGTATGTTTAACTGCTGGAAGTGTGTTGGCTTTACAGGGGAGACAGACCCATTCTACTCATGCTACGGTCTCGGTGGCGAAGAAACTCCATCTCAGCCATTAGATGATTCCCAGAACGCAATTTCGGCGTAAGTTTCACTGTCAATTATGCGTTTGAAAGGATCATCTCGAATTTAGGCCTTGGTCCAGCACGATAGTATTATCATATAATTACAAGGTTCTATATCACACCGTAAAGTTGTCAAACTCTCCTCGTCGTCTCGTGAGGTCGAATCTAGCTTATGTGCATTTTAATCGCGGTACATCTCATGCTCCTATATTTGAGGCTCATGCATTCAGGAACCACAGCGACTATCTTACCAGCCACGCCTACCCAAATCGAAATGCCATGGGGATATGATGGTACATCTGGTAGTCGAATTCGTTGCTCCACTCGAGTATGAAAAGTTTCGTCAATGCAATGATAGCCTCTGTGTCAAAGACGACTTCCGACCTCCTCCAAAAGTTTACCTCGTCGAGCCGAGCTAAGTTGGGATCTCCAACCAATACCGCCACAATATCCGTCACTACACGGACCGAGTCACCCGAGTTCCCTTCTCCGGCGAGAATTGCTGATGCGGCCATATATCCCATATTATTGCGGACGAAGTGCGAGTCCCAACCTCTGGCATTGAGCTGGTTTGCCTTATCCTCTACTGTCTTCTGGAGAAGGTCGGCGAGCTGCTGACGGTGGGCGTCCATCACTGGCTTGGCATATTCGACGAGGAGGTCGCGCATCCCACGATGGATGCTCCACGATAGTGAGTTCCAGGGAAGACAATCCAACGCGTGTTTTATGATAGACTCCTCGTGCGGCGGGATCATCAATCTAACGACCTCGTGTTTCTCTGTGCTTGGCAACGTGAGAATAAGTTTCTCTTTTGGTTCATTCTTGTCGGTGATCGCTCTTACGAAGAGATAATCAACCTCGTAGGCCTTTCCGCCTAGCATGTTGTATAAGTGACGGCTTCCATGCGCCCCTTGAAACCCCTTAGGTCTATAATCCAATAGCCAAGTCCCTGGAGCTTTCCGTCCTGGAAAGGCGACATTCAATCCCGAAACGGGCGCGTAGACGATGCCACACACAATCTGCCCACAGCGATCGACTCGTTGAACAAAGCTTGACGGCAATACTTCTGTGGAACCAAGGGAATCGTGTCGGACAAACTTAGCCACAGCTTCCTCACCAATCGGCCAAGTAATATCTATGCGGCACGGATTAGCATATTTCAAGGGCCAGGGGATGGATTCATAACAGGGTAAAGTTGCCAAGATATTATCTCCACATAAGAACGGTTCAGACTAGGACTGCAAGGAAGCGTCTCACATACACCATTGACCACAGTATGAAGCGTAACCAGCTCGGAATCCCGCTGCATCGCTGTATTGGAAGACTGGGCGCGCGTTGGTGATTATCAGTATTGTGATAAGCGTTACCCTCGAAATGATGATACAGGCGTCTGACTGGTGGCGCGTGAGAGATCGACGCTCTAGAGAATCCCATCCAGGATTCACTCTGTGGTTACTGTCTGAAGTTCCCGGCCGTACCGGTCTCTTTTCAGCGCTGTCGTGGTCGCTGGGGGTAAGAGGCTGTGGTGCTTCCGTATGGAACATCGATAAAAGCAAAGACCAACCAGCCTTCCCTGGTGGGATAATTGGAATGCGGGTGATGTGAAGCACGTGGGCTCTGCAGAAGCCTTCTGACATTCTGGCCTCGATGACAGGGCCTAGCGGTGGAGGTTTCGCAATCTTCCACCACGGAAAGCGTTGTTGTCGTTGAAACCAGATTCCGAGATATTCAGCAGTGCGCGTAGCATGGAATGGATCCATCTTGTCGTTAATGGCGCTTGCTTCGCTAATCAACCCGCCGAGACCAATGGTGGTCACGGCGAGGGAGAGCCAAGTAGCGACAGTGTCAGATACATCCATCGCACTTGTGTGTAATACGCTGGTCTTGGTAGCTGGTATTGGGAACCAACAGTCTGTACGTGTAGGTGGTTGTTCCGGTATGCAACAGACTCAGAATGATGCTACTGACTATGACCAAGAATTATGATAAAGTGATGCCTGGGCACTTTATATTAGAACAACTCGGGAATTCATGATGAGCTGAGATAACATGCGACGATACTAACTATAGGGTGTCGCTTACTAGCGTTCGAGATTCAGCCAGTCAGGATCCAATTCTTTGCTGTGCCGCACATACGCACCCACTAATTAGGTTACATCTGCACGATGGTAGGGTTGGAATTCATGCGACAAACATAAAACAAGTTAGAGAGTAAGCACAGGATTTCTCTCTGGATCCTAACAGAAGGGCGCTTATAGGATTTCATTTATCATGAGACTGGAAGTAAGCCGATAGATGACGACTGCTTCAATTTGAGAGTACTTATAACTAGCCAGCAATGCCATTGCCAGTCCCTACTCACGTTTATTATTAACAGCCTCCCGCTACTCATTGATTTGCGTACTCAATGCAACATACTTGCAGCTTTCGAAGTCGCTCCTAACCTCGTCCAAGTGATTTAGACCATTATGCCAACAATCGCTCCCTATAGGAAGCCTAGTGACCTTCTTGAGCTGCTCGTCATTTCCTGCGATGGCATCATATATTACCCGAGCCGCCTTATCAGGGTCACCGGGCTGCTTGCCACCGATCTCATTTTCATGTTGCAGGCTGTCCCCAACTGGATGAGGACTTTGGTAAGGGGGTGATGGCCCGGCGGATTGCATGGCGCCTGCCGACAAGAAATTGGTTCGGAAGGATCCCGGCTCTACGATGAGAACACGGATGCCGAAAGGCGCGACCTCAGACGCAAGTACTTGGGAGATACCTGTTACCTTAGTTAGTGCTCGGGATAACTTTGAAGGGCTCCTAGAACTCAAAGTTCGAGCGCTTACTTTCCAAAGCCCATTTCGTTGCAGAGTAGAAACCCATGGCTGGCCAGGTGGTGAGTCCTAGGAGGCTGCTCACATTGGCAATAGTTCCATGTCCTCTTCGCCGCATATGCGGTAGGATCGAGTTGCAGATTCGGATAGGTCCCCGGAAGTTGGTCTCGAATTGTGCCTTCGCCTGCTCTTCCGAGACATCTTCGACAGCCCCAAGAAGGGAATATGCACCATTGTTGATAATCACATCTATCCCGCCGTCGAACAACGTCTCTGCACTATCGATGACATCTTGTATCCTATCTTGCGACCAGTTGTTGTCAAAAGCGATCCATTTACCATTCTGCTGGGACTCGAACTCTTCGACAAGTTCAGGCGTCTTCGAAGGGTTCCGTGAGGTCGCGATCACATTATCTCCCGTGCTTAGTACGTACCGGGCTAAAGCATGACCGAGTCCATTGCTAGAGCCCGTGATCAGCCAAGTAAGAGGCTTCTTGTCTGATGACATCTTGTGTGAATATCAACGAACTAGAAAAGAAGGAGTTACTGGAAGTCAGATGAAGTCACCCTTTAGGTTACCGTGTGATGGCATCTGTGAAAACTCGCAGACTTGGTCGTTTGGGAGAAATTCAGTACTGGACCAGGGTGAATCATAGCTGCTTTATATAGTAGCACGGTGTTTACGGTGATTGTAACGCCTAAAACCTAACACCGTTTCCAAGACGAGTGACGTATCTCGTTATACCAGATATATCTTTCTGCCGACCGTTCATCGTAGACATCGTGCCAAGCAGTTGGTCTAACGCATCCAAACCCCGCAGTCCATCTCGGGATGTTCCGAATCAGATGGTAACCACATTGGCAACCGAGAGACTATGGTCAAGTAGCTTGACAATGTTCGTAATATTAAAAATATCACAAATGCTATCTTTTGAAGTGAGGTTGTAACTTGAGGTTTTGGAGTAGATGTCGTCCACGGCTCGCGATATAAATGGCGAGGGGTGAGGGGCTATAATACCTAACGAAGCTTACTAAGTCCTTAGAGTTAAAGTTAAACGACCCCGCGGGGTTTAGACCCGTCATAGATGCGGGCGCTATGTAATTGCTTGGCATTATACCTCTAGAGAACACTCGCGTTGAACCAGGAGACACAAAACTGACGGAGTCCAAAGCTGTCTAGAAGGTCTTACTAGACAAGATACCCGGATGTTATACTCAGCTGTATCCTCTTGTACCCTCATACCAAGTACCTTCAAGACTTACAAGCATGGCACCGACAGGACTTGTCGAATCATTTCTGGGAGCTATTCAGGCAAGCTTGTCAGTCCTGTTGGTGATCTCATACGGCGGGATAGCAGCATGGTTAAACCTGCTTGATGGGAAGAATACCAAAGCGATATCTAAGATATGCGTACGCATGTTCTTGCCCGCACTTCTCATTGTAAAGATTGGATCTGAGCTGCATGCGGAATCTGCAAGCCGCTATGGAATCATTCTTATATGGGCCATCATCTGCCACCTCGTCTCTTTCGGTCTAGGTGTCTTCGCCCATCTGGTACTAGGAATGCCTGACTGGACTACAGTTGCTATTATGTTCAACAACACGACGAGCTATCCACTTTTGCTCATCGGTGCTCTGAGCGAAACAGGGATTTTGAGGTCACTAATCGTCACAGACGAGTCTACGAAAGATGCCGTTGAGAGAGCAAATTCCTATTTTCTGGTATTCGCTACAATCTCAAGTTGTCTGACATTTGCTGTTGGTCCTCGTCTTATTGACACAGAACACGGGCCAGACACACCTAAGGAAGGCGACACGGATATGGCTAACGATGAGGTGGTAGATGTGGAAGGTGAACCACACGAACGAACTGGGTTACTCAACTCAGAACAACCGGCTCGGTTCACCAGTCCTTCCCGTCATTCCTTCTTTCCTTCCAAGCGCCAGACAGCCAACGAAGCCTTAGAAGAGGCTCTTCAGAATGCCCGTCGAGCCAATCTTGTGCCAAAACATTGGTGGACAGAATTAGGACCACGGACTCGATGGTGGCTGTTGTTCATCTCTGACTTCTTCAATGCTCCGTTACTCGGGGCCTTGATCGGTACTGTGATTGGGTTGGTCCATCCTCTACATCGTGCCTTCTTTAGCGATACTGTTGATGGTGGCATCTTCACTGCTTGGCTCACGGCATCGCTGAAGAATATCGGATCTCTGTTCGTACCACTACCTGTAGTTGTTGCCGGGGTGTCACTTTATACTGCGATGAACGAAGCAAGGGCACGAGGACATTTTGCGTCTGCACTCCCATGGCTAACGGTCACTTTCATCCTTGGAATCCGCTTCATCTTGTGGCCGATCCTCTCTATCGCTTCGATTTATGGTATTGCGTCGAGGACAGACCTTCTAGGACCGGACCCCATGCTCTGGTTCGCGATGATGCTCATGCCTACTGGTCCACCGGCTATGAAGCTCATCACATTAGTTCAAATTAGTAATTCAGACCCGGAGGATGAGTCGAGTATTTCGAAGATATTAACGGTGAGTACTGGATGATGGATAGAATAACCCACCGATGAACCCACTGACACTTTACTAGATCTCCTATCTCATTTCGCCTATACTATCCTTTACTGTTGTTGGGAGTTTAAAAGCAAGCCAGGCAGCAATATAGATAACTAGCATGTCAACCAGTTTGGATGGTCGTATGCTCCTCTAAATATAGCGAAGAACTGTGTAAGGGCTAAAAAGTAGTGATGTGATAGATGGCACTTCCTGTGTTACTGAAGGAGGCTGAAAGAATAGAGCTGAACGCACGTTTAGAGTCTGTCATGCCCTTCTTCTCTCGTCACGCTCTATTTTTGATACAATTTTGCTGCCATCTCCGGTTGTCGGATGATTTATATCCACCCCTGCGAACGAATGCTGACTATGACCACTGACCACATGTCTACTACGCCCAGACCTAGACGATTGCAGTCCAATCCACATCTAAAAGATTGCTGCCATAGTTTGGAAAGATCGTGTGAGTCTCATGAGAAGAACCAGAAGTGATATTATCGTCGGTTATATGATAGGGTTCCCGCTTGAAGTGGTTTAAATATGTGCCGGTATCTATAACAGGGGGCTAACTACATACATGTACCTAGCTCTAGTTAGGGCTATTAGGGCTGTTAGGTGAGTATCACATGCTTCTGGACCACTACACAGGGACCTAGTTTAGGTAGTTAATGATAATCACTCATGACACGCAGATACAACCTCCTCGTTTGTTTGGAATGCTGTCATGTAGAAAGTAGAATGGCTCAATTGAATTAAAGCTCCCGACTCTCTCTATAACTGACATCTCGGGTAATGACTATAGATAGTGGCCGCGTGAACAAAATAATGGAATTGATGGGATTGGTGAGATTCGACAGTGGTTTCCATTTAGTGGATGAAAGGCCTAAAGACCCGCTAAATTATCCCGAGGGAAGCGCAATATTCCGAGTCACCTGCGCTACCTGCAAAACTTCCAGAAACCCCCCACATGCAAGGCTTTAGTTCATCCAATAGCCAAACCTCAGGGATCAACCGTTCGTTCATTTGTGTTCTGTCCGTCCTGTCCTGTCCTATCCTGTCCGTGAAGCTGCATATATATGTAGGCAGACTAGCAGATAGGGCAGATAGGTAAGCTTAAGGAGGAGTTAACCGTACCCATATGCCTATCCTACATATGCCATGTTACTCTGTAACTGCATACGAGTAGAGTGATAGAGTGATGAAGAGAGAAGGAGGTACATAACCAAACTACATACATGTAAGTGCATACATACATACCCATACCCATTCCCATACCCACACACGGGGGATTGTGGATGGAAAGAATTCCTCCCGCCTTTTTTCAGCTCCTCATTCTCACCCCATCGTCATCATCGAGCCTTTTTTGTGTTCCTATTTAAGTCAGTCAGTCAGTCACAACATACGATCGTTGGATCGTATCGAATGACGACTCACGTATTACTAGCCTTAGCCATTCCATTTTATTCTCTTTACTAGTTTTGTTCGTTAGTCCGCTTGACCAGTTTCGGCTATAACGGGGACACGGATAGATCTCTTCGTCTGCCTCATTGGCAGTAAACCTGCATCTTGTTTGCATACAACACTAGAGCGATCTCGTTTCGTTTCATTTCGCTGTGTTGTGTGTTTTAACTTCTCAGTTTAGCCTCCTTCAAGAAATATCCTTGATGAAATGTCCGGGACAATGAGAGGTACACCGAGTCGTAGCGGAGGACGTGGACAGGCCCCTTTGGGCAGCAGTCCAGCCAACAACTCCGGTATCCCCAGACCCGTTATCGAAACCCACCATGCACCTCCTCCCCCTAGCGATGTTGCATCCGGAGTCAGTGCTAGCAGACAGAAGCAATCCAAGCGAGATGAGGTATGAGCAGCTTTTTTACTACAAATAATAAGCAAGATGGTGGAGACGAAGACGAAGACCAAGATGGGGATGAAGATGAAGATAAAGACAAGGACGATCACTAATATATCTCATCTCATCTACTTAGGCCATCCGCCGCAAGCTAGAGAATGATCTCTCCAAGAAGAAGCACCTCACCGGTCGCGCTCGACACACCCGCAAAGCACCCCCGGGAACTGTCCTAGCCTTGAAACCGAGCCCTGCCCTCCAGATCAAACCTGCTACCACCGTCGCCGAAGCTGCTCAGCTCATGGCTGCGAAGAGGGAAGATTGTGTGCTGGTAACAGATGATGATGACAGGATCGCCGGTATCTTCACTGCCAAGGATCTGGCCTTCCGCGTTGTGGGAACGGGTCAGAAAGCTAGCAATATCACCATCGCCGAGATCATGACCAAGAACCCCCTGTGCGCTCGAACCGACACCAGCGCTACCGATGCCTTAGATCTCATGGTGCGAAAAGGCTTCCGACACTTGCCCGTCATGGACGAAAACCAGGAAATCTCGGGTATCCTGGATATTACAAAGTGTTTCTACGATGCCATGGAGAAGCTAGAAAGAGCCTATGCCTCCTCTACGAAGCTATACGCCGCTTTAGAGGGTGTACAGTCCGAGCTGGGATCCAGTCAGCCACAGCAGATCATCCAGTACGTCGAGGCTCTTCGTCACAAGATGTCAGGTCCTACGCTAGAGAGTGTCCTGAACGGAATGCCCCCGACTACTGTTAGTGTCAGGACCTCGGTTAAGGAGGCTGCCATCCTCATGAAGGAGAACCACACTACGGCCGTGCTGGTTCAGGACCAAGGTCAGATTACCGGTATCTTTACGAGCAAGGACGTGGTTCTGCGAGTTATCGCCCCTGGTTTGGATCCAGCCAACTGTAGTGTTGTGCGCGTCATGACGCCGCACCCTGACTTCGCACCTATGGACATGAGCATCCAGGCTGCTCTTCGCAAGATGCACGGTTCGTACCCTCTCCCCAGTCTATCTTCCAGTCTATCTTGCCCAGAGTTTACAGCATATATATTTACAGTATATGTTGAGGTGAGATGTGTTTCTGTGTTAAGTCCTAGAGTGCTAATACATTACAATACAATACAGATGGCCACTATCTCAACTTACCCGTCATGAACGACTCGGGCGAGATTGTCGGTATGGTTGACGTCCTCAAGCTGACGTACGCCACCCTGGAGCAAGTCAACCAGATGAGTACAAATGACAGTAGCGAGGGGCCAGCTTGGAATAAGTTCTGGCTCTCGCTAGACAATGAATCCGAGTCGATGGTATCCGGTGAGGGCAGTCACCACCACGGTACGATACCCTCGCGATCCATGATCTCTCCGGATATGACACGCGAGCGCATCAACAATTCTGTCGCACCCGAGGATAGCGCATCGCACGTAGGCGGATCCCCGGTACACTCTTACCTGGCTCCTCATCCGGAGCAGCCACCGGCGGAGTACCCCTTTGCGTTCAAATTCAAGGCACCAAGCGGACGTGTTCACCGCTTGCAAGTGGTTGCTAGTCATGGTATAGAAGAGCTGGTGATGAACGTCGCATCCAAGCTGGGTGGTGAAGTGGAAGCCATTGGAGGCGTACCGGTTGCGGAGGATGGCGTTCTGAGCAGCGGTGGTTTTGCTGTGAGTTATCTCGATGATGAGGGTGACACGGTTTCTATCACGACAGACCAGGATCTTCTCGAAGCGGTCCTGTTAGCGCGGCAGAACCATCGCGACAAGGTCGATCTCTTTGTGCACGACCCGGAGAAGGCACCGGTGACCATCTCGGTACCGCAACCTGAGCAGGCTCTACCTACTCCACCAGAGAGTTCGGTCCCCTCTGCGGTTCGGCGGAGAAGACATGTTGTGGAGGACGAGGAAGAGGAGGACAGCGAAGAGGAAGACCATGCGGCTGTCAGACGTCGCAAGAGGGCTCCTACCCATTCCGAGCCGGAGCAGCTCATCGCGGGAGTACCTAACGATCTGCTTCTACCTGGTGCTATTGTTACCCTAGCAGTTGTCATCGTCGGTGTCTTCACCATAGGTAGATTGAGTAGTCGATAGGGAAGAGTAGGCTCAAGCTAGGGATGTCTCTTGTCTCTTGTGTTGTTGAAGTTTAGTAGATGTGGAAGGAAGCTTTCGTTGATTTTTCTCTTCGGTAATCCTGGGCATAGCAGAGTAGGTAGAGTAGAGCAGGCCATAGGATGGGGTGTACATATTGCTTATGCTTGTGGTTGTGGTTAAGGTAGTAGACTAAGTAATACCTACTTTTGTAGTTCTCATGACCAATTGAACGATGGATCCTAGTTTCTCTGTTCATGTCAAATAGCATCGTCATATCCAGCCAGTCGGCAGTCAGACAGTCCAGCCATACAGCCATAATAGACCCCTGAAATGATGGTGGGGGTGAATAAGAACAGGGGTTCAGATAACAGATAAGGCTCAGGGCACTAGCCTTCCGGAGTAGCATTTGGCCGGTGGCTCGAGCTCCAATGCAGCAGGTCCACATTGTCGGGGCTCCACCTCCACTGCATGGATTCAATTGACTGGGTCGAAAAAGTTCATGGCAGCTTCAAAGATATGATGGGCCATATGATTTGATGATATGAAGGGTTCAGTATCACAGTCGCCATTATGATCATAAGAGAATTTGGGATGCGTCAAGGTAAGTGACATTCATCTTCGAATACGTGACGTAACCAGAATCAAGTCAATTATGCTTCTAACTCTAACCATCATCCTTAATGTCTCAGGCCGAAAGGCATTGGCAGCAGCAGCAGCAACAACACCGACGACATCAGCACCGCTACAACGGATATGTCTTCGAGCAACATTTTCCACGACTACCCAAGCTCCCCCTTCACTCCCTACAGCAACAGGTTTTGCCGACAATGGCGATCCCGTCCTGCAATCCTCGAATGCGCAATCCCAACAACTCCCTTCCATATTCACATCGGCCGCCAAACCATCTACCTCCTCAAGAAATCGGAATAAGCAACAGCAAGCGACAGTACCTGATACTAAGGTAGCCGATTTCAAGCGAGCCCAGACCTTGAAGCGGCAGATCGGTCGTGGCGTTGGATCAAATGTCGAGATCACATACCGGCCCGGTGATGTGTTCCTAAATCCCCCAGGACCCAAGGATGTCACCCTCGAGCTACTTATGGCCTCTCAAGCGCACATGGGTCATCACGCCTCGTTATGGAATCCGGCTAACGCGCGCTACATCTATGGTGTGCGAGAGGGTATTCATATCTTCTCTCTGGAACAGACCGCAGCTCATCTGCGTCGCGCTGCTCGTGTTGTCGAAGAGGTCGCATACCGCGGGGGGTTAATCTTGTTCGTCGGTACACGTCCGGGCCAGACTCAGATCGTCACCCAGGCTGCAAGACTAGCGCGTTCCTGCCACTTATTCACCAAATGGACTCCCGGGAGCATCACCAATTCCGAGGTCATCTTGGCAGGTATGCCGATGCAGATGGTAGATGAGCACGATAACCCTATCGAAGGTTTTGATCGTCATATCAACGAGCGCATGCCCCTAGTGCCAGATCTGGTTGTGTGTCTGAATCCACTGGAGAACTACGTCTTGTTGCACGAGTGTGCGCTTGTGAATGTCCCGACTATCGGTGTAATCGATACGAATACGGAGCCTACGTGGGTGACATACGCTATACCGGCTAATGATGACAGGTATGCTTTCTCCTATCTCCCCCTATCTCTCTCCAGCGTAATTTATCCCTGTTTGGTCTTTGCCTTCCTTGTCTTCCTTCCCTTCCCTTACGTTTCACTCTCTCCTCTCAGTTTTATATGGCAGTGAAAACTAACCCTGTTGATAGTCTACGTTGCTTAGCCGTCATCGGTAGCGTCCTTGGCCGCGCTGGTGAGACGGGTCAGAATCGCCGGCTTGAGGATGCTAAGAAAGGCATCGTTGCTTGGGAGACACCACTTGACGTACAGCGGTTCATGCAGCTGCAGCGCGACATTGCCAACAATGAGGCCGCGAACGAGGCACGCCATGTCAACCCTGACCAACGGAACGCCGCTTTCGACCAGATGGCTGCCGAAGAGAAAGCTAACGGGGGTCAGAGGGGCGGCTTCTAAATAGGTAGCTGGGACGAGGGGTAAAAGTATGACTGTTGCCTGCAGATCCGGTGGTGTAAGAGCGGGACTGTCATGTACAATATACCTAGACAGAAACATCGCAATGCTAGGAAGATGCGGTGAATCAATGTAAAAAGATTCAGACGAACTGCTATCTGCGTTACACTATGATGCTGTATTGTGTTCAATGTTCCTGTTCCTGGTGAATATAGAGGGATACATACCCATGCACGTGAAGTGACGGGATGTCATACAGATCACATTGACGTCTCCCTATCGATTTCGGCGTCTGATAGCTCATCGGACTGCGAAGTAAGGCCTGAATTAAGCTCGAGGGTCCCTGCTCTCTGGACTTAATAATCAACTCCGCGAGTTACTATATACCCCTTATCTAGTATGTGTCAGGGGTTCATGGTACCCTGCATCCCTGTCAGAGATCTTCTAAAGCAGAACCAATGAATTGCCGCGCGATTCAAATATCTTCTACCGAGAAGAAGCCGGTCTCGAGTGTCAAAGTTTGAATTTGCATCTTGTCAACGATATTTTGTCATACAACGACGTCCAAGACGGTATGGGGCCTTTTACAGGCAGACCTGAATCGCACAGGTATCCTGGGTGAAGGCGAGGCAATGAAATAGGAACATTGCATGATATTCATTCTTGAATAGCAAATGTGACAAGGAAATATCGGGAAGAGCAAGCTACACTTGTTGCGTCAAGAGCTATATCCACATGATTAGCAAGCCTCTCATAGGCATTATTTAGACATGAATGTTGATGGTTGATAACACTTGGCTCCTCATCCCCCCTTTTCTCCTATTCAGTTATCAGATCTCCTATGTGGTGCTTCATGTCTATGTTTTCGAGATTTATTTGTTTACCACTCTCATTCGATCGAGCCAAGTCTTCTGAAACCGTGCTAACTACGACGCCGAACGGCAGCACCGTCAGACCTAGAGATATGCTTGAGGATGTTGTCCTGTCAGCGTCAGCTCCGATGAGGAAGATTAAGACAAGTATGACGAAAAGAATTTAAGCCTATTTTCTGAGCCGAAAATAAGAACAACGAAACGTGGCCCATAACAAGGATGATCCTGCCACGGCCAACAACTCTCAACCAGATGCAGATGGCATTGGGAAGATCAATTCTGAGGCCTGGCATCCACTCACACTGCTAGCGCTGAATCTTTGCAATCACGAGCTCTTGCAACTGCGACATCAAAACACAACCATAGCAAAGTGTATAGGCTGCTTGCTAGGAGAATGGCGCCTGAATGGGCTAACTAGTGGCTCTTCACCCTTGCTGTTAACCGTTGAATCCAAGGCTAAACCTCCTGGTTTATAGCCCGTTATAGGATCCCAAGAGACTTATAACATCCCGCAACTTAGGATAAGAGATATGTTGGTACGGTCGACTATGCTGAAGATTAGGGGTATCTTCATATATGGCTGGCACACCTTACCAATATCCACCCCTAGAGGGCCTAAATACGCTCTTCAAGGCTCTGAACGAGTCTAAAACCGAATCGGGTGGTTAGTATCATATAGGACAATATAACACGGATAAGAGGGAGCTACTCAGGACTACGTGGAGTGCAGCTGGAAAAGTTAAAGGGCGGATCATCAAAGGGGAGATAGGCGTTCTCGCACGTCTAAGTTTCATGAATGGCTGGTAAAATGGTTAAGACATAAAGCGAAGCCCTTCCAAACAGCAGAGTTCACCAAGGCAGGCTCGAGCCTCTGGTGGTGCCACGCAACTGAGTCCAAGGATAATACCTTGTACCACTGAGCCAAAAGTGAAATGTTGTTAGCTTGAGCTAACCATCTCGCACTCCTTATATAGCTGCTATAACTTCGGGTGCCGAATATATGTCGTTGTGCCGTATGTAAGGCTGATTGACCGTCATAGGCATGAAATGTGTTGCGAAGGTGGTTGGTAATAGGGATATATCACAAAAGGTTGTAGATATCAACTGGGAGATAGGATATGAACCTAAGGAGTAGTTGCCGTAGTAACAGATGGCATTCGGCCATACAGGCTATTCACTTATATTCCTTCCGTTCTATAACCTAGGATACTCACCTTATCGTGGAGATTCATAGATGCGAAACTGCCTTAATCTAGCCATCACAACATGTGTAGAATTCTCTTTGTGGATTAATATGAAAGGAATTCTGATTGAAGTTCTAACAATTGAATAGGGGAGGTGCTTGGGCCAAGCAAGCATAAAGCTATACGCAGATTTCCGATCACCCCGAGCCCTAAAACGTCCTTATCGTAATCCAGGTGACATTGCCTCACCTCTCTATCTAGTGGGACAGGCGCTGCTCCAGCATATATTAGATCATTCTGCAGAGGCCGTTTCGATGGAGATCCCCGGCCGTCCAGCTCAGTTCACTTCACGAGCTCCGCATCAAACCTGGAAACGATCACGACAATGGCAAGTAGAACCTGCCCCCTTCCCCCCCCCCCCTTTTTCTTTTGGGAAAAGTTCCTGTCGGGACACGCATTAGCACAACTGGCAACTGCCTGTTTCATCACATATGCCAGCCGGTCTCGTAGGTTATACTGATTGTTAATGGTTAGCTACGTGGCTCAGATCTGACACCTACCATAGGAAGGAGGCGAAGCAACTGTGAACACATATCACGACAAGCTATTGGCATTGGACATAACGTATTCGGGACAGACCGTGATACGGCAACCACAGCGACTTCCGCGTCTCTATTGCTCTATTGCTTAATCAAAACCAGCCACGGCTTTTCATGTTAGTTGGTTTTGCTAGACGGCTTTAACCACGTAAGCTTAACATGTGAGTAGGGGTCTTCGCACCAGTGAGATCTTGGAACCATCCTTCCTTACGTGATGTGCAGCTTGTGGATTTGTAGACGCTAACAGGTCCCATGGGTATAGCAGCCGCAATAAGGGGTTGAGTAGTATACTTATTATGGGTATTGTTCTAATAGCCAGCCCCCATGTAGCGCTTACGTTCTTCAGCAATTAGTTACCGATTATAAAATAATATGCCTTTAGGACTTGGCCTAGGAAGAAACTATATCCAGGCAATCATATTGGGTAGGTAATAAGACTCAACCGCATATGCACCATATACCTACCTCACTGCAGGATCAACCGCACTGAACACGGAACCGCTCGGAGGTACTTGACGACTGCCACGTAACCTTCGAATGATCCTGCTACCCCGTCGCACTAAACATTCTTTCCTGAAATCGCATTAATACGCCATCTAACAGAGCACACGGTGAAATAAACCACGTACTAGGGGACTCCTTTTGCTTTGGATGTCTGTCTTGTTCTCAGACACTCACGACAAGCACGTCCCGTGGTTTGAGTTTCCTCTCGACCACAGAGCTCAAAAACTTCATTACCATTGAGTTATTATCTTTTACCATCCTACACATTCGCAACGCAATATAAGCATCTCGATATTCCACGTCTCATCTACCATGAAGCCAATCCGCGTGTGGCTTATCCGTAAGTGGAGTAGAGAAACATCAACGATATCTCTCCATGCTTAATGCTAACCTAACCGTGTTCAGCTGCGGGACCAAACCCCTGGAAAGTCCGCTGCCCAGAATCCTCCTTCTGTGAAGCTGTAGTCTAACATGATGTGTGCAGGTAGTTGTGATCCTGGAAGAGTTAGGGCTGCCGTACGAAATCAAATCAATCAAGTTTGAAGAAGTCAAGAAGAAGCCTTACACCGATATTAACCCCAACGGTCGCGTCCCAGGTAAATATGATTTCCTGCCGACCTATCTATAAGCATATGCTGAGTAGTGAAAGCTATCGAGGACCCGAATACTGACATTATCCTCTGGGAATCGGGTGCAATTGTCCAATATATTATCGAGCAATATGACGTCCAAAAGACACTCACGTACGATACTCTTAAGGAACGACACCAACTTAACCAGTGGCTCCAATTCCAGATGAGCGGTCAGGGACCCTATTACGGGGTTGCTGCATGGTAAGTCGCTTGGTTTGTAATCCTATACATCGTTCTTACAACCTTAGGTTCAATATCCTACATCCAGAGAAGGTTCCTTCGGCCATAGAACGATACAACGACCAGTTAAAGCGCGTGCTCGGCGTTTTAGAAGGCTGGCTTGAAAACCGACAGTGGCTCGTTGGGGACAAGATAACATACGCCGATTTGGCATTCCTAGGGTTAGGGTTAGGGTTAGGGTTAGGGTTAGGGTTAGGGTTAGGGTTAGGGTTAGGGTTAGG